>JARHVA010001890.1:150000-305000 GCA_037957365.1 Torreya grandis
TATGGGATCCTATAACTATATAATATTGAATAAGTGATGCTACTGATGTATGGTGAGGTATAAGTGCTTTTTAATTATCTATGCATTACCCTATACTCAATGGTGTAAATATCAATCCACATAAATAATCAATGATGTCTTAGGTGTTTAATCATCCTCCATAGTGGTCTATGAATCTATGGCATAATTATGAATGTAAGACTCTTTTGAATTGACAAGTAAAGGTAGATGGGATATAAGAATATCATCACCTATCTTGGATGAGTATGTTTTTACTAGGAGAGGTTTTTCATATATGCTCAGTGAAGGTACCTATGCTTAGAGAGGCTATTCCTCTATCATCAGAGAAGGTAGTTGTGATTAGAGAGGCTAGTCCTCTATCATTAGTGAAGGTGTCTATGTTGTAGGATTATTTTTAGGTAGTGTATGAATAGTCCTAATAGACTCTTCCACCTCATAAACATGCATATGCTCAATATGAATTTGGTGGGTGTGGGTTTGATGAAAATTGAGGTGTCCTATTGGATGATGTACTTGATGCAGGAGGCTCAGTGAGCCTCCAATATCAAAATGGTCAATTATCTATTGGGTATGTGTATAGGTATCCATAATGTAAAAAATTAACACATCTATGAAGAGTGAAAGGTACATCATCCATAATATGTATCTAGGGTCTTCCTAGTAGAAAATTATAATGCAAATTAATTGGCATGAAATTGAAAGTGGGTAGATAATTTCTTTGGTCCCACTGTAATATCGAATGTGATTGATCCCAAATTCTATCTAGCAATGTCATCAAACCCTCTAATGTTCTCCTATGTTTTTTGAATAGATGTTATATCAACCCTCATCGTTTTAAATAATGTGAGGTTACATATATTGAGGCCTAAACCACTATCGATGATAGCTCATTTAATAGTTATATTTTTTATTTGAGATTGAATAAAAAGTGGCATGTTTCAATCAACGACTGATTATGATGGTAAATATTTATTTGAAAAATTTATCACCTCCTCCACATCTTTGATAGTATTCACAATATATATAAAATATGATGGCTTAGTATCACAAGGCACAACTATGTGATTAAGTGTTTCAAACATGATATCTTTGAGGATTGTTGGTTTTTAAAGTAGTTCAAAAATAGATATTTAGGTGATGTATTCCTCAACTAATCCACAATGTCAAAATATCTTTGTTGATCTTTGGGTACTATTTTATTCTTTTGAGAACCAAGAGGGATGGTAGGGTTACACTGTTCATATATAAGATGAAGAGGCACCCTATTTATCCTAGTGATATTTCGAATTGTAGGATCTCCTATATAGGATGAGACAGATTGAGAGTAGAGGTAATCAAGTGGTATAGGTGGAGGCATAAAAAAGGTAGTCCTCTAAGCCTTTTGTCATCTGGTAGTGACTATAGGTAGATCAAATTAAACCATATAGTAATGATCCATAAGAAAATGGTGCTCACATGATGGAGGACCAATGTGTGAAATATGCTTAGCCTAAAATGAATATAAGATAGGAGTAACATACATGTGTACATTTCTACAAATAGTTATAAATAAACATGTTAATTAAAGTGATAAGTTTTGGACCATGAAAAAAATATGGCTTATAGCATGATAAACATGGTAGAAAGATGTAAATTTAAACTTAGTGATGGCTGGAAATGTGAACCCTAGGGTTGTCTAGGGTGAGATTTTTAGAATCTAGGGTTTTTTAGCAATAATTTTATATTAGATGTTAAATAAATTAAAACCCTAATAAAAAATGGATCTTATTTATCTAGGTTGTCTAAATAAAATAAAAAAATCAAAAGTATACAACCCTAAATTTATTTTACAAAAATAGGAATAAATGTAAGCTAGGGTTTTACACAATGCTCAAAGTAAGACATGTTCACCAAATGATTTAACCTTTTAGGGTTTTCCATGAGAAATTATCTATGTTTGGTTAAAGGGATAAGATGTCTAAATTAGTCAAATAAATTACCATAATTAACCTAATTTGTAAATAACTTTGACCTTGATTGAATTTCTAATACTATCAATAAATAGAATTAAATTTAGACTTAGTTTAAAATAGACCATCATAGATGATCTAGGTTCTGAAATTTGAGATCTAAGTAGTTTTGAGTATCGAAAGCAAGATTTTATATTTGTTTATTCACTAGACAATAACACCCATTTTGGATTGTAGCACCATCCATATATAGTGTCTAAAATGTGGCCTATTAATGTCCTCTTTATGGGACTATTCCTATTTTTAGGGAGCACCTACAGATCTGTCTGTGTGTTTTGTTTCTCTAAGACCAGAGCCTGTAGCTATGTATTATACCTAAAATGCTTGATTTTGTGTGTAAACACTAGTTTTATTTTTAAGTGTGATATGAACAAGATTTGAGTGTGTTATTATGATGGACTAGATAACCTTACTACCCCACTATGTAGAGAGTTGCCTACTTACTTATACTCTGAAGAGGGATCAAGTTTGATGTAGCTCTCCCACCTAGTGCTTGATTTATGTGAAATTAAATGCTAGAATGAGAGTGGTCTTGGATGCCTTGAATGTGGTTGAGGTTTGGAATGATTGAAAATTAGACTTACGGTTGTTTTAGATGGTAGTATGAAGAAATTAGGGCAAAATAGGGATAATATACATTGATTTTGCACAACTTTGTCTTTAGTTTGAATATCTTTTGCATCTATTTTCCATATAGTGAATAAAGGTGAATTAGACTTATATTTATAGGATTTTTTACTTGTGAGGATAAGAAAATGAGCTTAGGCTGACCTTAGGAGGGTCACACAATTGAAAAGTATTTGTCAGGAAGAGTTAGGGCTAAGGATAGTAGCACCTAATTGGGGACACTAGCACTATGTGGTTGTAGTGTCCTAAATATGGAGTTAATGTCATTTTGGTAGACTTATATTAAAGTTGGATTGATGTCAGAGGTGATAGTTTAAGGACTATGTCTTGATTAGATATAAGTGAACAAGGGACCTATTAAATGGCTAGTAATATAAGTTTAAGTCTCTTAAAAGGTCTATGTCAAGCTTGGGGATAAGGTAACTGAAGCGATACTCTTAGCATATAATTACCACTTTTAGGTGATTATATAATGTAATAATGATTATGGAAAAATGTGATAAATTTTATTAAGAAACTTCTCACACTAGTTCCAAATAATTCTATTTAGACTAAATTAACACTTGTGTGAGCCTAGATCATGCTATTAATGTGATATGATTTAGAATTTATAGTCACAATGTTTTATGGGTATGAAATCATAATTGTGTTATAAATTTTTCATGAGATAAGGCACTATAATTGGAGGGGTTTTTATCTTGATTTGTTTTAACTAGATAGGTATGATAAATGATAGAGTTATGGACTATTTTTGGTGCTTGTAACCATTACTACATTAATAACTTGTTCACAAGCTACAATTACTCTCTAAGAGGCATTTTGATAGAAGTGAGCATGAATTCATTGAGTTTTTTTACTATTGTAGATGATATTTTTGGTCTATTATTGTCCTAAATTTATTTTTTGTAGAACATGAATATTTAAAATAATCTAGAAACAAGTTTAAGAAAATATTGATATTAATAAGTTTGTAATTATTAATTGTAAGTTGCTTTTGAAATGTACATTATTTTCAAGTACCCACATAAGGCAGTATATTGTTTCAAAGTTTCTGAGACCTTAAAGGACTATATTATCCTTAAAAATTAATAAAACCATAGTATATTTAATACCTTATAAGTTAATGGAATTAATGGATCTATTGGGGTCAGGAATTTTAATTTAATTGATTGCTTATACTATGACATGATGCTCAGATTCATGGTGAATTTTTAATAATATGTGGCATAAGATTGTGGTCTAAAATTTAGCATGATTCTATTTTTGCTGAGAATTATTAATGGTTGGATGTTTTTTCACTCTTACATATGGGTGGGGTTCCTTGATATTCATGAGTTTAAATAGGCTTGTCTTGATTGATGCCACTCATAATGAAAGAATAAGTTTTCCTACGAGGATTTTATTAATCCTTTAACTAGATAATCCTTGTGGATGTGATTATTTTGAGTGATAAACATGTGGTGTGTGTATTTAGCTCTAAACTATGATATGATTTACTTCATTTCAATATCTCAAGTGAAAAATTTAGAAGATTTTTAGTGGACTTTACTCCATTTCATTTTAAGATTTTGTATTATTTCCACATAAAATGTTGAGTTTCAAATCTTATAGGTGTAGTAATCTACATTTCTTAGTAGTGATTTTACAGTGAAATCAATTATCCTTTCCTTTACAAAATTTTCTAACTAGTTTATTACTATATTACCATAATTTAACTTAGTATTTATTAGTATGTCTGTAGTCGATTAGTGACTATGAGGACTTTGTTCTTTCTATGTTTGATGTAACTTAACTTAAAGTTTTTCTTAGGCAAATTTAAAATTTGATTTGTATTTCTCTATTCCATTGTGTAGAAGGTGATCCTAAACTCTTACTTATAGTGTTGGTAATCAGACCCATATGTTGATAATGGTGGTGTGGTATTACATGGTCATGGATAATGATGTAGTTTGGATGTCTCAATATGCATACAATAAATAATATTTACTGCACTATTCAAAAATCATTAATAAGACTATTCTTCTAGAGGCAAAAGGTGGCATTGAAGCCCTACCAAGATGTAATAGATTATGGAGTGATAGATTTCCTTGAGAAGAATTTGATTTGTGAGTGAAACATTAGTCACATGTTGTGTAACTTGTGATTAGCTCAGAGAGAAAGGTTCAGGAGGAACCTTTGACCTTATTGCTTCCATATTTAAATAATGATCATTTTATGAACATGGAGGGCACTAAAAAAGAATATAATTAATTAAATTAGATTGTACATATATCGACTATAGTTCTCTTGATTTTAATGGAAAATGTTGGGGATAATAATAGTAGGGTTCATAGCCAACCATGTGGGAATCATAGTTCTTAATAGCTACCAAAGAATGGTATAAATGGTTTTGGTATTTACTCAATAAGCATAAGGGAAATTTTTCTTGTGTTCCCACCATGGATATCCTTCTCTTGTGGACTACACATGAGTTATGTTATAACCATTAAACTATTCCTTGTTTTATATGAATTTATTAGTACACAAATACATTCTACAAGTTTTATTTTAATCATTCACACATTTAACGATGTTGGAATGATTTTGTTTAAGTATCTTGTTATGAGCTCTAATTATTATCCTACATTAGGGTACATATATGTCTACCATATTCTATAGGTATATAAGTTATTTATTGCATTTAGGTTCTCATTTTAGGTATCCTTTTTGAGGGTGTTGTCATTTTGATACATTTATTAGATATGTGCATTTGATAACTTAAATGTTTACACTATTCTCTTTGAAGTAATGTGACATCCTTAGGATGTACCACATTTTTTGTGTTGTATCTTGGATATGTAACACATGTTTGTGGAGTAATACAACAAATTTCAGCACAAAAATATTCTATAGGTTTTGAATCTCCTTAAATTAGTTGCTATCAATAGTCTTTGAGAAGTATAGCTTGGTTCCATGGAAATGATATATTTATCATAATGTGATAAATTATATGAATTGGGCAGTGACTTTGGTTTATTGATATTATTAAAATACTTAGTATTATACATATGTAAAAGTTTATCCAAATTTTTTGATTATTTTGATTTCATGAGTAGTCTCTCTCTTAGCATTCCTCTCCATTTCAATAATTTATATGATGACTTCAACAACCAATTTTTAGATAAGATCATAGGTGATTTTTTCCTTTGTTGATCAAAAATTTGGAGAATATCAAATTATAGAGCCATATACATTTTGATATATGCACCATGTTAAGAAATTTGTTGGGTAGATAATTTTGGTTATAAGCACATCATTTGGATTGTAAATGTTTCCCTGGTTGATTACTTTAAACTTATGTTTATTCATATTTGAGGACTAGCCACTTGAGTAGGTTTTCCTTGTCGATGCCATTGATAATTTGTTTAAGATTTTAAATTTATAGTAACAAATTATAGTTCAAGCTTGGTTTCACTTTTACTTTTTTATATGATTTGTAATCTTTTCTTTTGTTTTCTCATCACTATGGATTGTTACATAGTGAAAATTTTATATCTATTTATTTATGCACGCACTTATATTAGGTCATCCAAAAAGGCATATTCTAATAGTAGGGTGTAGCATATTCATAAGTGCAAAGAGAATTATTTTTGGTGATTTTGTTCTATTTATAAGGTAATGGTCAATTTATAAGGTAATGGTCATAAACTTAGTCAAACCACTTGAAATTTACTTCAATCCAATCTATTTTATTTGATTATGCAAGTGAAATAAAAGAGTGATTCTACATATAAATTTTTGATTTCTAAAAGTCTACGTTTTGCCTTGAATATTTACATTTTCTATATTTGCTCTACCATCATAATTCATATAGAAGATAAACAAGATAAGACTCAAGAATTTTATTGGCATTTTTAAATTCCTCTTGAAACATAAGAATTTATCCCACATATTTTTGCTTCACTAATTCATCTTCTTCCATGGTAAGAGTGTTAGGTACATCCAACATTACAAGATTCAATGAGGAGAGCTTGCACCAAGTGACAGTTAAAAGAAATGAAGAGTGTCTAATAGCTTAGGAACATGAATAGTTGTCTTTACAACTTTATGTATCCTTAAGATTCAAAAACATATAGTTTTATGTATAGTATATTCTGCAAAAAATGGTAAACAATTTTTGCCCCAATTTTACCTTGATTTGGTAGTAACAACATGGAAAGCCAATATAACAAGATTAAAAAAATGTAAGGATCATGGATCATCCAGTTGAATCACATAGCTATAAGAATGGATTTTACATAAATAATATATTGAAGTAATTCCCTCTACCATTGTATGTTAAGGGTTAACAACAATTACACACCCTTTTGTATTTATTCTTTTTGATATAATAAAATACTTGTAGACCCATTTGTGAGCACAAGATTCAATGCAAATTGTTTTATGTCATTTTTATAAAATCCTAACTACTAGAGCATTTTGGTGTCATTGATAGTATAAATGGTGCATTAGAAAAAACTTTAATTTTTTTTTCATTAAATTCATTTTACATCTCAAGAGATGATAACTGAGATTAAGATGATATTGTCTCTTGAAAGATACAAAAATTAGTACTCATTATTTTCTTTGGAGAGGAAATACAAAATATTCTATATCATCTCTAGTGAGACAATATTAGAGACACTCACTTTGAGATAATATTTGAGACAATACACAGCTTTTTATTTTGTCTCAATTTCAAAATATTTGCTTGAAAATTATATCTAATATTATCTAAAAACACCTCCTTTTATTTTGGTGACATAAACATACACATACACATACACATGTGTGTATTTGTGTGTGAAAATTTAAGTATAGTTCAAAAACTAAGCCAACTTCAATGTTCATCAAACCAATCTCTGAATAACCTATCACATACATGAAGAAATCTATCTTGTCCACAACCAAGCCAACTCCTACTCTTCCTAGTACAATCTCTTAATAACTACCACATACATTAGAAAATATATTCTGTCCACCTTCCACACATGAGAGCACAATTGGAGTGGAATAAAAAAATAGAAATAAAACTATTAGCATTACAAAAATAACCATTAATATATTAAAGATTATTATTTTTCATCCTACATTGGAATTTTTAGTTGATCTCGATAAATAAACTGCACTAACCAAACAAAAATACATATTAACACATGTTATTCATTGATAGATATACCCAAATGAACAAATGAAATTTTACATACGTTTACATGATGTAGCATTTACTGGTGACATGAAATTAAAATTTGTTTAATAAATAAATTTGATGTGTAACATGATGAAATGTAATGAGAGTTACAACAACCTACTATGGTTCATCTTTCTAATGGAAAGCATCTCCTTATTTCCATTAATATGATATTTATTTATAAATATGAATGATCTACCAAAGGCTATTCCTTCCTCCTCAGCAAATTATTTTTAATATACATTATTCTTTTTGTTCCTATAAAACAAATGATTATTATCTTGACAACCCATTTTATCAGTAGCAAAAATACATTATTTATTTTTAAGGTACTTTTATCTATCTTGTCATTAATGTGATTAGACCGCATATAAGTGTGTCTATATTAGACCACTTCTTTTTATAATTATATCAAATGTTATTTTGAAATAGGAAAAATTGGTTACATAAAGCAAATTATTGAAAGAATAAAATTTAGGGGATCTATGAACATCACCAGATACAATTGTTTTCCATTAAAAATGAGGACATGAATTTATATGTTTTTAATTCTTCCACAACTCCTCCTCCTCAAAAAAAAATCATTAGTAACATTCTCTAAGACTTTGATCTTCCTACTAACAATTTTGGACTTCATATGTATATCAACATTAGAGTCATAAACAATATATTATGGGTGGGAGTTCTTTCCATTTGTGTTAGCTTATCCCTACTTGAGGCCTTTGGATATTGAAACATAGGTATCCCTTGAGCTCAAGAAAAAAATACTAAGCTAGACATTATGAAAAAATTAAGTACAAACTAGAGGACACCGTCCAATCATAAATCAAGTTGTTACTCATGCACTCTCATAAATATTTCTTGAAATTCCCAAATTCAGTATACAGATTCCATTCCAATACATGCATCTTGGAAGTTTTATTGACTCCCCAATGTTTTTTTCAAAATCCTTATCCATGTTTTAGACCATATGGATAAAAACTCCAAAATAAAAACCCATATTCAATATTAAAAGCATTATTTGCCTATAGAATTTTTACTCTGTTGCAGATTATTGTTACTCTATTTCATTAGTTCTGACCAAAGTGTTTTGAGTCAATTTCATTTTAACACTCTAGTGCACACCATATGACATTATTATTGAACTCTATGAGTAAAATCATGATGAAATTTTATTCAATAATGGCTATTGAAAATGTAGTACTATGATATGATGCATTAATTCATAATGACAAGAGGCATGTCCATCTCTATCCCTACAAGCTACAACACCTTGAGCCTATCCATGTCATGTATATGAACATAAAACTATCACAAGAACAAATTTAATTATCTGGTGACATGTGGTAACTGCAAAGTCATAAAAACACTAGTTTTTGTCTTAGACAACATGAATAGAATGTGTAAAGAAAGAAAGAAAGAAAGAAATTAAAACAAACAAACCATTATACTAGAAGCACATAAGTATTTTATGCAATGTGAGTAACCAAATGGGATCATCATCAACAACCAAAACTCCCATGCCCAATAGAAAGCTATCATTCAACATCTAATTCATAACACATTCACCATTGCCATTATTGATGGTTGTGTTCCCTTATAAGGTGTTGTAAAGAGACTACTATTCCCTATTATGTTCCTAGATAATTATTTCATTATCTTATATGTTTTTTCATTCTATGACACACATTTCTATGTGAAGAATATAAAAATTCAATAGTATATTAGACATGGATAATTAAAAAATTATATTACTGAACTTCTACGTTAGGGTGGTTGTATTTTTGATCTAATCTATTAGGTGAAGTGTATAAAAATTAGATATGTTAAGGAGAAAAATATTGTAGTATTTATGATTTATTATATTTGGTAGATTATATGATAAAAGTTATGATAAGGAGATAAAAAGTGAGAGAGATTTATAAAACTAAACTTCTAAATGTGGGGTTGTTCTATTTTTGTTGTATACGCTAGTATGTTATAGTTGTTTGCATTGTCTATTTATATGCTAAACATATGATTATGTAATTAATTTTTTTGATCTATAGAAGGGAAAAATTTATTACCACATAGCATTTTTTATGCATTCATTGAAGAAAGTGTAAGGGTTTCCGGAGGATTAGTAATTGTACGTAGTCATTTATATGGCAATAATGTTCTAACTAGATTAGAGAATGGATGCAAGTCGAACTCTCCAATGTCTATCATGGTAGCTCCATCAACATCTTCTCCTTCTGGGAATTCAACAAGCCTCAACCATGGAGGAGGAGGAGGAGGTATGAATGCTACCATATTTTTTCAATCCTATAAAGCCATAAAACAAGCTATCACTGCAAGTATTATTCAGTACTATAGTGCCTATGATGGTGGTAGTAGTAATTCATATGGAATGAATTTTTATGGGAAGCTATTGTCAAGACAACTGCAATAATTATTCAATACAAATATTTCAATGTTTCTAAAAGAAGAAAAAAGTATTGAATTTATATTATATATTTTGTTACAACTACCATGTATCATGTGTATTATCATGAATAAGACAAAAAATATCTATCTAAATTCTCCCATTAGAAATGTCTCAATGTTCCTAAAGGAAGATAAAAAAATATTGAATTTATATTATATATTTTGTTACAACTACTATGTATCATGTGTCTTATCATCAACAAGCCAAAAATATACAACTTGCCTTCGCTGGTTATTTGGGTGAGTGCTTCAAACTTTATGAATAAATTCATCTGAAATATTTTAATTATGTATTTAGATTTTGTATGAAAAAATTCATCTCCACAAGTCAAACTTAACTTTATTATATGTTGGTAATATATATAATATATTTAGGATTCACATACATGCAAGCGAAAGTTTGTACTCTATGTTTAGGATTTGTATTCTTATATTTATATATTCTACTACATTTTATAATGCTTGACTCTTTATAAGTGTGTTATAAATTGGTTTGAGTTCTGAGAATATGCATTGTCCACAGTTGTGTGTATGGAGTTGAGTATGCATGTATTTTTTATTTTGAAATTAATCTAAAGTTTTAGATATTTAGATTTATGGTCTAAATTTTGTAGTCTCTTATGTAATTAGAAAGTGTCAAATATATGGCTCCTATCAATATTTTAAACTCCATGTTAGATATCATATTTAATGAAAATAAGTGTAAACAAAGATCAACAATGAAATAAGAGTATTTTTTTTTAATTACATTTAAGAGAATAATTTTTTTTGATAACCTAATAATATGCATAAAAATATAAGTTTTATTCCTACTTTCTCTTGATTTAGAAACTAAAACATGGAAAACTATTACAATAAGATTAAAAAAATAATTGAGGATCACAGTGTGTCTAGATGAATCACATAGTTCTTGAAATAAATTTTATAAAAATATATTGAAGATCATTCCTCTACCATTCTATGTTAAGAGTTAATAATATTTAGACACCTTTTTGTATTTGTTCTTTTTGATATAATAAAATACTTTTAGATCTACATGTGAGCAAAATTTTTCACATTATATTTTTCTATAATTATTTTATAATACTAATCATCATACCATTTTGGTGTTATTAATGATATTAGAGACAAAAATAGTATTATATTTGGAGATATAAACATGATATTGTCTCTCAAGAGACAAAACATGTACTATTGTATGTTATCTTTGGTAAGATAATTATTTGAGAAAATAATTAGAAACACACACTTTGAGATAATATTTTTGATAATACATAAATTTTTTAACTCAATTTGAGACATTTTATTTTATTATTGTCTCTAATATTATCTCAAAACACCCTCTTTGTTGTATTGAATTTAGTTAGATATGTTAATTGTATTTTAAGTTGGTTACTTAGAATTTAAAATTTTAAAACATAAACTTCAAGAACTTGTATGACTTTAAACATTAATAAAAAGGTAGTGTTTAGTGGTATTAGTGACTAGATTTTATAGAATGATGAAATTTTGTGATGATGGTTATTTATTTGACATTATTTTTTAAATATTCATATTTTCTATGGTATAAAAATTTAGAATATATATGATGGTATGTATAAAATTTTAGATTGCATATGATATGATTTATTTAAAAAATTGATCATATATATATATATATATATATATATATATATATATATATATATATATATATATATAAAATTCAGTCGTCGAGTGACATATAAACATGAAAATAGCTATTTCCACCTAAGTGACATGGACATAGAAATAGCCATTTCTTTTTTATGCTGGACTAGTAATGAATGAGACGGCCATACAGTCATCAAATTTAGTTCTTGAATGACATATACATGTGGAAATAACCATTTCCTCTTTATAATAGAAATACAATAGATTATTAAATTAAATAAATTAATTTTGTTTATAATTATTAAAACTATATGTATATTATAACAACAACAACAACAACAACAACAATAATAAAAAAATAATTTTATATTTTTAGTTGTGAAATTGTTATTGAGAGAGTCTTTACATAAAACTGGAAAATGAGAACATATCTACTTTATACTTTAGATTTTATGAGAAAGTGACACTATATCACAAACTACAAATTTATAATTATGTTATTTCAAAATAACCTAATTAAATTAATCAAATTTAAATTTATTTATTTTAATAAAATTTAATAATAAGAAAATATATATATCACAAATTTAGTTTATAAATTTGTAATTATCTTATTTAAATATATATATATATATATTAAAACAATCAAATTTTAAATCAAAATTGATAATAAAAAATAAATAAGAGTATATATATCTTATATTAATTTCTTATAATTTGATATAATATTTAACCATGTAGATGATATTATTATTATAATATATAAAGTTTAAATTTAAAAACAATATATTTAATACCATACACTTTCAAAACCTTAAATTTATAATTTTTAAATATTTATTAATAAAATAATAAGATAATTTATTATCCCATACACTTGTTAATAAAAAATTGTAAGAAGATTTAATTTTTTAAATAAATTCATTTTAGATTTTTTTAAATCAAAATCTATACATAAATCATATAAAATATGATTTAAGAATATCAGTTGGTGTTACAATACTAATTTAGTTTTTGGCAAACCACATTTCTATAAATTATAAAATGACATGGAGTTGTAATGCCATGTTGTTGCTATTTTGACACGGGGAACCATTGCATGTTATTAATAATTAGGATAATTTGTACAAACAAGATCCATGAAATAATAAGTAGTATTTGTTATGAAATATTACTTGAGTTATTCATTTTACAGAGCATTTTTTATAAAATAGTTTTAATCTTTCTACATTGTATAATGCTCGGTTTTCAACATAGTTCCAGATATCATATAATTTTATTTTATTTTTAAATTATTTCAAAATAATAATTAATATTATTTGTATTATTATTTAATTTTAAATAATGAATAAAGAAGTGGTGAGTATTATATAATTAAATTATAAAAAATAATTTTTATATTAAAATCTATATAAAGTTGAAATATGAAATTCGTAAAAAAATTTCTTCACAATAATAAAAAATGAGATCAATTTCAAATAACATTGCATGTGAACAATACTTAAATAAAGGCCTTGAAGTAATTTTTCATCATCTAACTATCTAATGCATAGAACTTATGGCAGTTATTGGCAGCATTTCTGTTACCAGTGTGAATGAAATAATTACAAATTATCATAATGATATAATGTAAATTACAGATGTTGATGATCGTAGAAAATGTCCAAAATTCCTTCATAATATAAACTAAGCACTGATTCACATCAAACATAAACAGTTTTTAATTTGATTTTAGTTGTGCACAAATTTTAGCCATTGCTGCAAACCTGCCATACCCAACCCCCAAAAACAAAAAAAAAAAAAAAAAAAAAAACCTGTTATGAAAACTATGCAGGCTACAAATGCAAGAAAACATAATATATTTTTGTAATAATTTTGACTTTCAAAGTCTTGACCTGAATGAAATATTTCATAGAGAATTTACCCTCCAATGTAGGTATATAATTAGAATCAATTTGTCTGTTTTTAAGTTGAGGAAAATCATGGAAATAATAAAAGTAATGTAATATTGATAAACTAATTTTACATATATCTGTTTTTCAAACTAGAAGATTAAATAATGGGGCTGAAATTTTGCATTTGAAAAAAACGAAAAATACATAACAGAGGACACCTCCATTAAAATTCTTACAGTTAAGACTTCTAGGAGTAAAACTCATCAAGAATAGCAAAATCAGGCTTATGTTAAAAAAGTCTTGCCATTTTCAATATTTTTTTGTTCTCCACGGGAAGTCTCATCACTGTAGTTCAGGGTAACCATCTAATAGATACTCAATATCAATTTGTAAATGATACAAATTAATTATTTTTACCATTTTTAAATCTATATTCAATGAGTTCATAGGTGCATAAACAAGTCAGATTTGCTAATATGATACAGCATCCAATTTGATAATAAATTTAAATAATTTCAATAGGAAAATACTCTGATTTCAAGATTGAGTTCAATATAAGTATAATGGAAACATGCACGAACAATTTTAAATAGCCCATGCATCCCTCCTTTGGTAAGTGGCTCAATATCCTCGGCAGTAGTAAGAGGATAAATTAGTTGCTCAAGTAATATACCAACAACCATATAAGGACTTCGTGGGCACCGAAAATAAAGATGTTTTACAAATATCATTTGGACCTACAAAATTAATATAACATAAAAACTACATTCCTCTGAAATTAAGATCCGAAACCATCAAGAGAACAGAACAGTTGATTTTAACTCTCCCTCAATAAGAAGTGAATTGTTTTTTCGAAACCGATCCCTTTCTATACATTGAACAAATGCCTTAAAATAAAATATATATCTTTTACATGCTTAAACAATTTATGAGGGAATGGAACAACCAATAGAAAAAGGATAACTTCAATTATTTCATCTAAATTGTCATCCAAAAATGAAAAACTCTTAATAATGATTTAACTTCATAAACATACCAGTGATAATAAAATTAGAATTAGGTTTTAATTTCAAAATCAAATATTACACTAAGATGTCAACACTTACACCTGAAACACACATAGAAGTAAGATAACTGATCAATTTAACATCTAAAACTGCAAGGATTTAGGCAACTATGAACCAAATTATTTTTACCACATAAAAGTAAAACAATTGTCCAGCTGGCACTTAAATTGCAATCCCAAGCTACAAATACAGAATCACAATTTTTTTCCTAAAGTTCTCCCATTACCTTTGACACAATTAATCTCAATATGATTTGCTTCTGTAAAGTAGCTTCCACTCTATTCAAGATACCACTATTTCGATCCCCACCTCTAAGCTCCCTTACTACAATCATCAGTTCCAGAATACAATTTTCATAACCACTAAAATATCAACAAACACCTCATCTTGTATGAGCATAAAGATATTTTAATACTATTTAAGAATAAGGATGACACTCAATAATAATACTTCACTAGGACCTCATTATTCCTTTCCATATAAAGAGACAATTTTGGATTGCTTTACAAAACAATGTCTAGTATTGATATCTTCTGTTTATTAGATTAAAATAAATTATTTCTTACCCACTATTATATCCAATGCAATTCACCTTAAACAAAAAAAGAAATAAATTTTATAAGTAAAGGAATTAGAACAACCATTTTTAAGATGGCCGAGATATTGTGAACTAATGGAGAGTGTTATGAAGCCCTACATCAGAGATATAATTATATTAGAATGATAGCAGAAGTTACTAAACATTTCAACATGTCCTAACATTGGAATATCGGGTTTCAATTTTCTTTCAAAAAATAGTTAAATAATAAGAACTACCTCAATTATAACAACCAAATACTTCAATTTTTTTTTTCTTAACAACTCCAAACCATCAAAGTTTTGTACATAACAAGGATCATATGCTTAACCAACGTTTTAAATGATGTATTATATAAGTTGCCTCCATGTCCTAGCCACAATAAAATGCAACACTTTTTTTGATGGCTCCTTAATCTACAGTGTAGTTGTTAATGTTCTTCTAGTTGTTGCTCTTTAGGTGTCAGTTTCCCAAGAGAGAAGGTGAGATTTGTTATTACAATAGCTACAGTAGTAACATATGCCTATAATGTAGGAAAATCATTTCTCTTATCATCTTAAATAAACAAAGCTAATGAATTAAAACATTACACTTCCTACCCCCCAAAAAATATGTAAACATCACGACAAAGTAACAAGAGATTTTCAATCAACATAACAAGAGTTAAACACTGAAGCAATAATCTCCTAATAGCCTAAACAAATTAGAATTTACATTTATTTTTACTTGTTTGAAAATGAAATGACTATATTTTGTTATATGTCTCATTTATTGGCTTTTCTATTCGTGAACAAAGAACAGAACCTCTATTATTACATATATGCTCCAGGACCAATGGCAAAAACTAACAAACAGTGAGATATATACTCCAAAAGAAAAAGTGAATTAAAAAACATACGATTAAATTTATAAAGTTCGTCATTGATCTCAAAGAAAGATATCGCTTCCTAATAACATTTTTAGATAATTGAAGGAGAACAACATCATTTCGTAATCACTTCAAAACAAACACCTAATCTGAATATAGAAGATATTGTGCCTAAAATTTTATCGATGAATAACTTTAAAGATGACAGTTTGAGGGCTTCACAAGGGAAAGCGCGATTATATCCTTGTTCGCAACCCAAATTTTCCTTAGGTAGTGACTTTGCTGCTCAAAATCATTCCAACATTCTTTATTTGAAATAACAATGTAAATCACCAACGCACGACTAAATATAAAATAAAAAGTAATGAAGCAATTTAATGTTCCTTTTACAACCATAGACTTTGACAAAGTATAACTTATCCTCACTTAATTAACTGAGTTAAACATGATTTCACCGTTTACACCTCTATTCACTGTGTATTCAAAAGCTTAATCGAAACCTTTCATGAATACTATAACAACACCCAAAATTATGATTGTCTTAAGAAATGGAAAAACAAAACTTTTTATGAAGGAAAACAGCATAGAATCTTTTTTTTAAAGTTGTGCGACAAACCAACAGTAACTCTTGAATCTAAACCCCGACAGACCTTCATCATCCCATGAGCCTGATGGTAAGTAAACATGAAAAGGTTGGTTACATACAGAAAAACACTGGCTTCCTCGAGAAGCTACACTACCCCCAATACATTGCAAATAATTAATGCAAGATCATCTTATCATAAGTTGTGAGAGAGGACTATGTAGTTACAAACCTGTTTACATATTTATATTTTGGAATGCTAGTGGTAGGCATCAATTGTTGATGTCATTAAACCTAAATACAATGATTTGTTATTGTAAAACTTTAAAAAAAAATTAAATATTAACAACCAAATAAAATACTTCACAATAAAAAATAAAAGATTTTTCTAAATAATTAAATGTTAGACTTTATTTCTTTAAAGTTATATATTTTATGAAAAAATCATTAACCAAAATGAAATAGATTTAACTATGATCAATCCTATATTATTACTGTCACGTACAATAAGACACAAGTGGACGTCAATGTACAGGGGCAAATATGTCTAAAACCTTCAAATATGCTTTAGAGTCGTCAGACCTGAAATTTTACAGTTTCTAGCATATTGTTTTTTGTATTTTAGATTCTGTAAGAAGTGACCGGTACAAATCTCAGCAGGCTATAAATAGTTACAAGCCTTAAAAAAAATTGCAGACGTATATTTTTCATGTACCTGTTTATTGAAAAAGTTAATATATACAAGAAGACAAAGACTGGCAAGATAAGAAAATTATATAGATTCATTTCCAACACTGTACCGTTCTGTAAACGAATTATTTGAGCAACTATAGTGAATACCGGTTTCACTTAACAGTGCTCCCTAACGAATTGCGGATAGATAATTCATGAGTAAAATTTGATGGCAATTTTCTTTGGTAAAGTGTATCACATGGAAAGTAGAATTTTGGGCACAACATATTTGTAAAGAATTTTATATATATATATATATATATATATATATATATATATATATATATATATATATAATTTATATATATATATTAATTTATATATATATATATATATATATATATAATTTTTTATTTTTTATTAATAATAAAAGACTGTTTTGAAAGGCTCTTTCCCTTTTACAATGGAGAATGAGATAAATCATTCATAATCTAAAGAAGCTCTTCTATCAGCAAAAAAAAGAACAAGATAAGACCAAAACAAGCAGATAGGACCAAAAGAGCTAGAACAATTAATAAGAATCTCGTTCACAACAACAAAATAAAAATTAAAAAACCAATAAACTACTATGATCCTCCCTTAACATTTTTTTTAATGTGAAGATCATGATAGACGGTTTCGCCCCTTTCTTGTCATGTCCTCTTGTCTTGTTACCAACGACGTTCTACTCTTCCCCATCACCTTCATCAGAGTAAATATGAACAATAATATCAAATGAATCAACATAATAGATTTTTTCCAGCGAAAATTTGGTCACATTAGCATCATTGGATTAACCATTCAAATTATTTTCTAATAAGATTCTATCACTTTGGGTTTTTTTAAAAAAAAGGTAGGCATTAACAAGAGATTCTTCTTGCAAGGCTTCTCCTCCTTTTGGATCTGATCCTCAGGGGTCTTAGGCACGTCACTAACATAATTATTAGCCACACTACCCACATCAAACCCCTTAGGCACTTCACTAGCCACACTGCCCACATCAACATGCTCTGGAAGGGCATCCTTGTACCCAGAGACCTTTTTTTTCTTCGAAAAGTTACATGTAGAAGCCAAATGACTTGTATAAAAACATCTTCTACAATGGAATGATAATCCTACAATGGAATGATAATCCCTCATAATTGAGAGATTGTTTCCAAACTTTATCGGGTTAATTTTAAATTTAATAAACCCAAATAGATCAACTCTAACATCTAGATTAACAATAATCCTAACATAAGTGAAATGGAGCATTTTACAGGAATTATAATCTATCGCCAGAAATTCTCCCAAAGTATTTCCCACATATTTAAAATAAAATTAAGTGCAAAACTGAAGCGGTAAGCGAGGTAACCTTTCTTTGATAGGCTTGACATTAGAATTCTTAGTGAGGGTTGAAATCAGGAAACCATGACTTGGATACTAAAAAGTTATATTTCCATGCCCACATATTATCCTTAAACATTGTATCACGATCCTAATCCCAGCTGAAAACGACCACAAAAATTCCCCTTGCACAAGGGAAGATTTCCACTGTGGCCTCCATAAGAGGTTTCTATTATTCCATGATCCATTGATTGAGATCAGAGAGAGGACAAAATTCTGAAAACGACATATCATCCTAGGGTCAACAAGAAATTTCTTCAGACCCAAAACTATCGAGAGATATTCCCCTTCAAAATAGATAGAGGGGATGGATTTAGCAGGTTTTAGAGGCCTCCCCTGCCTCTTTCTGGCAATATCTTCAGCAATTAGGGGCTCATGAAACCTAGCAACTTCCGCGTAGAAGGAGTGCTTGGCCTCCCAACCTTTCTTCCTAGTCACTACATTATAAATACCCTTCCCAAGACCCAGATCTGCAGCTCTTCTATAGGGTAAAAGATCCTCTGCCACAGTAAAAACGTCCAGAAAATGAGCATGCCCTATTTTATTAGCAATCCCTAAATAATCCTTAGTGTTTCAGTCTTATGAACTTTATTAATATTTGAATGTAAATTTGATGGCAATTTTCTTTCGTAGAATGCATTACATGCAAAGTAGGAATTAGGGCACACCATCCTTCTAAAAAAGGTTATAATAATACATATACATTATCTTAAAGATAATGCTTTAATTTTAGGAATGTTATTAGTATTTCAAATATTAATATTTGAAAAGTAATATTGAAAAAATAATTATTATCAATTTTTTCCCATAATACATAAATTTATTTATAAAATTTATTATTTAGATAGAAAATCACTAATCAAAAATAAAAAATTGATCTTAAAAGTTATATAATTATCTTACATTTTTATTATGAAAACTTGTTTCAGGGTGTTTGATAAGAGACTTATAATTTACTGGTTTACTGATATATTTATCGTCTTTATAATTTTCAATCTTAAAATATATTAGAAACTTTAGAAAAGCCATATAAACTGAATAATTATATTAATATAAAAATATACGTTTATTCTTTGATGTTTTATTCTTTAGAGATGATTAATTTAATTCTTGAAGGAAAAATTTGATTAGATAACTTATGACTTTTTTTAAAAGATAGGGTTAACCATCAAATTTAATAAACAAAATATGGTTGAGACAATAATTCATTTGGAATTAGGATTTTGTAAAATATAAATGTTAACAGTTTTTCCATTATTATGATACATAAGCTACATGTATTTGGAGGCACACACTTATTTCAAACCATTCAATATAAGTTTAGATTGTTATTAAAATTATGTCATTCCATTTAAAAAATTTAATATGTTATAGACTGTAATTAAATAATTTATTTATTAAAAGTTAGAATATAATATTAAACTATTTAAATGTTTAGTAACTCCTCTAGCTTAACCCTGGAGGGCTATTAGTCTCCCACTAGTGAATACCATGAAATCTTTCCTAGTTATAATCATACCATCAAGGTTCTATCTTTTCTAATAGTAGTGTTCAGCTGTGAAATAAAATAATTTTTATTTGAACATCATTTCATCATGCAAAATCATACATCTAACATGATTCAATGCACAATTTTAGTATGCATATTAAAATAAATAAAATAATAAGATTCTTGGTTGAGTATATTTTAAAAAATACCTTCATTTGACTTAACATTAGTGATGCCATAATAAAATTAAAATACATATCAAATATTTTTTAATATATAATAATATGACTAAAATTAATGCATATGATGACAAAAACTCTAGTCTACAATTTACAATAATAGTTTGATCAAATTTTATCATAATAAATATTAAAAGAGAGTAGCACTCACAAAAAATTAAACCTTGAATATGTATAATAAAATATAACATTACATAACAACATATAACTAGTAATTCATTCAACACTATTAAAATATATAAACCAAAATGGTAGTAAAATACAAATATTTTTGTTATTAAAATGTATTAAAAAGAGATGAAGGTAACAAGATAAATAATTTTTTTCTTATTTAGGTTGACTTCTAGAAATAAAAATATGGTTGGACGGAGATTTGTAATAACGAATAATTATGAGAAGAGGATAACTTGTATTTTTAAATATTCATAATCACATTAATTTTTGTGAAATTAAATTATTATGAACACAAATATCAATTTATTATTAAAATGTAATAAAAAGAGATGAAGATAACAAAGTAAATAAATTTTTTCCTATTTATGTTGTTTTCTAGGAACAAAAATATGATTAAATTGACATTTGTAATAATGAAAGAGCATGGAAAAAGGATAATTCACCAATGCAAACCTTGAATATTGTGATTTCTCATTTACAATTGTTTCTTTTCTATACAAATTTTATAAAATTCATTTTCTTTTATACATGATAAAAAAATTCAAAATTTTGATTTTTTTCTAAAGGGTAATTTTTGAATTTCACTCTTGGGATGGGTTGAACCTTTTAAAAGGGCTAGGAAGTGTTCAATTTTCATCTGTGGAGGAAGGTAATGAGTACAAATTTGGAAAAAAAAAAAAAAGATTATGAAATAAGCTTTTGCACAATAGTTCGAGTTCTCATAAGTTAGACAATTTTTAAGGTTAATAATGACATCGTTCCTTAAAAATATGTATTTGTCATAAATCTGCACTATAAATGTTTTGCTCTATGTATAAACCATTTATTGATTAAATTTGATGGTTGTTTTATATATATAAAACCATTTATTGATTAAATTTGATGGTTGTTTTATATATATAAAACCATTTATTGATTAAATTTGATGGTTGTTATATATATATATATTTATATATATAACAACCATCAAATTTAATCAATAAATGGTTTATACATAGAGCAAAACATTTATGGTGCAGATTTATGACAAATACATATTTTTAAAGAACGATGTCATTATTAACCTTAAAAATTATATATATATATATCAAATTTAATCAATAAATGGTTTATACATTGAACAAAACATTTATGATGCAGATTTATGACAAATACATATTTTTAAGGAACGATGTCATTATTAACCTTAAAAATTATATATATATATGTACAAACATTTTTTAAAAAACAATATCAAATGCGAAATTCTTTTCTCAATAAATCATCCTCATTAAAAAAAAATCATACAAAGAATGTCAACCTTCATATTTATGTCACTAGAAATCTCAATCTCGCCAGCCTTAAAGTTAAGACCATCGAGGATATCGATGTCAAAATTGATTTAATGATATTTCTAATACTAAAAATTAGTTAATGAAATTTATAAATGGCAAGTGTTGGCAAATTTATTTAATATGGGTCAAACGTCATCAAATTTAGGAGTCAATAAGATATATTTCTTATTTTTTATCAGTTGTATGGACAATAGAACAATCTAATTTGTGTGGAATGACATTTTCGAAAGGATATCAATAACATTTATAATATAAAAAATGAATTAATAAAACTTATAAAAATGAATATTAATAAATTGATTTAATATAAATGAAATTCCATCAATTTTACGAGTCAATAAAATTTATTTCCTACAATTTGTAAGGAAATCTAATTTAAAGGGAATAGCATTTCCAAAAGGATATCAGTGATCTTTATAATACCAAAAAGATGGTAGGCGTTAACAAAATGTTTCAATATAGGTCAAGCTTTATGAATTTTAGCAGTCGATAAATTCTATTTCCTTCTCGCTACCACTTGTACGGACATTACCACTGGTACGGACAATAAGGAAATGCAATTTGAACGGAGTGGCATTTCCGAAAGGATAGCAGTGATGTACGTGAGCAATGGGCTTTAATATTAGATATTTAAAGCTCTTCTGACCATCTCATCCATTAATTGTGGACCAGTGCTTGTAATCAATATTCCATGAATAGGTTTTGGTTATTATTTTGTTTTACAGAAAATAAAATCGTTAACTCACGCAAACAAACTTTAGTGCCGTAATATCATAACTCTCACGAATATCCACAGTTGACTGTTAGCAGGTACTCAACATGGTATATCTCAACATAGGCAGAACACAGGAACGCAGTATAAAAGCAGAACGCAGGACCGAACGATAAAGGCATAACGCTTCAACTCAACATGGTACATCTCAACACATGCAGGGCGCAGGCAGCAGAACGCAACTGGTACAATATCATCCACTTCAATAAGGACAAGGAACGCAGGAACTCAACATGGTATATCTCAATATAGGCAGAACACAGGAACGCAGTATAAAAGCAGAACGCAGGACCGCACGATAAAGGCAAAACGCTTGAAGTCAACATGGTACATCTCAACACAGGCAGGGCGCAGGCAGCAGAACGCAGGCGAACACAGACAGTCGAAAGAAAGGCAGGCAGGGACAGCAGAACGCAGGAACGCAGGCAGAGTGCAGAAACTAGAGACACAAGAAACACAGAAGGCAGGCAGAGGTCCATGGCCGACCGTTAGCAGTTACGAGGCCTATATAAAAACATTATAAAATTACGGCGTAGTTATTTATTTGTTTTTATGCTGCCTCGAATAAAATACTGTTGAAGTCTTTTGAGTTAGGATTTGGTATCGGGATTAAATTAGAGGCAACTAAGCCTTACTAAAATATTTGAGCAATAAGATTTGAGAGGGAAAGGAGTATCAGAGTTTATTAGGAAGGTTGCAGTAGAGTATCGATGATAAAAAAAAAAGTATTGAAAATTTGTTTTGGATAAAAATAAGTAAATTTTTTTAATTTGATATTTTTAATCATACTCCATGAACTATCATTAAGATGAGAGAATAAAATGTATAAGATTGTAGACTTATATTTATTTACAAAAAGTTATATAAGTCTGCAATCTTATTCATTTTGTTCTTTCATGTTTAAAAAAAGACAAGTCTGCAATCTTAGTCATTTTGATCTTTCATCTTAAAAAGAAACATAAGTCTACAATCTTATTTATTTTGTTCCCTAATCCTTAAAAAATTATAAGTATTCAATTTTATTCGTTTTGTTCTCTCATCCCAATGAAACATAAGTCTGCAGTATTATGCATTTTGTTCCCTCATCCTCATGATGGTTCACGAAGTGTTCCAAAACATTGATTAATTTGTTTTCATGATTTTAACCAAAAAAATATTCTTGAATACATTGTGGATTGTGGAAATATATCTCCTTAATTAGATTAAAAAAAGTGTCAGGACAAAGGTACCAAAGTTGGCATGGTTAAAAAATGGTTGTCACAGAGGAAGACGTCCCATTACAATAGAGCATATTATAGGTGAAACGACTGATGCGATTGGTCATTAGAGAACATCGAGTCCCACCTCATGGAAAAATTGCCAAATCAGAAATAGTTATAGCACTAATAGGTATAGTAGACCGCCAATTGGTTGACACATATGTACAAACAAACCCTATTAATGGAGGGAATATTGGAGCATATAGAGTTAAAAGAATACACAAATTTATATATCTGATAAAGATGTGGCTCTCTCATAATACTAATTCATCATCACAACCAATTTTATCACCATGAGAAGTGATATCATAACTAATATACTCTAATGAAAAATAATATTTTGGGATATTAAGATGTTGTCAAATTCGAACAAGGACAAATACTTAAATGAACCACATAAATAAATAAATAAGGGAAACACAACCATATAAAAAAATGATGCTTAATTTTAAAGAACAACCAATGGCCTTGCCTATTTTAGAAAATAGAATTCAACCAAAAAAACATGTGGAACAAGGGAAATAAGTCAAAGATAAAAAAAGTCAAGCTCGGAAACAAAGAAACATACAACATTGAGAATCATCCACATTTTTACCTATGCATTTTTCACATTAAATTATTGACTTACTCAAGTGTCTAGTATGAAAGGTGATCCCAAGTAACAATCATATTTTAGATGCTTCTAAATTTATTAACACCATTTTGTAGGGTCGACACAATTACTATTTATATGGATATTATACAAACCCTTACCAAATCATCTCATACTAATTACATTATTATTTACTTTATTACAATATCTGTCATTTACACGTAACCCAAATACAATCGTAATGTATCTATAATATGAAAAAAGTAAATAAACTATCAATAATGAATGAAAGTAATTAATGAATACATCATCTATTATGGTAATTAACACTTGAAATATAAAATAAATACCATATATTAATTTTTATGTGCATGAGTGATTTATTTATAAGATCACATAAATAAAAAAGGTAGAAACATATATGCGTGACCTTATATCTATGCATGTACGCACACACACACCAAAAAAAAAAAAAAAAATCCATCCACCTATCTCCACCTTCCTGTCCCCCTAACACACATGCATGAATGAATTCAAAAAAGCATGAACAACCTATAAGGTATCTAAATAAAGTTCAAAACATAATGATATAAAAATACATAAGTCCAAAAAATATAATAGTAGATCAAAGAGGATTATCATCCCAAAAAATAAGGGAATCAATAAAAAGGCACTAAATACTACCCATCACAAAACCTTGTTCAATAAATTTCACACAAAATATGAGGATATAAACACTAAATCTCATTTTTATCTTCCAAATTAACATATACTAGGTTATATTGGTTTCATTTGACCTTCATTTGATCCACTATATAACACTGATTTGATTCAACCATTGATTAAGAATACTCATGAGATCTACCTTGAATGAGTCATTGGCCATTTTTAAACATTAAATAGCATGCCTTAGGACATGTACATCATTTCTTCACATGAAAACATGGAAAATAACATGCAACATATAAATGTGGGTGGAAATACAAGCATACAAGTAATTCATTTGAGTTATTTTAGGATTTTAAATGGTCCTATAAAATATGGACAATTTTGGTATCCAATCAATTCATGATGTACTCTTACATGATATACAATGAAAGAACATCAAGTCTCTAAAATAAAACGTATATTTGTCCTATCCAAGTTAATGTACTTTTTATGTTGGTCATGTGCCACTTTCAGGAATTTTAAAATCAATAAAAATTTATTCCTATTTCTTTTATAATGTTGGGATCAATTAAAACATGGCCTTCAAGTTTATTCAATTTCAAGGGACTTTTTGAGGGTTACCCATTGAATGTTGCATATAAAGCCATATTAATATATTTATGATAATTGTTTTTGTATTCAAATTATAACTAAGGGTATAAAATATTTCTATTGATTCTTCTACTCGATGTCATATGTTCACAACATGTCTTTTAAGAATCGATTGACCTTCTTATTCTCCTAATATGTATTAAGATGATTTATTTTGATAAATGTTAGATTTTTACCTAATGTTTTTAGAAACGTGATAAAAAATAAGGATGTGAACAAAGATTCCATGTCCAAAATTATTTTGAATAAGACTCAACTCATAAATATCTTCCATGTCATAATTGTATTTAATTAGAAGAAAATGTGTGACATTGGTTAGCATATCAATATACACCAAGGTAAAATTGTGGATGTGTTATATTAATGGTAACTCAATAATTAAATCCATTGCTATCATGCCTCACTTATAGGGAGGCATGCATTAAGGATATAATAATCCCTCAAGGTGTATACATTATTATTTCACCTTTTGAAATTTCAAACATCAAATAACATATTGAGCCAATTCATGTTTCAACCCAAGACAATAATACAAGGATTCTTGAAACATTTTATTTTATGGACGATCACCTAACTATAGGGATTTAAACACTTCGTACATAAACATATATCTTATATCTTACACCATCACCATTGAACACATACATAGTATGTTGAGACATCAGAAGTTTATTGGTTTCCAAAATATAGTCCTAGTACTAAAATTATGCTCTAATATCCTAGTTCTAAAGTTTCGTGACCATCTCAACTTACCCCATATATTTAATCTATGATTTCTAGGATGTGACCTCATATGTTATCCAAAAAATAATGATATGTATCATAAACGTGGCCTGCAGATAAGAGCATCTACCATGTTTTATTCTTTTCCATTGATGTAGGCAACGTCAAAGTCATATTCGACAAGGAACTCCATTAAGCAAATGTTTCTGGAATTGAAATTTAGTTGTGTGAATGTGTGTGTAAAAATAAATTTATCGGTTATGAGCACAAATTTATTACCTAGTAGATAATGTCTCCACCTTTTTAATTTGTGTAAAACTATAGTTAATTCTAAGTCATGAATGTGATAGTTAAGGTTATAGGCCTTTAAATTTTTTGACTGATAGGAAATAGTTTTTTTCTACTTTCACAAATAATCCAGTAAGTCATTATAAATATACATAAGTGCATACCATAAAATCCTTACTCTTGTTTGGTATTCATAGTATAAGTGTTACCATAAAAACCTCCTTAAGCTTCTAAAATGTGGCTTCAAATTATTCCATCCACAAACTTTTCTTTCCCTTTCTCTATAGGGAAGTGATTAGGTACAAATTCATGATGAATTCCACATGAATATTCAATTATGTTCCATTAAACCCATTAATATGAGAATTTATAACACATTCACTGGTTGTGACCAATCCATAATTACATTTATTTTTTTGGATCCACTTTTATGCCATTCCCAAAAATAATGTGACCCAAATACTGTAGTTATTTTTTTAAGTAAGGTTCACTTTCATAGTTTTCCATATAATGAGTTGTCTCCTAAGTAATTTAAAATTTGTAATACATTTATCTTCATGTTCCTCTTTATTCATGAGTAAATTATAATATAATTTAGGACTATCAGAAAAAATAAATCTATGTACTTGTAAAACATATTTTCCATGAGTCCCATGATCATTGCTTACACATTTGTAAGTAAAAAATGGTACCACTATACATACATAGTGTTTATACTAAGTGTGTAAATGTGTTTTTGATATGTTACTCTCTTTTATTATCAATTGGAAGTATCTAGACCTAAATTATATCTTGGATAAGATATACTCTCCTCTTGTTTCATCAAAAAATTCATTGATGCCTAGAATGGGATATCAACTCATGATTATTGTTTTTTATTGGTGATAATCAATATATAATCTCATCGAACCATTTTTTTTTATAAAAAATATAACATCTGATCCCCATCTATACATTCTAAGACTTACCAATCTTTTCTGAATTAGCTTCTATATTTTTACCTTTAATGTACACAATTCTATTAAGTTCATCTTATTTATAGATTCAAAAATGGGCATGGTTCTATGTACCAAATCAAAAAAAAAAAAATATCCATTTTATTTAAAAATCAATCCAATTATCTAAGAAATATTTCTCCTAAATCTCACAATATTTTCAAATTATTCAATAAAGGTCCATAACAAACTTCTAAATTAATATATGAACACATTTGGTAACCATGTCTCAAACATTTATTGAATTTCATGGCTATTCTAAATCTTAATTAGATAGGTATCCTGATTATTTTAAATTTTGGTTCTTGAACCTAATAATCAAGATATTTTAAATGATTCTATAAACAAATCATCACTATGCTATGATCCTTCAAGCAATCCATGTCAATTGCTACACTATAAGATCTTAAAGTGATGTAGAAAAATTCCAGGTTGGTCATAAAGTTACCCAAAGAATAATTTCTTAGCACATATTTGATAGGTTATTTCGCACTATAATACATCTCTAATTGTTTAAAACACTTTTGATGCAAGCTTGTTATGACACAACATTTTTAAAGTATAGGTGAAATAAAACAACTAGTTTAACTAATTTATTTTAACATAAAAGATGATATAGATCTAGTCTTATTTATAGATGGGGTCTTTTTAAGCTAGATTGAATAGTAATATATAATTTTGTATTTTCTCACTTGTCCTCTTTCTCCACATTACTATTTCGAATTTTTCATTTATGTATATTTTTATGTCTTTTTTATAATTTGGACATTTGGTTACACTAATATCCCATTTATTCGCATAATTGTGATTCTGCTTCATCCAAGTGTTCTTTGTCATGTGTAACACTTCTTCTGTTGCAGTCCTAGGCCATTTATCTATCTTCAAGTTTTTTATTTCAAATAACATAATAGTCTACTCATAGTAGTTGCCTCTAAATAAAAAGTACTTGTTTAAGCATGAAATGTTTCATATTAGACCAAGTCCTTAATTCTATAACTATTAGTGATTAGATGATTTTAAATACTTTCAACTTGCCTAAGTTTCAATCTCATTTTTCTACTATCACACACCTCAAAAACATATAAGACCACTAGTGTGACAAGTAACTCAAATAAGATCCTATTGGTCCTCCAATCCCTTAAGTCAGCAATCTTACAGTTGTTTTAGAGTGCATAGAAAGATCTCTAGCCACCTTATATTTTTTCCATTATGTATGTATCCCATTTAACCTTGATCTAAATGTTGAGGCATAGATACTTGTATTGTTGCACCACCTCAAGAGACCCTTCTACAAACTAAAATTTTTGTGTGTTATTCATTCCTTTTCACAAGGATTTTTTATTTTATTTTAAAATTTATATCCATCCCTACTTATTTACAATATAGGTATAGAGATCATAAATGGTTTATTAAATCTTAGATTGTCTCTACCATTAGAATCAAGTCATCAACATAAATCATAATTTTTACCACATAATTGGCCAAGTGGACCCTCTTCCCTCAATATTTTTTTATCCATTATTCTAGATTATTAAATCCCAAATAAAGTTCAAGATAGAGGGTTGCCTTTTTTGACATATATATCACTCGTAAGAACATCCAAATATGCTTGATTGTATTTTGATTTTAGCATTTACTCACTCATACAATTTGTGAAATATTGTCTTGTAGTGCTTTGGGAACCCTATGTCTTCCTTTATACTCCATAGTTTACTCCTTACTACTATTTCAAATGCCTTTTTTTGGAGTCTAAAAAATAGTGATATGCATTTGTTTTTTTATATCACACCTTTTCAACTAGGTGTCTACGTTTGACACATGAACAATTGTAGAGTGTTTGGGCCTAAAATTATCATGCCCCTTTGTCCTTTCTATCTTTTTCATCTTCCCAAATGATAATTATTCATTCTATCATAATCCAAAATAAATTTGATTCAAGTAGATTGGTAATGATGGTTCAATAATTTGAGGGGTTATTTACATCTACACTTTTTAATAGGAGTATGGTTAAGCTAGTTGTCCACTCTATGGGAAATCCATTTTGGATAACCTCATTTAATATTTATTTTATTTGAGGTGATATGATATCTAGCCCCTATTTTATATGTTCTACTTGTAGGTTATCTATGTCTTGAGTTTTACCCATTCCTAGCTTTTTAATTCCTTGGATGATGCTTTCTATTTGAAGATCTCTTAATTAACACTAATTTTACAAGGTTTATCTTGTTCACTTTTATTCTCATACCATTATTTTGAGTACTCCAACAAATTTCCTATTATTAAGTTGTTCTTAATCAGTTTTTTCCTTGTGAAGTTACCTCCTTAATATTTTTCATTCATGTTTTCCTTAGTAAATCAGATCTTTCATCTGAGTCCTTTTATAGTCTTCTTTTGTATTCAATATTCTTTCATTTTTGTCTTTGTTTTACCTATTAGTTATTTTAGATAACTTAAAGTTATCTTTCATTCTTCACCATAAAACAAATTTTATGGAAAACTATTTTTCTTCTTAGTTTTAGTTTTATCTCTCTTGCATGTTTTTTATGTGTCTTGTATGGTGTTTAATAACATGACACTTTTTGTGTACATTGTATCATTATTATTCACTCCTTTATTTTATATTTATTGAATATTTTTGTTTAGTGCCACTATAAGGGCTTGACAAATTTCCTCTCTCATAAGGATGTTTCCTTTAAGCGAGAACTTACTTTGGTTGAGGTAGGTGTACTCATCCTATTGATTATCTCTTTATAGTTGGATTTTAATAAAAAATAGGTTTTGATTTGAATTTAAATCCATGAGAGAATCTTATACTTCCATCTCTTCAATTCTAGATATAGAATTTTGTGAGAATATAATATAGTTTATTACACTCTACCTTTTTATGTCTTGCATGTGCAATTTCCTATGTTTTATTGTTTACTCATGCCATTGAAGGTAATTAAGTTATGCATGTTACATAGACCTAGTATCTATTTTCTAAAGTGTTTGATATCCCCATGCATATCATTTGAATCCCTATTCCATGGTTAATTTTATTCTTCTACCATCCAAAGAGGATTAATGTTTAGATCCACATTACTTTCTAGAATGTTGGCCTATTTGTTTGTTGTCCTTACATTAAAGTTCACTATTAACACAATCTCTCCAATCTTATTGTAGGATAAGATGTCCCTTTTTAATTAAAAGTATGGGTCCTCTCAGTCTATATCACATTTCTTATAGAACTTAGAATTATTGGTTACAAAATAACATGCATCAATGCTAAATTTTATGTCATTTTCTATTATTCTTATCCATATGTATTGTTTATTTTTCTATCATGGTACTTCTACCCCATGATTCATTTATTAACACCATTACTCCTCCATATCCTTTATTAATATTTATTTCTTTATTCCATATTATTTCCTTCTTTTAACCTTTAAAATATATTATCGTGCAATTACGGTGCTCATGATTTTTAGTCAAAATGATTATATCTTTATCCTTGGCTATGGGCCCTAACCTAGATCTTCTTCTCTAGGAGTAGAATTTAAAATTACATCATATCATTAGAGATGCTCTTAGTTGGGCCATATTGCTTAATTGGTTTGGGTTTGTCAAGCTATAATGTAGGATTTCTTATTATTTAGATAATCCCATTTCTATTCATTCCTTATTGCCTTTTCTTTTTCATACTCATTGTTTCTCTCTTCTAGTTTCATAAATGATAAGTATTCATGTATGTAATAGTGTGAACCTTTATTATTGTTTTATCTTCAAATTCGCCAATGTGACCTTCATATGCCTCTCTCTTCTTCCTATCAATTTACTAATTCTAATTGCTTGTCTATTCTAGCACTTTCATTGTAGTAGGTATGTAAGGAAGTCTCATGTTAAGCTGATTGTATATTATTGTTATCCATAGTCTCTTAGACCTTTGATAATTATATTTGATAATTTATCATGAAATTTTCTTTCTATAATATTTTATTCTCAACTTTTCTTTCTATCAACTCATTTTTCTTGTCCCTTGGTTCAATAACTACTTGTGCCTATGTTTTATCCTCTTCTAGTTTATTTCTTAGTTCATTATCTCTTGTTCCATGATACTATGTGCCTCTTGGAATTATTTCATTTGTGTTGCATTTTTATTTCTCTTCCACACCTTTTTGTTTGTTGGAGTGTTAATAGTTTGTTTAAGTACTTTCCATTTGTGTTTTCCAACATTCACAATATTTTGATGTTTTTCTAATTATGCATCAACCATGTTGTTTCCCACTTTTACCCTTCATTTGGGGCTTAACATCTTTTCTATTTTAATATTTTTTTTATTTTATACCTTACTTATATACTTTCTAGTGTCTCTTTCAAACTCATTAGCTCTTGCACAAGGAGTTTTGGTGACCAAAACATCAGAGTCATTATAGGGTCATATGTTTTCTCACCATCTTGGATCTCTTCTTGGATACCACTATTCTCATTTTTGTATGTTTCTTTGTTTCCAAGCTTGATTTTTTTTATCTTTGACTTATTTCCATTGTCCCGCATGTTTTTTTGGTTGACTTTTATTTTCTAAAATAGGCAAGGCCATTGGTTGTTCTTTAAAATTAAGCATCTTTTTCTTATATGGTTGTGTTTCCCTTATTTATTTATTTTTATGTTTCATTTAAGTAGTTGTCCTTGTTCGAACTTGCCAACATCTTAATATCCAAAAATATTATTTTTCATTAGAGTATATTAGTTATGATATCACTTCTCGTGGTGATAAAATTTGTTGTGATGATGAATTAGTATTATGAGGGAGCCACATCTTTATCAGATATATAAATGTGTGTGTTCTTTTAACCCCATATGCTCCAATATTCCCTCCATTAATAGGGTTTGTTTGTACATATGTGTCAACCAATTGGCACTCTATTGTACCTATTAGTGCTATAACTATTTCTGATTTGGCAATTTTTCCGTGAGGTGGGACCCAACAATCTCTAATGACCAATTGCATCAGTCATTTCACCTATGACATGTTCTATTATAATGGTACGTCTTCCTTTGTGACAACCATTTTTAACCATGACAAGTTTGGTTCCTTTGTCCTAACACTTTTTTTAATGAATAAGATTGTAGACTTACATTTTTTTAAAGATGAGAGAACAAAATGAATAAGATTGCAGACTTATTTTACTTTTTGTAAATAAATATAAGTGTACAATCTTATACATTTTGTTCTCTCATCTTAATGATAGTTCATGAAGCATTATTAAAAATATCAAATTAAAAAAATTTACTTATTTTTATCCAAAACAAAATTTACTTATGGGATGTCTTCCTTTGTGACAACCATTTTTAACCATGCCATGTTTGATTCCTTTGTCCTAACACTTTTTATAATGAATATGATTACAGACTTACATTTTTTTAAAGATGAGAGAACAAAATGAATAAGATTGTAGACTTATTTTACTATTTGTAAATAAATATAAGTGTACAATCTTATACATTTTGTTCTCTCATCTTAATGATAGTTCATGAAGCATGATTAAAAATATCAAATTAAAAGAATTTACTTATTTTTATCCAAAACAAAATTTACTTATGGGATGTCTTCCTTTGTGACAACCATTTTTAACCATGCCATATTTGGTTCCTTTGTCCTAACACTTTTTTTAATGAATATGATTGCAGACTTACATTTTTTTAAAGATGAGAGAACAAAATGAATAAAATTGCAGACTTATTTTACTATTTGTAAATAAATATAAGTGTACAATCTTATACATTTTGTTCTCTCATCTTAATGATAGTTCATGGAGCATGATTAAAAATATCAAATTAAAAAAAATTACTTATTTTTATCCAAAACAATTTTTCAATACTTTTTTTTTTATCATCACTACTCTACTGCAACCTTCCTAATAAACTCTGATATTCCTTTCCCTCTCAAATCTTATTGCTCAAATATTTTAGTAAGGTTTAGTTGCCTATAATTTAATCTCGATACCAAATCCTAACTCAAAAGACTTCAACAGTATTTTATTTGAGGTAGCATAAAAACAAATAAATAACTACGCCGTAATTTTATAATGTTTTTATATAGGCCTCGTACCTGCTAACAGTCGGCCGTGTCCTCTGCCTGCCTTCTGTGTTTCTTGTGTCTCTAGTTTCTGCACTCTGCCTGCGTTCCTGCGTTCTGCTGTCCCTGCCTGCCTTTCTTTCGACTGTCTGTGTTCGCCTGCGTTCTGCTGCCTGCGCCCTGCCTCTGTTGAGATGTACCATGTTGACTTCAAGCGTTTTGCCTTTATCGTGCGGTCCTGCGTTCTGCTTTTACACTGCGTTCCTGTGTTCTGCCTATATTGAGATATACCATGTTGAGTTCCTGCGTTCCTTGTCCTTATTGAAGTGGATGATATTGTACCAGTTACGTTTGGGGAGGATCTTGGAGTTGAAAGTGATATATTAGGAGCTCCTTTCAACACATATTAAACATACAACTCTAATGTCTTATCATCCTCTAGTAATTCAGTGTATGTTAGATCATTTTTTTCTTGTTCCACTTCTCCTTCAACTTCTACATTTATTATCTCAATTTTTTTACTTATTAACCCTCTCCTAATATCTCATTATCTCAATATTATGTTTATTATTCTTCACTTGTGTTATCTCAAAATTTAGTTAGTTTCTTCTTTGGGTTTTGTTTCTTCTTCAAGACACCCACTCTTCTTTAGTCTACCATTCTCCTTATTCATCACATTCCAACACCTAAATAAACTTTTTTTATTTTGACTTTGCTTTTACTTCTTAATTTTCCTCTTTTGATTCCTCATGTATAGGTTACCTACAGTAAATAGACCTTTAATAGGTATTTCTTACATTTTCGCATTTGAAGGAGATACAAGAGGAGTCCAAGGTTTTCTCTTGTAGGTTACAAGAGATGGCTAGGTAAAAATAAGGCCTTTCACTGAAATAGATGGGATGGGATGTGTAGGAGCTTTAGTAGATGGAGGTGAATTAGAAAGGGAAGAAGTACTAGGAGATAGAGGAACTAAAACTACAGATGGAAGGGTAAAACCATTAAATTTACAAAAAAATCTAACAAGACTTGTTTAAATATGTATAATAGAGTAAAGGATGGTTGATTAATTCATGCTTCTTATCCACCTTTACGGAGTGAAGTCGTTATAGTTATTGTCGGTAACTACACTATAACTACTCATTGGGGGCTTGGAAGTCCCTTAAGAATGTTCTTCTTATTTTAGGGATCCATCTTTCTTTGAATAAATGGTACATTATAAAAAGTTTAATTTTTTTCTTCATTAAATTCATTTTATCTCTCAAGAGATGATAACTGAGATTAACATGATATTGTCTCTTGAAAGATGGAAAAATTAGTATTCTTTATCTTCTCTATAGAGGAATTAAAAAATATTTTATATCGTCTCTAGTGAGACAATAATTAGAAACACTCATTTTTAGACAATACACAAATTTTTATTTTATCTCAATTTAAAAAATTTTGCTTAAAAATTGTCTCTAATATTATCTAAAAATAGCTCCTTTTATTTTAGTGACATAAACATATACACACATATGTATGTGTATTTGTGTGTGAAAATTTAAGTATAATTCAATAACCAAGCCAACTTCAATGTTCATTTTTTAAAAAAAAAAAAAAAAAAACTCTGAATAACCTATCACATAGATGAAGACATCTATTTTGTCCACAACCAAGCCAACTCCTACTCTTCCCAGTACAATCTCTTAATAACGACCACATAGATTAGAAAATATAATTTGTCCACCTTCCACACATGATATCACAATTGGAGTGGAATAAAAATAAAAAAAATAGAAATTAAACTATTAGCATTACAAAAATAACCATTAATATATTAAAGATTATTATTTTGCTTCCTACATTGGAATTTGTAGCTGATCTCGATAAATAAACTGCATTAACCAAACAAAAATACATATTAACACATGTTATTCATTGATAGATATACCCAAATGAACAAATGAAATTTCACATACGTTTACATGCTGTAGCATTTACTGGTGACATGAAATTAAAATTTGTTTAATAAATAAAAATGATGTGTAACATGATGAAATGTAATGAGATTTACAAGAACCTACTATGGTTCATCTTTCCAATGGAAAACATCTCCTTATTTCCATCAATATGATAGTTATTTAGAAATGTGAATGATCTACCAAAGGCTATTGCTTCCTCCTCAACAAATTATTTTTAACATACATTATTCATTATTCTTTTTGTCCCTGTAAAACAAAAGATTATTATCTTGACAACTCATTTTTTCAGCAGCAAAAATACCTTATTTATTTTTAAGGTACTTTCATCTATTTTTCCATTAATGTGATTAAACCACATATAAGTGTGTCTCTAGTTTAACACTTCTTTTTAGAATTATATCAAATATTATTTTGAAATAGGAAAATTTGGTTACATAAAATAGATTCCTGAAAGAACAAAATTTAGGGGATCTATGAACATCACTAGATACAATATTTTTCCCTTACAAAATGAGGAAATGAATTTATATGTTTTTAATTCTTCCACAAATCCTACTCAAGAAAAATATATCATTAGTAACATTCTCTAAGACTTTGATCTTCCTACTAACAATTTTGGACTTCCTATGTATATCTACATTGTTTTATGGGTGGGAGTTATTTCCATTTGTGTTAGCTTATCCCTACTTGAGGCCTTCGGATATTGAAACATAGGTAACCCTTGAGCTCAAAGAAAAAAATACTAATCTAGAAATTACGAAAATAGTAGGTACAAACTAGAGGACACCATCCAATAATAAAGCAAGTTGTTACTCATGCACTCTCATAAATCTTTCTTTATATTCCCAAATTCAGTATACACATTCCATTGTAATACATGCATCTTGGAGCTTTTATTGTGACTCCCCAATGTTTTTTTCAAAATCCTTATCCATGTTTCAGACCGTATGGATAAAAACTCCAAAAGAAAAAATCATATTCAATATTAAAAGCATTATTTTCCTATAGAATTTTTACTCTTGTAGATTATTGTTACTCTATTTCATTAGTTCTAACCAAAGTGTTTTGATTCAATTTCATTTTAACACTCTATTCCACACCATATGACATTATTATTGAACTCTATGAGTCAAATCATGATGAAATTTTATTCAATAAGGGCTATTGAACATCTAGTTCTATGACATGATGCATTAATACATAATGACAAGAGGGAGTTCCATCTCTATCCCTACAAGTTACAGCACCTTGAGCCTATCCATGTCATTTATATGAACATAAAATTATCACAAGAACAAATTTAATTACGTGACGACATGTGGTAACTGCGAAGTCATAAAAACACTAGTTTTAGTCTTAAACAACATGAATAGAATGTGTAAAGAAATAAATGAATTGAAACAAGCAAACCATTATTCTAGAAGCACATAAGTATTTTCTGCAAAATGAGTGATCAAATGGGATCATCGTTAACAACCAAAACTCCCATGCCCACTTGAAAGCTATCATTCAACATCTCATTCATAACACTTTCACCATTGCCATTATTGATGGTTGTGTTCCCTGATAAGGTGTTGTAAAGAGACTACTATTCCCTATCATGTTCCTAAATAATTATTTCATTATCTTATATATTTTTTCATTCTATGACACACATTTCTATGTGAAGAATATAGAAATTCAATAGTATACTAGACAGGGATAATTAAAAAATTATATTACTGAACTTCTACGTGAGGGTGGTCGTATTTCTGATCTAATCTATTAGGTGAAGTCTATAAAAATTAAATATGTTAAGGAGAAAATATTGTATTATTTACGATTTATTATATTTGGTAGATTATATGATAAAAGTTATGATAAGGAGATAAAGACAGAGAGATTTATAAAACTAAACTTTTGCATGTGGGGTTGTTCTATTTTAGTTGTATACACAAGTATGTTATGATTGTTTGCATTGTCGATTTATATAATAGACATATGATTATGTAATTAATTTTGTTTTGATCTATAGAAGGGAAAAATTTATTACCACATAGCATTTTTTATGCATTCATTGAAGAAAGTGTAAGGGTTTTTGGATGACTAGCAATTGTAGGTAGTCATTTATATGGCAATAATGTTCTAACTAGATTAGAGGATGGATTCAAGTCACACTCTCCAATGTCTATCATGGCAAGTCCATCATCATCTTCTCCTTTTGGGAATTCAACAAGCCTCAACCATGGTGGAGGAGGAGGTGGTCTGAATGCTACCATATTTTTTCAACAATCCTATGAAGCCATAAAACAAGCTATCACTGCAGGTATTATTCAGCACTATAGTGCCTATCATGGTGGTAGTAGTAATTCATATGGAATGAATTTATATGGGAAGCTATTATCAAGATAATTGCAATAATTATTCATTGCAAATGTTTCAATGCTTCTAAAAGAAGGAAAAATTATTGAATTTATATTATATATTTTGTTACAACTACCATGTATCATGTGTATATCATGAATAAGCCAAAAATATATATCTAAATTCTGCCATTAGAAATGTCTAAATGTTATTAAAGGAAGAGAGAAAATATTGAATTTATAATATATATTTTGTTCCAACTACCATGTATCATGTGTCGTATCATCAACAAGCCAAAAATATAGAACTTGCCTTCGCTGGTTAGTTGGGTGAGTGCTTCAAACTTTATGAATAAATTCATCTGAAACATTTTAATTATGTGTTTAGATTTTGTATGAAAAAATTCATCTCCATAAGTCAAACTTAACATTATATATGCTGGTAATACATATAATATATTTAGGATTCACATACATGCAAGCAGAATTTTGTACTCTGTGTTTAGGATTTGCATTCTTATATTTATATATTCTACTACATTTAATAATACTTGACTATTTATGAGTGTGTTATAAATTGGTTTGAGCTCTGAGAATATGCATTGTCCATAGTTTTTTGTATGGAGTTGAGTATGCATGTATTTTTAAATTTGAAATTAATCTAAAGTTTTAGATATTCAGATTTGTGGTCTGAATTTTGTAGTTTCTTGTTTAAATAGAAAGTGTCAAATATGTGGCTCCTATCAATATTGTAAACTCCATGTTAGATATCATATTTGATGAAAATAAGTGTAAACAAAGATCAACAACGAAATAAGAGTAATTTTTTCGAATTACACTTAAGAGAATAATTTTTTTTGATATCTTAATAATATGCATAAACATATAATTTTTACTCCTATTTTCCTTTGATTTAGAAACTACAACATGCAACACTATTACAATATTAAAAAATAATAATTGAGGATCATAGTGTATCTAGATGAATCACATAGTTCTTGGAATAAATTTTGCAAAAATATATTAAAGATCATTTCTCTACCATTCTATGTTAAGAGTTAATAATATTAAGACACTTTTTTGTATTTGTTCTTTTTGATATAATAAAATACTTTTAGATCTACATGTGAGCAAAAATTTTCACCTTATTTTTAATATAATTATTTTATAATACTAATCATCACATCATTTTGGTGTTATTAATGATATTTGTCTATTAATTTCACTAAAAAAAAAAGATTTTTTATTCATTAAATTTATTTGATCTCTTGATATATGATAGCTAGGATTAAATAATATTATATCTTGAGGGACAAATAAAAAATATTTTATATCATTTCTGTAGAGACAAAAATAGTATTATGTTTAGAGATATGATATTGTCTCTCAAGAGATAAAATATGTACTATTGTATATCATCTCTAGCGAGATAATTATTTGAGACAATAGTTAGAAACACACACTTTGAGATAATACATAAGTTTTTTTAAATCTCAATTTGAGACATTTCATTTTATTATTGTCTCTAATATTATCTCAAAACACCTTCTTTGTTGTATTGAATTTAGTTAGATGTGTTAATTGTATTTTAAGTTGGTTATTTAGAATTTAAAATTTTGAAACATAACCTCAACAACTTGTATGACTTTAAACATTAATAAAAAGGTAGTGTTTAGTGGTATTAGTGACTAGATTTTATCGAGTGATGATATTTTGTGATGATAATTATTTATTTGACATTATTTTTCAAATATTAATATTTTCCATGGTATAAAATTTTAGAATATATATGATGGTATGTTTAAAATTTAAAATTTCATATGATATGATTTATTAAAAAACTTGATCATATTTTAATATTAAAAAATTAAAATATGATTATCAAATTCAATCCTCGAGTGACATATAAACATAAAAATAGCTATTTCCACCTAAGTGACATGGACATAAAAATAGCCATTTCCTTCTTATATTGAACTAGTAATGAAAGAGATGGACATAAAATCGTCAAATTTAGTTTTTGAATGACATATACATGTGAAAATAACCATTTCCTCTTTATACTAGAAATACAATAAATTATTAAATTAAATACATTAATTTTGTTTATAATTATTAAAAATATATGTATATTATATAATAATAAAAGTAAAAATGTTCATTAATTAATTTTATATTTTTAATTGTGAAATTGTTATTGAGTCTTTAAATAAAATTAGAAAACGAGAACATATCTACTTTATACTTTGGATTTTATGAGAAAGTGACACTTTATCACAAACTACAAGATTTATAATTATGTTATTTTATGCATATTGGACGTCAATGTACGGGGGCAAATATGTCTAAAACCTTAAAAAATGCTTTGGAGTCGTCAGACCTGAAATTTTACAGTTTCTAGCATATTGTTTTTTGTATTTTACATTCTATAAGAACTGACCGGTACAAATCTCAGCAGGCTGTAAATAGTTACAAGCCTTAAAAAAAAATTACATATTTTTCATGTAACTGTTTATTGAAAAAGTTAATATATACAAGAAGACAGAGACTGGCAAGATAAGAAAATTATATACATTCATTTCCAACACTGTACCGTTCTGTAAACGAATTATTTGAGCAACTATAGTGAATACCGGTTTTACTTAACAGTGCTCCCTCACGAATTGCGGATAGATAATTCATGAGTTAAATTTGATGGCAATTTTCTTTGGTAAAGTGTATCACATGGAATGTAGAATTTTGGGCACAAAATATCTGTAAAGGAATATATATATATATATATATATATATATATATATATATATATTATTTTTAATTTTTTATTAATAGTAAAAGACTGTTTTGAAAGGCTCTTTCCCTTTTACAATGGAGAATGAAATAAATCATTCATAGTCTAAAGAAGCTCTTCTATCAGAAAAAAAAAACAGAACAAGATAAGACCAAAACAAGCAGATAGGACCAAAAGAGGTAGAATAATTAATAAGAATCTGGTCCACAACAACAAAATAAAAATAAAAAAACCAATAAACTACTATGATCCTCCCTTAACATATTTTTTTAAAAATCTGAAGATCATGCTAGATGGTTTGGTCCCTTTCTTGTCATGTCCTCTTCTCTTGTTACCAACGACGTTCCACTCTCCCCCATCACCTTCGTCAGAGTAAATATGAATAGCACTATCAAATGAATCAACATAATAGATTTTTTCCAGCGAAAATTTAATCACATTAGCATCATTGAATTCACCATTCAAATTATTTTCTAATAAGATTCTATCACTTTAGGTTTTTTTAAAAAGAGGTAGGCATTAACAAGAGATTCTTCTTGCAAGGCTCCTCCTCCTTTTGGATCTGATCCTCAGGGGTCATAGGCACTTCACTAACATTATTATTAGCCACACTACCCACATCAAACCCCTTAGGCACTTCACTAGCCACACTGTCCACATCAACATGGTCTGGAAAGGCATCCTTGTACCAAGAGACCTTTTTTGTTTTTTTTTTTTCCGAAAGATTACATGTAGAAGCCAAATGACTTATATAAAAACATCTTCTACAATGGAATGATAATCCCTCGTAATTGAGAGATTGTTTCCAAACATTGTCGGGTTAATTTTAAATTTAATAAATCCAAATAGATCAACTCTAACATCTAGATTAACAATAATCCTAACATAAGTGAAATGGAGCATTTTACAGGAATTAGAATCTATGGCCAGAAATTCTCCCAAAGTATTTCCCACATATTTAAAACAAAATTAAGTCCAAAACTGTAGCGGTGAGTTAACCTTTCTTTGATAGGCTTGACATTAGAATTCTTAGTGAGGGTTGAAATCAGGAAACCATGACTTGGATACTAAAAAGTTATATTTCCATGCCCACATATTATCCTTAAACATTGTATCACGATCCTCATCCCAGCTGAAAATGACCACAAAAATTCCCCTTGCACAAGGGAAAATTTCCACTGTGGCCTCCATAAGAGGTTTCTATTATTCCACGATCCCTTGATTGAGATCAGAGAAAGGACAAAATTCTGAAAACGACATATCATCCTAGGGTCAACAAGAAATTTCTCCAGATCCAAAACTATCGAGAGATATTCCCCTTCAAAACAGATAGAGGGGATGGATTTAGCAGGTTTTAGAGGCCTCCCCTGCCTCTTTCTGGCGATATCTTCAGCAATTAGGGGCTCATGAAACTTAGCAACTTCCGCGTAGAAGGGATGCTTGGCCTCCTCAGCTTTCTTAATAGTCAGTACGTTATAAATACCCTTCGCATGACCCAGATCTGAAGCTCTTCTATAGGGTAAAAGATCCTCTGCCACAGTAAAAGCGTCCAGAAAATGAGCATACCCTATTTTATTAGCAATCCCTAAATCATCCTTAGTGTTTCAGTTTTATGAACTTTATTAATATTTGAATGTAAATTTCATGGCGATTTTCTTTCGTAGAATGTATTATATGCAAAGTAGGAATAAGGGCACACCATCTTTCTAAAAGGTTATAATAAATACATATACATTATCTTTAAGATAATGTTTTAATTTTAGGAATTTTATTAGTATTTCAAATATTAATATTTGAAAAGTAATATTGAAAAAATAATTATTATCAATTTTTTCACATAATACATAAAATTATTTATAAAATTTAGTATTTAGATAGAAAAGCACTATTCAAAAATAAAAAATTGATTTTAAAAGTTATATAATTATCTTACATTTTTCCTATGAAAACTTGTTCTTACAATTTATTGGCTTATTCATATACTTATTCTGTTTATAATTTTCAATCTTAAAATATAGTAGAAACTTTAGAAAAGCCATATAAACTGAATAATTATATTTATATAAAAATATACGTTCACTTTTGGATGTTTTATTCTTTAAAGATGATTAATTTAATTCTTGAAGGGAAAATTTGATTAAATAACCCCTGATAATTTTTAAAGGATAGAGTTGACCATCAAATTTAATTAACAAAATATGGTTGAGAAAATAATTCATTTGAAAGTAGGATTTTGTAAGATATAAATGTTAACAATTTTTCCATTATTATGATACATAAGCTACATGTATTTGGAGGCACACACTTATTTAAAACCATTCAATATAAATTTAGATTGTTATTAAAATTGTGTCATTCCATTTAAAAAAAAATATATGTTAGAGATTGTAATTAAATAATTTATTTATTAAAAATTAGAATATAATATTAAAATATTTAAATGTTTAGTAACTCCTCTAGCTTAATCCTAGAGGGCTATTAGTCTCCCACTAGTGAATACCATGAAATCTTTCTTAGTTATAATCATACCATCAAGGTTTTATCTTTTCTAATAGTAGTGTTCAGCTGTGAAATAAAATAAGTTTTATTTGAACATCATTTCATCATTCAAAATCATACATCTAACATGACTCAATGCACAATTGTAATATGTATATTAAAATAAAATAAAATAATAAAATTCTTGGTTGAGTATATTCTAAAAAACACCTTCGTTTAACTTAATGTTAGTGATGCCATAATAAAATTAAAATTTATATCAAATATTTTTTAATATATGATAATATGACTAAAATTAATGCATATGATGACAAAAACTCTTGTCTACAATTTACAATAATAGTTTGATCAAATTTTATGATATTAAATATTAAAAGAGAGTAGCACTCACAAAAAATAAAACCTTAATAAAATATAACATTACACAACAACATATAACTAGTAAGTCATTCCACACTATTAAAATATATAAACCAAAATGGTAGTAAAATACAAATATTTTTCTTACTAAAATGTATTAAAAAGAGATGAAGGTAACACGATAAATAATTTTTTTCTTATTTAGGTTGACTTCTAGAAATAAAAATATGGTTGGATAGAGATTTGTAATAACGAATATTTATGAGAAGAGGATAACTTGTATTTGTAAATATTCATAATCACATTAATTGTTGTGAAATTAAATTATTATGAACACAAATATCAATTTATTATTAAAATGTAGTAAAAAGAGATGAAGATAATAAAGTAGATAAATTTTTTCCTATTTATGTTGTTTTCTAGGAACAAAAATATAGTTAAATTTATATTTGTAATAACGAAAGATCATGGAAAAAGGATAATTTATATTTATAACTATTCATTTTCACATTGATTATTGTGAAATTAAATTATAATGAATACAAGTATTAATTAATAATTTGATAGACTATTTTGATATTAAATTATAATAAGTACATGTATTAATTAGAGTAGTTTTAGAGCTGAAACTTAAGAGCTACCAATCTCTCACCAATGCAAGCCTTGAATATTGTGATTTCTCATTTACAATTGTTTCTTTTCTATACAAATTTTATAAAATTTGTTTTCTTTCATACATGATAAAAAAATTCAAAATTTTAGTTTTTTTCCAGGATTAATTTTTTAATTTCACTTTTGGGATGGGTTCAACCTTTTGAAAGGGCTAGGAAGTGTTCAATTTTCATCTGTGGAGGAAGGTAATGAGTACAAACATGGAAAAAAAAAGATTTTTAAATAAGCCCTTGCACAATAGTTCGAGTCATCATAAGTTAGACAAGTTTTAAGGTTAATAATGGCATCATTTGTAAAAAATATGTATTCGTCATAGATTTACACCATAAATGTTGTGCTCTATGTATAAACCATTGATTGATTAAATTTGATGGTTGTATAATATATTTATATTTTTTAATCGTAAAATACAAACACTTTTTTAAGACATTATCAAATACGAATTTTTAATCTAAATAAATCATCATCATTAAAAAAAATCATACAAAGAATGTCAACCTTCATATTTATGTCACTAGAAATCTCAATCTCAGCAGCCTTAAAGTTAAGATCATCGAGGATATCAATGTCAAAATTGATTTAATGATATTTCTAATACTAAAAACTAGTTAATGAAATTTATAAATGGTAGGTGTTAGCAAATTTTTTTAATATGGGTCACTCTTCATCAGATTTAGGAGTCAATAAAATATATTTCTTATTTACTATCACTTGTATGGACAATAGAACAATCTAATTTGTGCGGAACGACATTTTCGAAAGAATATCAATAACATTTATAATATAAAAAATGAATTAATAAAATTTACAAAAATGAACATTAATAAATTGATTTAATATAAATAAAATTCCATCAATTTTAAGAGTCAATAAAATTTATTTCCTACCATTTGTAAGGAAATCTAATTTGAAGGAATAACATTTCCAAAACGGTATCAGTGATATTTCCAAAACGATATCAGTGATCTTTATAATACCAAAAATGATAATGAAATTTATAGATGGTAGGCGTTAACAAAACGTTTTAATATAGGTCAAGCTTTATGAATTTTATAGTCGATAAATCCTATTTCCTTCTCGCTACCACTTTGACGGACATTACCGCTGGTACAGACAATAAGGAAATGCAATTTGAACGGAATGGCATTTCCGAAAGGATAGCAGTGCTGTACGTGAGCAATGGGCTTTAATATTAGATATAAAGCTCTTCTGACCATCTCATCCATTAATTGTGGACCAGTGCTTGTAATCAATATTCCATGAATAGGTTTTGGTTATTATTTTGTTTTACAGAAAAAAAAATCGTTAACTCACGCAAACAAACCCTAGTGCCGTAATCATAACTCTCACGAATAGCCACTAAAAACAAACCCCAGTGCCGTTATCGTAAATCACACTAATATCCACCAGGTCTGTCGTTGCTAAACTAAGTTCGTTACCCAGCGCTTAACTCTCCTGTTCAAAACGCCATCATCGTTTGTTACACAGCCGTTCTTGAGATTCTTGAAAACAGGAACAATAGAACGCAGGAACGTCGGGCAAATGCACAACGCAGGAACTCAACATGGTATATCTCAACATATGCAGAACGCAGGAACGCAGTATAAAAGCAGAACTCAGGACCGCACGATAAAGGCAAAACGCTTGAACTCAACATGGTACATCTCAACACAGGCAGGGCGCAGGCAGCAGAACGCAGGCGAACACAGGCAGTCGAAAGAAACGCAGGGAGGGACAGCAGAATGCAGGAACGCAGGAAGAGGTCCACAGCCGACTGTTAGCAGGTACGAGATTGTTATTATGTATTAATACATCATATCATAGAACTAGATGTTCAATAACCCTTATTGAATAAAATTTCATTATGATTTGACTCATAGAGTTCAATAATAATGTCATATGGTGTGGACTAGAGTGTTAAAATGAAATTGACTCAAAACACTTTGGTCAGAACTAATGAAATAGAGTAACAATAATCTACAACAGAGTAAAAATTCTACAGGAAAATAATGCTTTTAATATTGAATATGAGTTTTTCTTTTGTAGTTTTTATCCATACGGTCTGAAACATGGATAAGGATTTTGAAGAAAACATTGGGGAGTCACAATAAAAGTTCCAAGATGCATGTATTACAATGGAATGTGTATACTGAATTTGGGAATATAAAGAAAGATTTATGAGAGTGCATGAGTAACAACTTGCTTTATTATTGGACGGTGTCCTCTAGTTTGTACTTGCTATTTTCGTAATGTCTAGATTAGTATTTTTTTCTTGAGCTCAAGGGTTACCTATGTTTCAACATCTGAAGGCCTCAAGTAGGGATAAGCTAACACAAATGGAAATAACTCCCACCCATAAAACAGTGTAGATATACATAGGAAGTCCAAAATTGTTAGTAGGAAGATCAAAAGTCTTAGAGAATGTTACTAATGATATATTTTTTTTTGAGTAGGAGTTGTGGAAGAATTAAAAACACATAAATTCATGTCCTCATTTTGTAAGGGAAAAAAATTGTATCTGGTGATGTTCATAGATCCCCTAAATTTTGTTCTTTTAGGAATCTGCATTATGTAACCAAATTTTCCTATTTCAAAATAATATTTGATATAATTCTAAAAAGAAGTGTTATACTAGAAACACACTTATATGCGGTCTAATTACATTAATGGAAAAATAGATAAAAGTACCTTAAAAATAAATAATGTATTTTTGCTGCTGAAAAAATGAGTTGTGAAGATAATAATCTTTTGTTTTACAGGGACAAAAAGAATAATGACTAATGTATGTTAAAAATAATTTGTTGAGGAGGAAGCAATAGCCTTTTGTAGATCATTCACATTTCTAAATAACTATCATATTGATGGAAATAAGGAGATGTTTTCCATTGGAAAGATGAACCATAGTAGGTTCCTGTAACTCTCATTACATTTCATCATGTTACACATCATTTTTATTTATTAAACAAATTTTAATTTCATGTCATGAGTAAATGCTACAGCATGTAAACGTATGTGAAATTTCATTTGTTCATTTGGGTATATCTATCAATGCATAACATGTGTTAATATGTATTTTTGTTTGGTTAGTGCAGTTTATTTATCGAGATCAGCTACAAATTCCAATGTAGGATGCAAAATAATAATCTTTAATATATTAATGGTTATTTTTGTAATGCTAATAGTTTAATTTTTTTTTTTTTTTTTTTATTCCACTCCAATTGTGATATCATGTGTTGGAGGTGGACAAAATATATTTTCTAATCTATGTGGTAGTTATTAAGAGATTGTACTGGGAAGAGTAGGAGTTGGCTTGGTTGTGGACAAAATAGATTTCTTCATCTATGTGATAGGTTATTTAATGTTTTTTTTTTTTAATGAACATTGAAGTTGGCTTGGTTTTTGAATTATACTTAAATTTTCACACACAAATACACATACATTTGTGTGTATATGTTTATGTCACTAAAATAAAAGAAGGTATTTTTAGATAATATTAGAGACAATTTTTAAGCAAATCTTTTCAAATTGAGACAAAATAAAAAGTTGTGTATTGTCTAAAAATGGGTGTTTCTAATTATTGTCTTACTAGAGATGATATACAATATTTTTTATTTCCTCTATAGAGAAGATAAATAATACTAATTTTTCCATCTTTCAAGAGACAATATCATGTTAATCTCAGTTATCATCTCTTGAGAGATAAAATGAATTTAATGAAGAAGAAAATTAATCTTTTTATAATGCAACATTTATTCAAAGGAAGATGGATCCCTAAAATAAGAAGAACATTCTTAAGGGACTTCCAAGCCCCCAATGAGTAGCTATAGTGTAGTTACCCACAATAACTATAATGACTTCACCCCGTAAAGGTGGATGAGAAGCATGAATTAATCAACCATCCTTTACTCTACTATACATATCTAAACAAGCAAATCTTGTTAGATTTTTTGTAAATTGAATGGTTTTGCCCTTCCATCTATACTTTTAGTTCCTATATCTCCTAGCACTTCTTCCCTTTCCAATTCACCTCCATCTACTAAATCTCCTGCATATCCCATCCCATCTATTTCAGTGAAAGGCCTTATTTCTACCTAGCCATCTCTTGTAACCTACAAGAGAAAACCTTGGACTCCTCTTGTATCTCCTTCAAATGTGAAAATATAAGAAATACCTATTAAAGGTTTATTTACTATAGGTAATCTATACATGAGGAATCAAAAGAGGAAAATTAGGAAGTAAAAACAAAGTCAAAATAAAAAAAAGCTTATTTAAGTGTTGAAAAGTGATGAATAAGGAGAATGGTAGACTAAAGAAGAGTAGGTGTTTTGAAGAAGACACAAAACTCAAAGAAGAAACTAAATTTTGAGATAACACAAGTGAAAAATAATAAACATAATATTGAGATAATGAGATATTAGGAGAGGGTTAATAAGTAAAAAAATTGAGATAATAAATGTAGAAGTTGAAGGAGAAGTGGAACAAGAAAAAAATGATTTAACATCCACTGAATTAGTAGAGGATGATAAGACACTAGAGTTATATGTTTAATATGTGTTGAAAGAAGCTCCTCACAAAACCCAAAGAAGAAACTAAATTTTGAGATAACGCAAGTGAAGAATAATAAACATAATATTGAGATAATGAGATATTAGAAGAGGGTTAATAAGTAAAAAAATTGAGATAATAAATGCCGAAGTTGAAGTGGAACAAGAAAAAAATGATCTAACATCCACTGAATTACTAGAGGATGATAAGAAACTAGAGTTATATGTTTAATATGTGTTGAAAGAAGCTCCTAATATATCACTTTCATCTCCAAGATCCTCCCCAAACGCAACTGGTACAATATCATCCACTTCAATAAGGACAAGGAACGCAGGAACTCAACATGGTATATCTCAATATAGGCACAACAAAGGAACGCAGTATAAAAGTAGAACGCAGGACCGCACGATAAAGGCAAAACGCTTGAAGTTAACATGGTACATCTCAACACAGGCAGGGCGCTGGCAGCAGAACGCAGGCGAACACAGACAGTCGAGAGAAAGGCAGGCAGGGACAGCAGAACGCAGGAACGCAGGCAGAGTGCAGAAACTAGAGACACAAGAAACACAGAAGGCAGGCAGAGGTCCACGGCCGACTGTTAGCAGGTACGAGGCCTATATAAAAACATTATAAAATTACGGCGTAGTTATTTATTTGTTTTTATGCTGCCTCAAATAAAATACTGTTGAAGTCTTTTGAGTTAGGATTTGGTATCGGGATTAAATTAGAGGCAACTAAACCTTAGTAAAATATTTGAGCAATAAGATTTGAGAGGGAAAGGAGTATCAGAGTTTATTAGGAAGCTTGCAGTAGAGTACTGATGATTAAAAAAAAAGGTATTGAAAAATTGTTTTGGATAAAAATAAGTAATTTTTTTTAATTTGATATTTTTAATCATGCTCCATGAATTATCATTAAGATGAGAGAACAAAATGTATAAAATTGTATACTTATATTTATTTACAAAAAGTAATATAAATCTGCAATCTTATTCATTTTGTTCTCTCATCTTTAAAAAAATGTAAGTCTGCAATTTTAATCATTTTGATCTTTCATTTTAAAAAGAAACATAAGTCCACAATCTTATTTATTTTTTTCCCTAATCCTAAAAAAAATATAAGTATCCAATCTTATTCGTTTTGTTCTCTCATCCCAATGAAACATAAGTCTGCAGTATTATGCATTTTGTTCCCTCATCCTCATGATGGTTCACGAAGTGTTCCAAAACATTGATTAATTTGTTTTCATGATTTTAACCAAAAAAAATTTCTTCAATACTTTATGGATTGTGGAAATATATCTCCTTAATTAGATTTTAAAAAGTGTCAGGACAAAGGTACATAAGTTGGCATGGTTAAAAGTTGTTGTCTCAGAGGAAGATGTCCCATTACAATAGAACATGTCATAGGTGAAATGATTGATGCAATTTGTCATTAGAGAATGCTGGGTCCCACCTCATTGAAAAATTTCCAAATCAGAAATAGTTATAGCACTAATAGGTACAATAGAGTGCCAATTGGTTGACATGTATGTACAAACAAACCCTATTAATGGAGGGAATATTGGAGCATATGGGGTTAAAAGAACACCCACATTTATATATATGATCAAGACGTGGCTCCTTCATAATACTAACTCATCATCACAACCAATTTTATCACCATAAGAAGTGATATCATAACCAATATACTCTAATGAGAAATAATATTTTGGGATATTAAGATGTTGGCAAGTTCGAACAAGGACAACTACTTAAATGAACCAAAAAAATAAATAAATAAGGGAAACACAACCATATAAGAAAAAGATTCCTAATTTTCAAGAACCAATGGCCTTGCCTGTTTTAGAAAATAGAATTCAACCAAAAAAACATGTGGGACAAGGGAAATAAGTCAAAGATTAAAAAAAAAGTCAAGCTTGGAAACAATGAAACATACAACATTGAGATTAGTGGTATCTAAGAAGAGATCTAAGATAGTGAGAAAACATATGACCCTATAATGACTCTAATGTTTTGGTCACCAAAACTCCTTGTGCAAGAGCTAATGAGTTTAAAAAAGACAGTAGAGAGTATAGAAGTAAGGTAGAAAATTTAAAAAAAATAAAAAATAGAAGAGATATTAAGACCCAAAAGAAGGGTATAAGTGGGAAACAACATGGTTAATGCATAATTACAAAAACTTCAAAATATTGTTAATGTTGGAAAACATGAATGGAAAGTACTTAGACAAACTATTAACACTCCAACAAACAAAAAGGTGTGGAAGATAAAGACATGCAGCACAAATGAAATAATTACAAGAGGCACATCATATCATGGAATAAGATAGAATGAACTAATAAATAAACTAGAAGAGGATAAAACATGGGCACAAGTAGTTATTGAACCAAGGGATAAGAAAAATCAGTTGATAGAAAGACAAGTTAAGAATAAAATAATATAAAAAAGAAAACTACATGATAAATTATCAAATATAATTTTCAAAGGTCTAAGAGACTATGGATAATAAGAATATACAATCAGCTTAACATGAGACTTCCTATCATACCTACTATAATGAAAGTGCTAGAACAGACAAGCAATTCAAATTCATAAATTGATAGGAAGAAGAGAGAGGCATATGAAGGTCACATTGGTGAAATTTAAAGATAAAACAAGAATAAAAATAAATATAGGCATGATGAAAGGTTCACACTATTACATACATGAATACTTATCATTTATGAAACTAGAAGAGACAAATAATGAGTGGGAAAAGGAGAAGGCAATAAAGAATGAATAGAAATGGGATTATCTAAATAATAAGAAATCCTACATTATAGCTTGACAAACCCAAACCAATTAAGTAATATGGCCCAACTAAGAGCATCTCATAATGATATGATGGAATTTTAAATGCTACTCCTAGGGAAGAAGATCTAGGTTAGGGCCCATAACCAAGGATAAAGATATAATCATTTTGACTAAAACTCATGAGCACCATAGTTGCACAATAATGGATTTTAAAGGTCAAAAGAAGGAAAGAATATGGAATAAAGAAATACATATTAATAAATGATATGGAGGAATAATGGTGTTAATATATGAATCACGAGGTAGAAGTACCATGATAGAAAAATAAGAAGAAAAATAAACAATACATATGGATAAGAATAATAGAAAATGACATAAAATTTAGCATTAATACATGTTATTTATTAACCAATAATTCTAAGTTTTATAAGAAATGTGATGTAGAACGAGAAGACCCATACTAGTCCCTAGAAAGGGACATCTTATCCTACAATAAGATTGGAGAGATTGTGTTAACAATGAACTTTAATGTGAGGATAACAAATAAGACAACATTCTAGAATGTTATGTGGATCTAAACACTAATCCTCTTTGGATGGTACAAGAATAAAATTAACCATGGAATAGGGATTCAAATGATATGCATGGTGATATCACACACTTTAGAAAATAGAAACTAGGTTTATGTAACATACAACTTAACTATCTTCAATGGCATGAGTAAATAGGAAAAAATAGGAAATTGCACATGCAAGACATTAAAAGGGTAGAGTGTAATAAACTATATTATATTTCTCACAAAATTCTATATCTAGAATTGAGTAGATGGAAGTATAAGAGTCCCTCATGGATTTTAATTCAAATCACAACCTATTTTTTATGAAAATCCAATTATGAAGAGATAATCAGTAGGATGAGTACACCCACCTCAACCAAAGTAAGTTGTCACTTAAAGGAAACATCCTTTTGAGAGAGGAAATTTGTCAAGCCTTTATAATGGCACTTAATAGATATATGCAATAAAAATAAATTAAAGGAGTAAATAATAATGATAAAGTGTACACAAAAAGTGTGGCTATATTAAATACCATACAAGACAACATAAAAGCATGCAAGAGAGATAAAACTAAAAATAAGAGAAATAGTTTTCCATAAAATTTGTTGTATGGTGAAGAATGCAAGACAACTTGAAGTTAAATAAAATAAATAATAGGTAAAACAAAGGTAAACATGAAATAATATTGAATAAAAAAGAAGAATATAAAAGCACTCAGATGAAAGATCTAATTTACTAAGGAAAACATGAATGAAAAATATTATGGAGGTAACTTCACAAGGAAAAAACTGATTAGGAACAACTTAATACTAGGAAAGTTGTTGGAGCACTCAAAATAAAGGTATGAGCATAAAAGTTAACAAGATAAACCTCGTAAAATTTGTGTTAATTAAGAGATCTTCATAATAGAAAGCATCATGCAAGGAATTAAAAAGCTAGGAATGGGTAAAACTCAAGACATAGATAACCTACAAGTAGAGCATATAAAATGGGGGCTAGATATCGTAGCACCTCAAATAAAATATATATTAAAGGAGGTTATCCAAAATGGATTTCCCATAGAGTGGACAACTAGCTTAACTATACTCCTATTAAAAAGTGTAGATGTAAATAACCCCTCAAATTATCGAACCATCATTACCAATCTACTTGAATCAAAGTTATTTTGGAGTATGATTGAATGAATAATTATCATTTGGGAAGAGGAAAAAGAAAAAAATGAGAAAGGGGCATGATAATTTTAGACCCAAACACTCTACAATTGTTCATGTGTCACACTTAGACACCTAGTTGAAAAGGTGTGATATAAAAAAACAAATGCATATCACTATTTTTTAGACTCCAAAAAAATGCATTTGAAATAATAGTAAGGAGTAAAATATGGAGTATAAAGGAAGATATAGGGTTCCCAAAGCACTACACGACAATATTTCACAAATTGTAGGAGTGACTAAAGGCTAAAATCAAAATGCAATGAAGCATATTTGGATGTTTTTGGGAGTCATATAGATGTCAAACAAGGAAACCCTTTATCTTAAACTTTATTTGGGCTTTAATAATCTAGAAGAATGGATAAAAAAATCTTGAGGGGAGAGCGTCCACTTGGCCAATTTTGTGATAAATTTTTTTATTTACGTTGATGACCTGATTCTAATGGTAGAGACAATCTAAGATTTAATAAACCATTTATGATATCTATACCTCTATCGTAAGGTAATAGGGATGGATATAAATATTCAAATAAAATAAAAAATCCTTGAGAAAAGGAATGAACAAGACCTAGTTTTTTTAGTTTGTAGAAGGGTCTCTTGAGGTGGTGCCAAAATACAAGTATCTATGCCTCAACATTCACATCAAGGTTATATGGTATACATACAGAATGGAAAAAATATAAGGTGGCTAGAGAGCTTTCTATGCACGCTAAGACAACTGTAAGATTCCTGACTTAAGGGTCTATAGGACCAATAGGATCTTATTTGAGTTACTTGTCACACTAGTGGTCTTATATATTTGTGATCTAGGTGGATCTCTCCATTTGTGAAAAAATAAAAGTTTTCATATTCTTATAAAAATGATATCACAGCATAGAGCTCGTCAAGATATTTTTGATGCTTTTTGAGGTTCGAAAAATGGAGACCAAATGCTCAAGATATGGTCATTTGAAGATTTGTCAAAAAAAAGTCACTTGCAATATTCAGCACGTAATTCAAAAATGTATCGTCATTTAGACCCATCAGAGGTCGACACGTGGCACTATTGAAAAGCTAAGTGGGACAATAGCCATTTGACATGTGGCAAAATGGTGTTGACATGTTCCAAGGAGGCGACAAGATATTTAAAACCTTATCTTTTTACCAAGCGCTTGCATGTGGGACAAAGCATAAAGTCTGAGCACCTAAAATGGAGGGAAGAAAAATTCAAACCTAGTCAAAGTGCGCGCAAGGAGGTAGGCCACCCTTGTCCTCTTCCCTAGGTGCCTAGAAGGGAGGAAAGAGGTTTGGAACTCGAGACCTAGTGCCTAAAAGGCTAAGGTCTTGACCGTTGTAGCCACGGTGGCTGAAATGTTATAAAAGAGAGTAAATTTTACTTGTATTGACATAAAATTTTGACTGTATTCTATTTTAAGAGGCCGAGAGCTAGATGAAAGCTTGGAGATAGCTACCAAATAGAATTTTCTCCAATATCTGACCTTATACATAGTAAGTAAGCCTTTTTAATTATGTTTTGTAATTAAAAAGAGGATTTTATTATTATTTGGATATACCAGTAGATTGAATGAAGGACCAAAGCAATTTCAGAAGGGGATTGAAGACTGAGGAAGGATTCTGTGTGGCTGAGCTTGAGTTTATCAATGAAGGTGGAATTCTTGGACAAAGATCAAGCCTTAGGGAAGTTGTGTAGCATTTCAATAATTTGTAAGCCATTTGTTACGCAAATTTAATAGAAACGGTCCTCACTATTGGGCGGACCCATAGACATAGGCAATCAATGTCGAACTCCGTTATCAATTTTATGTGGTAATTTGTTATGATTGCATGTTTTATTTTCAAGTATTCTAATTTTTAATTAATCAAGAACTCATGCAATATTTGAAAAATTAACAATTTACGACATTTAATTTTTAAAGCAAAATCTAGTTTTATTAGTGAATGGAAGATATCAGTCTTTTTGACAATTCTAATCCAATTCGATAACCAAGAATACTTTGCCAAACAATTTTCAAGTTCTTTTGAGTATTTTCGAGAATTTGTTTATTTTGAGAAATTTAGAATCCGTACATTTAAAACTTCACTTTGAGTTTTTCAGTGGTGTTTATGGATCAATTTGTGAGGTGTGTGATAGTAGAATAATGAGATTAAAATCGAGGCAAATTGAAAATATTCAAAAGCATCTAATCACTAACAATTATAGTATTAAGGACTTGGTCTAATATGAAACATTTCATGCTTAAACAAGTACTTTTTATTTAGAGGTAACTACTATGACTAGACTATTATGTTACTTGAAATAAAAAACTTGAAGATAGATAAATGGCCTAGGACTGCAATAGAAGAAGTGTTACACATGACAAAGAACACTTGGATGAAGAATAATCATAATTATGTGAATAAATGGGATATCAGCGTAACCGGATGTCCAAATTGTAATGTGAAATTCAGAATAATAATGTGGAGAAAGAGGACAAGCGAGAAAAGACAACATTATATATTATTGTTCAATCTAGCTTATGAACGTAATGAAAAGCATATATAGAGATTGAAATCAGATAGAGGGAAAAGATCCTTATTGCTCAATTGAGAATTATCTCTCATAAGCTCTAATACACGACAAGCAGATGAATGACCCCTAAGGAATAATGGGAAGAAAACATTTATATTTTCTGCACCACATGGGTGATCAAAACAAAGATGCATATCATCCTTGAATGTTCTGAATACATAGACATACGAGCCAAATATGTGAAAACATAAGATTGGTTACATGGTAGATATATTCGAGAAAAAAGAAATAAAAAAGTTGAGGGAGATGTTAACCTAGATAAACAAAAGGTAGAGCAACATTCTAAAAGGTACCTTGAGCCCTGAGAATCTTTGAGTAGTGGAAGCGATTGGTATAATCAGTAGTCCCATAAATCATTCGATCTTATAAATGTAATTAAAACTATTTCATTTAAAAAACCATACTTAAAATAAAAAGACGTTTTAATTGTATTCATAAATGGGAAAAGTATCTAAACATTGGTAGGGCAATTGTAGAAGCCAATTATGCCATCCGTGAGCATTAAAAGCAAAGTGATTAGAGTAATGCCATCGCTAATAAATTTGTCTAACACCCAGTGATGTGGAACATAACATAGAATGCATACGTAACATGCATTTTGACGTTGGAGTACGCACTCCTTAGGATGTGATACACAACGAATCCCCTGGCCCTTAACAGAAATTTCAATGTGAATCCTGGACCGTAAAAATTTGTAGAGGTTTATTGGTTTTATTTAAGGTATTTGAATACTTCCTTTTCTTAAAGGGGAACTGCCCTAGTGCAATGTTGAATGAATGACCGTCATAGATATTTTTATCTGAGGGGCACGGTCGAACCTGCGGACCGCAGAATCTTGATTCTCGTTCCTCAAATCAAATCTCAACGTGATTCAATGTCCAAAATTTAGTGTTGTGGGAAATGGGGTCCAGTCCCCACTTTCAAATCGGATTGAATTGTGCAGTTGCACCGGACATTGACGCGAAACAGTTTTTCAATATCGTTTCCTTCTACTTCTGTGCTGTTGTCTGCTGAGTAACTAAGCTAACTCATTCAGCGGAACAACTTTTCAAAGGGCCCGGTGACGCAAACGTTTGGTTTAACGGGACAGAACAATTTACAATGCATCCCCTACCGATTTGCTTGAATTTAAAATAGAGCCCGCTGGAATACGAACTACTTATACACACGCTTGCAATTGCAAAACCACAAATAAGTGTTGGTTCTCAGTTGCTCGAGCCAGAGATTCCAATCGAGAGAGAACAACAATCTTCATTGCCAGATAGTCTGTATGTTGGCTTGTTGTCTCCGTAGTCGGGGTGTTGGTTTCTTTTTGCACTATGACAGCGTTGCCCCAGCCATCGGGCGCTTTTTCCAGTTGTCTGTATATTCCAGTTAAGTCCTCGATTTCTCCTCCGATTCCCTCCACCGACAACATTAACAAAAGAAAACGCCGCCCGGGAGGCACCCCTGGTAATAAATTGTTAGCTCGCAAAATCATTTTTTGTTAGTCCGCACATGCTTGCATATATTGATTGTTGATAATCCTGTTATAATGAGCAGATTCCGATCCAGTGGTGGTGGCATTGTCACCCAAGACACTAATGGAATCCAGTAGATATGTCTGCGAAATATGCAATGAGTGTTTCCAGAGGGATCAAAATCTGCAGATGCACAGACGCAGGCACAATGTTCCTTGGAAGCTGTTGAAGAGGCATACCGCGGATGTTCGTAAACGCGTGTATGTTTGCCCGGACCCGACGTGCCTGCATAACGATCCCTGCCATGCTCTTGGAGACCTGGTTGGCATAAAGAAACACTTCCTTAGGAAGCACAGCATTGAGAAGCAATGGAAGTGTGAAAGATGCTCTAAGGGTTATGCAGTTGTATCTGATTACAGAGCCCACCTCAAGACCTGTGGAACCACGGGACATTCATGTGATTGCGGTAAAGTGTTCTCAAGGTATGTGTATTATGCCAAATCCAAGGCATTCCATTTATCATAATCAAATCAATGGAAACATATTTATTAAAGTGAAAACATATTTAGTTGTGACTGTTTTGAGGCGTTTGCTGTAGAGTGGAGAATTTCATTGAACACCAAGACCATTGCATTGCAGCGAAAGAGAGAGCAACTTATCTTTACAGTGATCCGTCAAGCCACCCTTGTTTGACGGTGACAACAAGCAGTTCCAACGCCACTGTTAGTGGTACCAGGTCTGGGCTTTCATTGCAAGGCAGACCATTCAATTACGGTATGTTTTACGAGCAGAAAGCTGGGTTGCAAATGGAAGATAGAGAGCTGCAATTTCTTCCTGCCAACCTCCTATCGGACACTTTAGAAACTACACTTGCAGGGACGAACAATGGAAGCACTGCTGTAATATCAAAAAATTATATAAAAATCCACCCAACCGAATCGAAATGGATTCCAACCGCGGAAGCAAGCTATAATAATCGTAGTAGCTCCTCCATCGCAGGAGAAGAAGATATCTCCGAAAGTGGTGCCTGGTTGCAGCTCTCTATTGGGCCGTGCGCCCACCATGAAAAGAAGCAACAAGTACAAACAGCCCGCACACTGTCGGGACTGACGCTGTCTTTACAGGACATTTCAGTTCATCCAATCCAGTAGACCAATGTGAGAGTAGAAAGGCTATGGAATGACACTGGGAGCTAGGTTGAAGATCAGATCTTGGGCCAAAACGTGGATTATGAGGGCACTTATGGAGAGAGTGCCGTCTTGCTGCAACTAAGATTTTCAAGCAAATTTGGAAAGTAAAGGAATACGGAAAATGTGGAAATCTAATGTAACCATTTGATAAATTATGTTGGTTGTAGTGGACACATTAAGATTGTTTTTACGAGTTTGTTGGTTGTAGTAGACTAATTAAGATTCTTTTTTATGAGTTTGTTTAGTAGTTATTTATTAATAATAGCCATTTTCTTAACTGTCTTGATTTGATGGAGTAAAAGGAACAGCTCAAGAAGTTAGTTATTTTTAGAATTGATCATTTAAGTTAGATGTCTACTGCAAATTACCTATTTAGGATTGAAGACAAACTCATGTATTAAGTAAGGTAGATAGAAGATTGGAAGGGTAATTGGATGTAATTTTTTTCTGGATGAATAAATAAGAGTCTTATTAATTTGATTGATTGAATTTATTTGCTGCTGCTCTCTCATTACGTTGCGCTAATACCCTGATTGAGTTTTTTAATTCGAAGGCAAAAGGTTTATCTACATCAGAATCCTACCCCAGAACCTGCTCCACTAGAACCATTGCGTCTTCTGATGCCTTGCGCTCTCCCTAATCCAACTGCCTCCAAGGAGGTTATCCCGGTGTTCCAACGTTGCTAACTTATGCAGTGGAGATTCGGAATCCTTTAGAGTTTTGTTTGCACGAATATATGAAATACACCAGCTAGATTCCCCCAGCCTAGAAAATAGGGATGTGGATATTGAAACACTCCTGGATCAAGGAGGGAAACCGTCTTTACTCTTCCCGGATGAAGCAGCATCTTCAATCTCAGATGGTGCTATTTCTTCTCAAAAACCATATATATTGGAAGACTTGATTCTGGATTTTCGGTAATGGAAAATAACTTTTTAATGCAATGAGGGACTTCATCTTCACACCCCCTAAAAATAAAATTCTGAAGTCACTGTGATCATGGCACATTCGCATAGAGCCACACTATTTTCTTTAGTGCTTTCATGGTATTATAATTTATATGCATTTGTGTGGCATTATATAGCAAAGAAATTGTAGAAAGTAGATAACCATACATATTTCATATATATTTCTCAAGGTATGTTATGTACTAAACACACAGATTAACATAATCTTATATTTTAGTTTTATTAGTTTTTTTAGTCTCTATCTTATTCAATATTTCTTCTGCATATGTATCCAAACTATCTAAACCCTCTTTTAAATTTTTCTCGCCTATATCCCATATGATCATGATTATTAGTATCAAAGTAATTCATCTTGCATATCATATTGAACAAGTTCAAAGTGTCTAAAGATCAAAATCAAACCACGAGATCCATCAAACAATCTACCATGTATCAATAAAATTTAGATACTAAGAGACTTGACACAACTCAAGATCAAGTCTGCATGATTATCTAGAATGAGATTACAAAGGTTCTTCAAGAAAAAATTAAATTTCTATTCAACCAATTCACTAAAGTCCTTGAAGGGATGACTCCATCTCTTCGAAAATTAGGCAAAGTTTTGTGTGGTTGAGCTCCATTGGTCTCAATTAATTATAGGCATTACTTGGCTTGTAAAAAAACAAGTGAGTAGATTGTTTAGAGTCATAATTAGATAGAGAGAGTGTTTTCACAGTTTATAAAGTAAAAGATGAAAAAATATTTTTGGTTAAACAATCTGAATTTTTTTGAACCAATAAAAAATTTATTTTATAATTTATGAGAGGAAGATATAAAATAATCTAATTTATGAATTTTATTGAATATTTCTACATTTGATACTATATTCAATGGCAGCAATTATGGGAAGGACATGACCAATCAATACAAGACTACATCGGTCCTTCTACAATATGTAATCAAAATTTCTCTTCTTTGAGTTAGATAAGTATATAATGCTCAATATCACAATGGCCTATGACCATTCATTTATTCAAACTTAAAGCTAGCCATGGTCAAAACACTACATGAACCCCACTGATTTTAAAAAATCATTGAGGTAGATTCAATGTTGATGGGATGGTTGAATGCCTAGAATGAATGCATCTTCCATGCAAAAGAAGACACATTATTGAGACAATTTAAAATTATTTAAGATAAGTAAATTTTTAAATAAAGAAAATATAAATGAATAACTCCAACATAGATTCCATGCATACAAAAATGCTAAGTTGCATGTAGCAATAGAGAGCTAGACCTTTGTTCATTTCTTAAAGTAGAGAGCACTAAATTAGAAGCTCATTTTCTAAGACAAACAAAAATATTATTAATATAATACACTAAAGTAGAATACTTATTCTATTTATAGATGTGAGTGTAAAGACAACCACTATATTTTATGATCAATAGAGGTAGCATGAATAATCTCATCTCTAAAAAAACTATCAAGTAATGTAACTTACCATCCCTACCTCATCCACATCCCTACAGTTCGGGATACATAAGTTATGTAAACTCTAAACATGTACATATCATTCAACAATGCCAATTCTCATATGTTATTCATCCTTTGAAAGAGGCTATTGTTTGTGATCTAGTGCCAACTGATGCTTTTGATATAATCCTTTGGCATGCATTCATACCTTTTTCCCTTTGTTTGTACATAACCATTCTTGTGAGTATCACCATATAAGTAGGTAGTATAAAGCATCAAACTCCTGAAGTGATTCCATGCTCTAATCATGTTGCGTGTATCCTAACAACATTGCATCACATACTCTATCCAAAATAACAAAACCTTAGTCATTAGAAAATATAATATTATGGAAAATATGTATGTTATGAACCAAGTATTGACGAGAAGTGAAGATGCCACACTTATTTTATAGAGTTAATGAAATCGAGGTGAATGCTTATAAATAAGGGGAGAATGGTCCATGCACATATGAGCAAACCCATAATATTATCTTGAGCACCTTGGTTATTTTCCTACTTTCACACAATGCCATGTTTTGAGTAGGATTATGCAGTTATAAGGATCACATGGTACCTATATCCATGCCACAAAACTTTGAATACTATGTTACACATGCCATAAAATAAGAATAAAGCACATAATTGTCAAACACTTATCCATTGCAAGGTTAGGAGGTAACATTTCCCAATAAAAATTTTCAATGACCAATCTCAATTCTATTTGACAAAATTGTGTATTTCATATAGCAGCCTCATGACACTACACAATATACAAAACACTTTTCCACAATGAACTATGTTTGCAACCTCTACACGACTTCGACCTTTAACATTCCACCTTTAGACATAACACGTAGACCAAACTATGTGTAAGACACCCAAATTATATTTGACTTTTTCTTAATCATTATATATGTAATAATTATCTTCAAGTTCTTCAGTATTAAATAATATTAATAATAAATAGGAAGTTAATTTTTTTAATAAAAATTATATAAAATTATATATATACACAAATTTATAAATAAATACATATTTTTTATTTTAGATCTTTAATATATTTTTTAAGAAATAACAAAAAAAATTAAACGTTAAATACTATAAATTATTTAATCAATTTAATATTTTAATTGAAATAATAATAATAATACAATGTTAAAAAAAATAACAAATATTAGTAATTTAAAAAAGAAAGATAAAGTATCTCCTTTACACTTTAAAAATATTCTATAACCTCTTTCACTTCTCTTACTCCTTTAGAAAATAAATTATAAAGATGGAAACGACAATATTTATAAAGTAAAATGTTAATATAGTACTTGATTTGAATGCCGTATTCAAAATGTTGATGTAAATCCAATGCAACTTGCACCGGTTTGCACCACAATTTGATTTTGTGGAAAAAAAAATGTTGTTGATATTAACATGACCCAATTGGTGGCCCTATTCGTATGGAATGTAGTAGTATAGTTCATGTTCTGTTGAAAATGCATAGAAAAAGTTCCTAGTTTTGTGGCTATAGAGGTAAATATGTATAATCCTAAGGTGATTAAAGTGCTCAAAACTATTATATTTGCTCAAGCAATTTTTTTTGTTTTCACGATAGAAGTTTTCGATCATATTCCCAACCTTTCAGATGATATTAGCGATCCCTATATAAGGAAGAAAGCCAAATACTATAATTGTTATGAACGGAAGCGGTGTGTTCTAAAGAATTTCGTGTTGGAACGTATTTCAGGTCAGCTTTGTTGTGGGAGCCCCTGTCGTCAGTATACCAATTAGTACCCAAAATACTAGAGTTTAGCAAAATCTTACAGATTTTTTTTTGTTTTTTTGGGGCGGTTTTGGTTACGTTGATACAGTTTGTTATGACTTGGAGCTATTTTGGTGAGTTTTAGGTTGTTTAACTCTTTTGTTCCTAGTCCTACAATACATTTAATCCCCACTCTTTAGAAGTCAGGAGGACTTCTTTTGCTTATAATTATTGGGTCGTTTTAGTTGGTCGTTTAGCTTTGTTACTTTTGTTATAATTTTTATGTACTTTCTCTGATATGATTAAATCAAATTTTGAAAACAGGAAAAAGTTATTTTCTTATACCATCATATAAAAAAGTGTCAATAAATTTAAAGTTGTATGAAAAAAAATCAAGTGTGTAGCATACAATAAAATGGATACTAATATCTATTATAAGCTAACTTCTTCCTTTATGTTTGCACAATCGAAAATTTGAAAACGTAGTTTAGGTTTTCTATTTTAGATATAAAAATTTATAATGTATTTTTTTCATAACGGTCAAGTATTTTTGAATCACCTATACTTAACCATGTATATATGCAAAAGACAAAAAAACTCGAACCCACACATATATTGTTTTTGGTGTTTAGTAATTAAAAAAGGTTAAAGGGTGATGATTTTACATTAATGGATTATTATTTTTAATTAATAAATATTTATGCATTTGTCAAGTGGTTTGTTTATATAATAATTAATTAAAAAGTAATATTAAAATAATGTTTATTTATAAAAGTCATTTTAATATTAGTTACATCACTTCGTGTCATGCATGTAAAATCTGCATAATATTTATTTATTCTATGCATTGGCCACATAGAGATTTGATACTATAGTGTGCAACGTGATGTGGTATTTCTATAATTCTTGTTATCCCTTAATATATGTAAGCATATTACACGACTATACATCAACCCACATAACCATCAAAATATAAAGATCAATACATAGAAGCCTAAATAGTTCAACTTATATAAAAGTTATTTAGGCTTTACGACATTGTAATATATGTATATGTCATTGAAGCATTAGATAACATGTACACAATAGAAGGTAGATGTTCATACATCTTTCATAAGACTATATCATGCACAAGACACATAGATTAACATGGTTTTATGCCCCACTTTATTTTCTTTTTTTACTCTTCATCTTATTAACCATTACTTTATCAGATCTATTCAAGATATCTAACCCCTAATTTAAATTCTTGTCCGCTAGACCTCTTAGTATCAAGATCATTAGTATCAAAGCAGTTCATCTTGCATGCCACATTAAAATATGTCTAAGTGTATAAATCTCAACATTAAAGCATGTGCTCCCCCAAATTATTTACCATATCTCTTCAGTAAAGTCTAGATGGTATGAGACTTTATTAAACATAATATGAAGTCCACTTGATGATCAAGAATGAAAGTTGAAATATTCTTTAAGAATAAAATACAACTATTTTTCCCCAATTCATTGAATTACTTGAATGGTTGGTTTCGTTAATTCTGAAATAACGTAAATTTTTATGTGTTTGAGCTTACCTAAGTGTCAAATAAACATAAACATTCATGTGTTTTAAGGAAAAATAAATTTATATGACTTAAATGACCGATTATATCACTTATAGTCATAATTTTCTATGAACTATTTTTTTTGATGAAGTGAAGATCAAGATTAATCTTCCAAAATTTTAATCTCCTACCAATAAGTAGTGGAAAGCACACACTCTATAAATAAAAATAAAAAATAAAAAAGTGAGTCTGGGCATACCTAGGAAAATTAATTAAAAGCATTGACATATGAATACTATCCTAAAAATTTCTATGGTGACCACTACATTTAGTGGAAATAACTATGGAAAGGACATGACCAATCAATCTCAGCATACATTAATTCCTTTCATGACTTGTATGCAAAATTGCTATCATTCAATAAATAAACTAATGATTTTATAAGTATCACAATGGCCAATGACCATTCAGTTATTGTAAATTAAAGTTATTCATGGTTAAGACACTAGGTGAAGCCTATCAATTTACTACAAATATTAAGGAAGACTCGAAGTTGAAAGGAAAATTGAATACATCTTCCACGACAAAGAAGAGACCTTATTTAGATAAGATAAAAAATTAGAAGATAGGTAAATGGTGAAATAAACATAAAACCATGAGTAACTCCATTACATAGATCCATGCACAAAAAAACATAGCCATTGTCATGTTAAAGGGAAGTATTTTTGCATGTCAATTTTTATGATCAAGCTAAATGCCGTTCAGCACAACTATGTTCTTTGTGTAAAATCACCTCCATAAATGTTACACCACCCATAAAACATTTTCAATGCTACATGATGTGTCAAACCTCTGCATGAAATTGATGATTTAAACAATCCATTTAGATATACAAATCATCTTATGCCCTATGAAAAACACCCATATTTCATTTTTTATTACCCTTTTCACATCTATATGGTAACGATCATAAAATTTGATAGTATCATGTAATACCAATGAGAAATAATAGTTTATCTTTCTAAAGGGATATGTAAAACAAAAATCAAATATTAAAATTAATTTTTAGATATTAAATTGATAAATTTATATATCTTGTAGTTGAGGTCTTTAATATATCTCTTAATAAATTAAAAAACAAAAGTAGTTATCCATATTATAAATTACCTATTTTTTGATTAGATAGGGTAGAGCTAATAGGTTTTGAAGCTCCTGGAACATTATACAATGAATAGAATAAGATATTCAATCTATAGGGAAATGCCTATACCAAAACCAATCAAGAAGACAAATAATTGAAAAACCACTTGCCGTGGGACCCCCGCTAACCACAATAATAAAGTGTAAACTACCATCCTTGAAAAACTGGTAGTCCTCTATGAAAAATAAACAAACAATAGGATGCACCCTACAGAAACAAAGTATCATTTACAATTATTCTACCAATGGAGAGCCTAAATAACTTTACAAGGTTAGTGCACATTCTAAAATGTCAACCATCATTCATGTGATTTATGCTCTGAGTTCACCCAGAGTAGAGGGAAATGATGAAAGGATTCTCGATCGTAACTCTTCTACCTATTTTTATTTTTATGTACTTTGGTCTATTTTCCCTTGTCATTAGATGATTTTGTAAAATAAGAATGGGTAGTTAAAAAGATTCAATAGGTAGAAGTATGTCTTCTACAAGGGTAACATCCATTACTTTTGCCCTTGAAATAAGTATTTAAATGTCCAAGTCTAATGCCTTGGGAATAACTTGATCAATAGTTACCAAATATAGTTATGTCCCCTCCTTATATGAGTCTTCACCATCTAGATGCTCCTAGGAATCACTCTCCTCAAGATAAATACCAACAAAGTTGTGTTTTAGAAGGACATCCTTCCACAAAGAAACTCCATTTTTACACTCAGTATAGTTGCATGCTATAGCCAAATGCCCTGTTTTGAAGTAGTTTAATTTACATAATTAATTAAATATTTTACATAAAAAAAAATACTAAGTATATATTATTGTATATAATATTTTTAAACCTAGGAGTTATTGTAAGAGAGATTTTGTCTCATAGTGGTAAATAGATAGTTTACGTAGGAATATGAATAGTCTTATTTGAAAATATAATGAATATTCACATGTTTAGCTGTAAATATTATAATCTGTGTTTATTAATTAATGTAATAGATTTGATTTTTAAAAAAATCATATTATTTATTTTTCATCCATTCCTTGCCTCACATTGATATTTGAGCTCAAGCTTGTTTAATTACTGTTTCCCTCTATTCTTGCTCCATGCTACAAATTTCATCTTCAACAAAATAAAAAACATCAAATTTAGTCTTTTGCATTGTTTAGGACTACAATATAGTTGTGTAGGGAGGTGTTTTAATTATTTTATTATTTCCCACACATTGTATGGCATCTTACATGGTCTATGGACTACTTTTTTAGCTAATTCAAAATTTTAAGAGGAATCTTTAATTATTCATGGCACTTCATTCATACCTTGGCTATGTTCTTGGTAGAAAAATGCTATGTATATTCTATTTGGATTATGTGGTAGTATGTGTTATTTTTTTAGACTAATATGGTAGTATATGTGGAATATTACTTGATGGTCTAATGTCCTTCAGCTTACTTGAAGGAGCCTTGTCTATATTGGTTAACTTTGAATTGCATATACTTCATGATTTATTGTCTGGATGATTTTGGATATTATTCAGCTAATCATAAGAGTGTGTGGAACTGGCATAAGAAACAAAACCAAGGTGGTCCATTGTTTAACCACCATCTACATGGTGCCAAATAATAAGGAAAGAAAAATATGCTAAGATAAATTTATTTCTATTAAATATTTATGCCTCATGTTCATTACAAACTAAAACATTGAATGGAGAATATTCCCCTAAGTGGATAATTAATTAATTAATTTATTTATTTGTTTTGACCTATTCAAAAACAATAAATAAGTCATAAGAAAACCATGAATCATTTTCTATTTTTAAAATCAATGCAAATTTTAAAAAATAAATAAAATTATACTAACAAAAATAAAATCATAGCCTGTGATGTCAATAGGGCATTTGATTCACATTTATGAGTAATATATTCATGATCTAACCACTCCATTTATACCCTAACATATCCCCAATAAATTTTTTAGGCATCATCTATATAAAACATCAGAGGCAAATAAGAAAATTTTCATTTTTCCTTTGCCTTCATTACCCATTTGTGACTATCGCTCTCAAAAAATCTTGAAATCTAAAATACTCTAAGTATATGGGGTTATCAATACCATGTACAAGGATATATCAATAATAATGTGTCATAAATAGATAAAATTATTTTCATGTACTACCTACGTACCATGCACCATTCTTCTCTCCTGGATATATAGGAAGGGAAATCATATAGAGTGGTTTGATATATCAGTTAGGTGATATATAGATAAGATAACCTCATTGTAGTGATAAGGAATTATTCCATATCCATATACAATAAGCATTCAACCAATTAAAATTAATGTCAACATAACACTAGTAGAGAAAGATACTTGGTTATAATGGTCAAGATAGGTGAAGAATACACTCTTCATCAATGACTTACGATTCTACATTGTAACTGAGATTAAAAGAAACCTAGATCAACTTGGAGACTAAAGTGTACATCATCAATTTCATAAAGACTCTTCTTCCCACATAGTTAAACTAATTGAAGTCATTTCATGAAATTAATCCATTGAATACTGTCACATTTGATCAACCAGTTGAGAATATGGTTGATAGAGAAAAATACTTTGAAATAAAAAAAAATATTACATAGGATAAAACATTTGTTATGATAATCAAAATTAAAATTCTTTGAAGTATGTATAAAATGCTATAGTTAAATAGGAAAATGAAAGGTGAGGCAACAAATTCAAAAAAAAATAATAATTATCATCCAGAAAAGTAAAATGATAAACAAAATTTGTTTTGTAAATGTTTTGAATGGAAAGGAAGTAATGCTACCCATGAATGCATAAAATAATGGGAAAAAATTTAAGACTACAAAAAAAAGAGAAGAATAAAAAATTGAAATAACATTCAAGTGAGTTTTCTTGTGAGTGTGTAATTTCTATCTCTGAAAAATATAACAATGCCTCAGAGAGTTAAACTTGGGATAATATTTTGCTTTTAGATATTGGTACCATAAAAAGTATGATTTTAAGAAGGGAATTATGTGAGGAGTTTGATGAAGTAAGTGTTGGCATAAATTTAATATTACATTGTTTAGCTAATGTAACTAGTATTTTAGCAATCTATTATATCACTAATTTAGAGATTAGTTAGCATAGTTGGTTAGATGTTTAGAGGATAGGTTAGGTAATTAGGTGGTAGTCATAACATATAGCTGATACATAGTAGTTACAAAAATATAGTTCTATTAACCAATTTTTCTCTTATATTTATATGCCTCTGCAAATCAATAATATATCAAAGCATTCTACAGTAGTTTACTTCATTGGTATCAAAGCAGATAATAGTCCACCATGAGAGTATAGCATGCTTTAAGAATATCTGATCCATTGAATCCTCCTTCAATAGAAAGTGTATCAAAATATAATGTAGTAGAATCATGATCTATAGAAGAGATCGTAGTTGATGTAAGGAAGACATCAAAGTAATGCTTATAGTTGATGTGGACAATCATGTAACATACAATAGAAGCTAAAATCTTCATTCAAAGCATTCATACTTCATATTACAAATCCTTCTCCAGCATCATCATCTGATATATATACACAAAATTTTTGATATCATAAGCAAGAATAATTTCCTTCAAACATCAGTAAATAACAGACCTATCATTTAGCAATACCCTCCACTCTAGCTAGTAGTGGTCAACTAGGAAATCCAAAAACCTATCAAGGATTGAAGCATTAGCCTTCATGTATCATTTGTTGTCTTTACTCTTGGTTGGTGTCTAGATTTATCCTCTAACAAAATAGTCTTATTCCTACTCTAAATTATTTAACATTGCTCATTACTATGCACTTATTAGTGTACATTAATCATCGAAAGCCACTACTAAGGTGTTGTGGGTTAATTCTTTAGTGTGATATAGATCCCCCAAATCTCATGCATCAGTAGCATCTATCTCGATAGCACTTACAAATCCATCTCAATCATGGCACCTACCTTAGATGGATAAAATCTGAGTCTCTCTTTTTATAGTCTTGTATGTCACATCAAATGTAATTGGTCTTTAAGTTTAGTATAGTCAAATTATTTTAATTATTTGTTTTTGTTTTTAATTTGTTTTATTCCAAACATAATTATGTCTCACATTAAAATTAAGTCATTATATGGCTGTTTAATGTTATTTAGTAATGACTAAATTCTAGAGTTAATATATGCTAGTAAAAGTTGGAGTTGTCTCATTTATGAGTCAAAATTCAATAAATAAATAAATATTAAAATGGAAAAAATAATAATAAAAAATAAATAAAAAATCATGTTATCTAGATTCAATATTGTTTTGGGTCCAATATCGATATTTTAAAAATTAAAAAATATCTTGTATGGATGCATTATCGAGCAAACCTAATGTCCTGAGTTGTATGTCTTAGTGGAAAAGTTTTATCCTTAGAAATGACATGTAAGGGTTGATGTTCAAAGCTATATTTACTGAGTGAATTAGGTTCATTTACTAGAGGTTGGAGGATACATGAAGGCTGGAGGACATTTGGCATCCTCTCATGAGTCACTTTCGATAGGGTCACAACATTGCTATTGTCACAAATTTTGATGTGTTTTTTATGTTTTGTAATAAGTTTTTCAATAAATTAATGAGCATTATTTTCCATTTTGGTACCTCCTAAAAAAGAATGTTATGGGGAGCAAAATCACTAAAGTAGTGCTTGGTTCTTGGAAAAGGGTTTGTGGTAATTTGAGAAACCACTAAAGTGTAGTAGAAACCTCCTACAACCCTCTAGGTTCATGGTCAACCTATAGTAGAAAACCATATGGGTTTGTGGTAATCCTCACAATCCAAGAAACCATCAAAGGTCTTAATAGAGAGATGTGGCCCTGTCACTTCCAAGTTTTCAATATTCCTACAAGGAAAAATGAAGGTATCACCAAGACCTTGAAGCCACAATGATGTCATACCACCTCAAAAAGTGAGTAGGCTACGCAAAGAGTGTAAATATTTTTATAGTGTTTATAATAAAGGGGGGACCACTATCAATAAATATGATGTTTTTAGAAACAATGTAATAAATTGGGGAATATTGGTGCAAATTTAATATTACATTATTTAGCTAACATAACTAGTATTTTGGCAATCTGTTATAATGCCAATTTAGAGCTAAGTTAACATAGTTGTTTATATGTTTAGAGGATAGGTTAGGTAATTAGGTGGTAGTTGTAGCATGTCGCTGGTGCATAGCAGTTATAAAAATATATTTCTATTACCTAATTTTTCTCTTGTATTTATATGACTCTATAGATCAATAATATATAAAATCATTCTACATTATTTTACTTCAGTAAGTTATGGTACAATATATTTTGTATATAAAACATGTTTGTGACCTTAAGAAAAAGGTTCAATTTGATTCAAGTCACCAATAATTATAGAATTCAAACTCCAAAATGTTCTACACCTTCCTCAATTCAAGAAAAACTTATTTTCACTTTTACTCATTAAAAAAAAGAGACACTCCATTCTACAAGATGATGTAGAGGTGATGGTCACAAGGAAATGTGATAGAATAATTGTAGTAATTAGTTATAAGGAAGGAAAATTTATAAAAATTATAGATAAGCATTTAGTGCCAATTTTTTTTAATCTCATACTGCTAAAGAAGGAATTCTCACATGTTTTCTTTGGCATTCAAAATTACGGCACACAAACTATGACAACATTCACACATGCATAAAATTGTGTTTTAGGCTAGTTAACCTTTTGTTAAAAAATTGAAAACTATTAAGCCTACATATTATCAAAAATGAAAGAGAACATTTTAAAAATTCAAAATGGAAAGTTGACAACATATTGTAGTTGGTTCACTCTAATCTGTGTTCACTACCAATTATTTCTACTGGTGGTCACAATTTCTTCATGTTATTCATTTTTCATCCCATTAGAATTACCAAGATATTTTTTTTGAAAAATATAAGCCATTGAAATATTTCAAAAATATCAAATAATAGTTGAAAATTAAGTGCAATATCACATTGGGACATTATATATTGACAATGGTGGTGAAATCACATTAAAGATCTTTGAATTTTATTTGAAGAATATAATAAAATATCATCTTAGATAATTGATGAGGTTAAATTTCATTTTATTTTAGAGTATTAAATGTTATAAGCTCTATTTGATGAGAACAATAAGAAAATTATTGTCACAATAAATGTTTTATTTAATGAATTAATAAAAACCACAACACACATTAGTTGATATTTAGATAGATTCGAGAAATATAAAAAATTTGATGTTTTAAAGGAGGTTGATATGGAGGTTCCAAATAATTTTTATTTGTTATGAAACTCTTTTTGTCAAAATAGTTAGAAAAATAATTACATTTCATAGGTGTATGTGGATGATCTACTCATCAAAATAAATAAAGAGAGATACATCACATAATTCAAATTAGTGTTGATGAAAGCCTTTAGAATGACATGTCGAGGTTATATTCTATAATATTTGGGTATTATGGTGATTCAAAAACAAAATTATATATTCCTCACTCAACAAAAATATATTGATTAAATTCTAATAAAATTTTAAATTAGAGATTGTAAGCCTCCCAGTACGCCCGTAGAACAAAATACGAAATTGAGATATCGGAAGATACCACATATTTAGTATAAGCTAATAAATATAGACTACTCATTGGAAATATGAACTTAGTGATCACAATTAGACTAATTGGTTTTTATTTGTTGGTGTTACTTATTGATTCATGCAACAACCTATAGAATGTCACTAGGTAGTGGTAAAAAGAGTCCTTCCATCTCAAAGCAACATGTAATTTTGGGATTGGATATTTTTTGATGGGAAATTAAAACATGTAAGACAATATGATTCTAAATATGTTGGTGGTTTTGAAGATGGAAAACATACTTTATATTTTCTAACAAATTTTATAAAAATAGTCTCCATTTGGAATCTAAATAGTTAGTCAATACAAGTATTTTATATACAAATGTATAATATGTGGTAACTACAAAGATATTTTGGATAAGAAGGTTCTTTGATATTTTCAAGAGTAACATGTTTCTTCAACACCACTCATGGTTCACAACAAATGTAATTTAAATGGAAAAAAAGCTAATATGTCATGACTAAACTAAGCACATCATCACTAACTTTAATTTGATTTGGAATTATGTGAAAGATGACATTTTAAAATTTATACATTTTATTACTAAAAAGAAATTAATTAACATGTTGACAAAAGGACTTTGAAGAGAAAATTTTGAAAACTTTAAAGGCATGCTTGGTATCACAATAACCCCTATTTATTATAGGGGTGTAATATTATTATATATAATATTGTTAATCCTAATAGTAAATGTAGGACATATTTTATCTTGTAGTGGTAGATAAATAGTCTATGTAGGAAGTTGAATAATTCTATTTCCAAACATGTGAGATGAATAACCATATTTTTGGCTATAAATATTATAATGTCTCTTCATAAATTCAAGAAATTAGTTTTGTTTACACCAAATTCTCATCATTTATTTGTCACCCATTCTTGGCCTAAGATAAAGGATGTCAAATTTGTTAACAAATATTAAAAAAAAATGAAAACATTAGATAAACTATCTTTATTGCACTCTAAAAAATAATTACTATAGAAAATAAACTTACCTACTTATTTAATGAAAATGACACTTTGATCCTCCATAATGATGTAGTAAAAAATGGGGATATAAATTAATAAATTCCTTAGGCCACAGATCCCTTAGAATATTTAGTGGAATTTTTAATTAATTGTACTTGTAAGAATTCAAATAGAATATTTTATTTCAGCCAAAAGGAAATATAACAAAACAATGACACAATGATATCAAGATATCATAATAAGATGCATTATAACATCAAATCCATTTATATATATATATATATATATATATATATATATATATATATATATATATATATATATATATATATATGCTCTATGAACTTATTGTTTGCAATCCAAATTTTTGATCTAATTTCTCACTTGAATTAAAACTAAAAAATTCACCCCTTTTATATAAGCATAAGGGCATGCTTATATAGAAACAACACCTGCCTTCTTACATTAAGCTATTTTACCCACTAATAATATTAGCTCATTTTAGTGAATCCTAAAACTTAAATGTCACAAATATTACATGTATACACATTGGAAAGGAATAAAAACACATTTGATTACAATGCAACCCATAACATATCACACATATTGGTAGATTAATCCTCAACTACTTCCATGAATTTTATAATTAATTGCTTAAAATTTATTAACGTATCCTTATATACATCGAAACTTATTATCAAGTTCCTCAACATTAAATTTTTTTAAATTCATTAATCACCACATAAACCTGGTTACCATGACTTGTACATAAGATCAAGGATGATGTGGTTCTTTAACATTGTCTTCCACATGACTCAAAAATTTTATGCAATGCTTCCTTATCTACTATCAAGTGACATGGGAAACTATCTCTTACTCATCTTCTCTACATTGAATAATATTCACAATAAATATTATATTTCATAGTCATGGAACAGAGCAAGTAAAACATACATAACAATTTTTCATATCTATATTATAACATAATATATATGAATTATTATATGCTACATAGATGTGCTCGTAGGAGACAAAAATTTAGTAAATAAGGCACAAACAAAGTATAACACCAAATAATTTGAAAAAAATCAAATAATCAAATAAGTCTTGAATAAAATCAAACCATAACACAATTGTGGTAAAACACTTTAGGTAACAATATTTATTTTTGTTTGTTATTATTTTTTATTATAAGGGAATTTTTCATAAGTAGGAACATGATTAATATTAGGAGTAGGATATACATATACTTACAGTGATATATTAAATCCTTTAATATTCTTTATTTTTTATACTTAAGACTTAACTTTATTGTAAAATGAAACTTTTTACCATCTACCTTGGTGACTATAGGCTATATAAATATTTGACACTATATTTTAAGCTATCAAAGGTCATAATTTTATAGTATATAATTGTTTAGGGCACTATGAAATAATTCAAATGCAATGATTTGATGAAGTGAGAATCTAAAAATGACATAAAAGATAGCATAAAATGATGGTGCCTAGAAGGGCCCCACTACATATGTAGTACAACATGGGAGCAATACAAAAAATTTAAAGCATTTTTGGAGTGAGTGGACATGAATGTGAATTTTGAGTACAACACATATGTGGAGCCCACATAAGAAACGAATATCAAAATTTAACACTGATAACTGGTGACCCTAAGACTATGTAATGTAGTCATGTATAATGTCAAAGATTCATCCAATGGGATATGGTCCACATGTTAATATATATTTATAATCTAGATAATAAATCAAACAATCATATGGTGTGAATTTAAGCTAAATAAAAATGTTTATTTGAGGTCACATGAGTTGTTTAAGGACTATGGTGTGCATAAGTAAAGTATATTGTGAAATTTTAGTGACCATATGGCCTAGGTGGACACTATGGAAACCCCACACATATTTCATGGATAAATGTTTTATATAGGACTAGTTGTAATTGAATATTTATAATGAAATATAATTATAATATAAAATAATGCATCACACACAATATTAATGTGGATTTTATACACAATACTCATTCATGAAAATTTTGTACTATTTTCGTAGGTTCTAATATGATTTGAATTTAATGGTGGGGTTAGATTTTACTTTTGGGAATCATAGGTGAAAATTCCTCTCATGGAGCCATAACTCATAGTTCTAAAATTAATATCTAGTCATGTATTTGAGGAAATGGAGTAATATTGCTTGGTAGTTACCCATATTAATATTTTAGGATTAGTTATGGATTTAATTATAAAAATAGATGATTTAAGACATGTTCATGTGTATCAAGGTATTTTCAGATTATATGTTATTTTTAGATTCAAATAAATGAAATTAAATATATTTTTATTGGTTTTGGAGTAGCATAATAGGATTCTATGAATTGTTATCAAAACATGGTTTGGTACTTATTAGTCTATTGGGAAAACCATGCATTTTAATAAATTTTCATTAGCACAAGTTTTAATATTTCTTAGAGGTGATATTTTCCTAGCATGATTTTCCAACCTGAATGTATTGTCCTTATATGTACATAAGGTCTAGACATGGAAAGAACACAAATTTATGATTGAAGTAGTGATATTTGGGGAATAATATTGACAAGAGAAGAGGTTATGCCTATCAAACCTATTAAATTTGAGTTTTTTGTATAACATAGACACCTTATAGATATGATACCTCCTATGCATGTTTTGGAAGTTGACATATATTAGGACCTTATTGTGGACATTAATATGAGCATATTTTTCACCAAAAAGGATATCCTAATTTAATGCAATAAATATCACCTATTAGTGGAGCTCATTGTAGTGGTTGCAAATATAAAATCCTAGATACGATCACCCATGAACTAAAAAAGGATAGCCCTATTATATCTATTAGATGATTATTTAGTAGATATGCCAAGGAATGGTTATTTTCCATGGTAAAATTATTTGGGTTTATATATTATTACATCAATAAAAAATCTAGACTTTTTATATTTTATTTGATTAATGAATCAACCATATGGTGTGACTATTAGGAAAGGATGAAAAATATGGATATACCCACTATCATTTGTGAAATATTTGAAGAACATTTCTTAAACCACTATTTATTGAACATTAGATTTACTAAGAGGATCAATGAGTCTTATTTCCTCTAGAAAAATAATATTATTATCAGAGATTGAGATGGAAATTTATTAGGATTCCTTATGTACATTGGATATATCCATCATAAACCAACCAAAATCAATATGTCTCTCAATGTACTTTCTCCTACCATTGGGAATTCAGTGTAAATTATTTAGCATACGGAAGGCCCCATTGGCTAAGAAATAATTTTTAAACATTATATATGATGAGAAGAATAAATATTATCAATAAATCCAAAAACAATATTCACTACAAATTCATGTGGTAGGTTTTTATGTCATAAGATGTGGAAGCAATAGTTTGATAAGTTTGACAACCCATTAAATGATCATTCGGATAGATGCCTAGATATTATACCACCTATTTATAGATGTGGTGAACCATTATAAGGTCATTTTAATTATGTAAAATATAGAAAAGATGAGCTTGTAATTATTCCACTAAAAAATCATAATACAACTTAACATCTATTAAGTGCATCTTTTATGGTGGATCACACTATGCATGACAATGCACACAACATCCATTTTCACACTAGATTAGAATATATATATAGCAATGGATGGGATAATAATTTAAATTATTAGATGAATACAATATTTTAATGGAACCAAGATGGGAACAAATCCACCATGTTCCAAACTATAAATAAGACTAGATCTATATCATATTTTATGTTAAAATAAATTGGTTAAACTAGTTGTTTTATTTCACCTATACTTTTAAAATGTTGTGGCATAACAAGATTGCATAAAAAGTGTTGAAAAAAATTAGAGATGTATTATAGTGTGAAATAATCCATGAAATATGTTCTATGAAATTATTTTTTGGGTAACTTTATGACCAAGCTGGAATTTTTCTACATCACTTTATTGTCTTATAGTGTAGCAATTGACATGGATTGCTTGAAGGATCATATCATAGTGACGATTTATTTAGAGAATCATTTGAAATATATTTATTATTATGTTCAATAAAAAAAATTAAATTAACTAGGATACCTATCTAATTAAGATTTAGAATATCCATGAAATTCAATAAATGTTTGAGACATGGTTTTCAAATGTGTTCATATATTAATCTAGAAGTTTGTGATGGACCTTTCTTGAATAATTTGAAAATATTGTGAGAGTTAGGAGAAATATTTCCTAGATAATTGGATTAATCTTTAAATAAAATGGATATTTATTTTTTCATTGATTTTGTACATAGAACCATGCCCATTTTTTAAGCTCCATATAGGATGAATTTAATAGAATTGTGTACATTAAAGGTAAAAATATAGAATATAATTCACAAAAGACTGGTAAGTATTAAAATTTATAGATGGGGATCAGATGTTATATTTATTTAAAATAAATATGGTTTGATGAAATTATGTATTGATTATCACCAATAAAAAACAATAATCAAGAGTTCATATCCCATTCTAGGCATCAATGAATTTTTTGATGAAACAAGAGGAGAGTATATCTTATCCAAGATATAATTTAGGTTTAGATACTACCAATTGATAATAAAAGAGAGTAACATATCAAAAACACATTTACACACTTATTATGGTCACTATAAACATATAGTGGTACCATTTTTACTTACAAATGTGCAAGCAATGATCATGGGACTCATGAAAAATAATGTTTTACAAGTATATAGATTTATTTTTTCTGATAGTCTAAAATCATATTATAATCTTTTCATGACTAAAGAGGAACATGAAGATAAATGTATTATGAATTTTAAGTTACCTTGTAGACAACTCATTAGATGGAAAACTATGAAAGTGAACCTTACTTAGAAAAATAAATACAATATTTGGGTCACATTATTTTTGGAAATGGAATAAAAGTGGATCCAAAAAAGAAATGTAATTATGGATTGGTCGCAACTAGTGAATGTGTTATAAATTATCATATTTATTGGTTTAATGGAATATAATTGAATATTCATGGGTAATTTATCATGAATTTGAACCTAATCACTTCCCTACAGAGAAAGGGAAAGAAACGTTTGTGGATGGAATAATTTTAAGCCACATTTTAGAATCTTAAGTATTTATTTATGGTAACACTTATATTATGAACACACAACAATTGTAAGGATTTTATGGTAAGCACTTATGTATATTTATAATGACTCAGTGGATTATTCGTGCAAGTAGAAAATAATATTTCCTATGAGTCAAAAAATTTAAAGACCTGCAACGTTAACTATCACATTCATGACTTAGAATTAACTATAGTTTTACAAAAATTAAAAAGGTGGAGACATTATTTAATAGGTAATAAATTTGTGCTCATAACCAATTAATTTATTGTTACACACATATTCACACAACTAAATTTCAATTCCAAAAACATTTTCTTAATGGAGTTCCTTGTCAAATATGACTTTGACGTTGCCTACATCAATGGAAAAGAAAAAAACATGGTAGATGCTCTTATTTATAGGCCACGTTTATGATACATATCATTATTTTTTGTATAACATATGAGGTCACATCCTAAAATCATAGAGTAAATATGTGGGTAAGTTGAGATGGTCACAACACTTTAGAACTGTGATATTAGAGCCTAATTTTAGTACTAGGACTATGTTGTGGTAAGCAATAAACTTTTGATGTCTCAACATACTATGTATGTGTTCAATGGTGATAGTGTAATATATATGTTTATGTAAGAATTGTTTAAATCCCTATACTTAGGTAATCCTACATAAAATAAAATGTTTCAAGATGTTTGATCCTTGTATTATTGTCTTGGGTTGAAACATGATGTGGCTTAGTGTGTTCTTTGATGTTTGAAATTTCAAAAGGTGAAATAATAATGTATACACCTTAATGGATTATTATATCTTTAATACATGCCTCCCTATAAGTGTGGCATGATATTGATGGATTTAATTATTGGGTTACCACTAACATAACACATGTACAATTATACCTTGTTGTTTATTGATATGCTAACGAATGTCACACATTTTCTTATAATTAAATACAACTATGACATGGAATATATTTATGAGTTGAGTCTTACTAAAAATAATTTTAGACATGGACTCTTTGTTCACATCCTAATTTTTTATCACGTTTCTAAAACATTTGGTACAAATCTAAAATTTATCAAAATATATCATCCTAATACATATTAGCAGAATAAGAGGTCAATCAATTCTTAGAGGACATGTTGTGAACATATGTCATCAAGTAGAAGAATAAATGGAAATATTTTATACCCTTGGTTATAATTTGAATACAAAAACAATTATCATAGATATATTCATATGGATTTATATGCAACATTCTATGGGTAACACTGAAGAAGTCCCTTGAGATTGAATAAACATGAAGGCCATGTTTTAATTCATCCAAACATAATAAATGAAATGGGAATAAAGTTTTATTGATTTTAAAATTCTTGAAAGAGGCACATGACCGACATAAAAAGTACATTAACTTGGATAGGGAAAATATATGTTTTATTTTAGAGACTTGATGTTTTTTCATTGTATAGCATGTAAGAGTACATCATGGATTGATTGGATACCAAAGTTGTCAACATATTTTATAGGACCATTTAAAATCCTAAAATAACTCAAATGAATTACTTCTATGCTTGTATTTCCACCCACGTTTATATGTTGCATGGTATTTTCCATATTTTCATATTAAGAAATGATTTACATGTCCAAAGTCATGTTATTTAATGTTTAAAAATGGCCAATGACTCATTCAAGGTACATCCCATGAGTATTCATAATCTATGGTTGAATCAAATTCATTGTTTTATAGTGGAGATAGGTGGATGGAATTTTTTTTTTGTGTGTGCACATGCATAGAGATAAGGTCACACATATGTGTTTCTACCTTGTTTATTTATATGATATTATAAATAAATCACTCATGGACATAAAAATTAATATGTGGCATTTATTTTATATCTCAAGTGCTAATTACCATTGTAGATGATGTATTCATTAATTACTATCATTCATTATTGATAGTTTATTTAATTTTTTCATACCATAGAGGTATTACAATGTATCTGGGTTATGTGTAGATGATAGATATTGTAATAAATTAAACAATAATGTACTTATTATGACATGATTTGGTAAGGGTTTTCATAATGTCCATAGAGGTAGTAATTGTGTTGACCCAACAGAATGATGTTAATAAATTTAGAAGCATCTAAAATACCATTTTTACCTAGGAACACCTTTCATACTAGACACTTGGAGTAGGTTAATAATTTTATGTGCAAAATACATAGGTAAAAATGTGGATGATTATCCATATATGAAGAGAAAAAATAAGTGAAACTAAACAAATGATTGAAAAGAGAGTAGTAGTGAACAGAAAGAATATTAATTTTATAAATAATTTGGGAAAGACCTAAGTCCATGGAGGATGGAAATTTTATGGTGAAAATCCCATCATTTTTCATCAAGTATACTTGAGTAGACCATAAATAAATATAATATAATGATAATCTAAAAAAATACATAAATAGTAAAAACTAAATATGTCAGCATTAAAATGTTACAATTATTTTAATGAAAATTACCATGGAAAATGATAACGTATTTTTTCTCTAAAATAGAACATGAGTAAATTGAAATGGGGATAGTTTATTTTAATCTTTAAAAGAATAATAAAGACAAAAGTGGGGCATGAAAAATATAAACTTAGTCTATGTGTGCAATATTGAACATTATAGCCTTTTTTAAGGTAATTTTTTTCTTACATTGCTTTATTTTTTTCTTTTATAGAAATGAATTGGATGACTTTTGTGATTCATGGATTTTATTTTTGATATGAAAATTTCCATTTTTAGGGTGCTCAAATTTTGTGATAGAAGTTAGTTTTTCTTAATTTTTTAAAATATTATTCCTCTACTTAATTGTGATACCACCCTTTGTGATATCATTAGGCTGGATAGATGAATAAGACTATATATTTTACCTTAAGTGCATTTATTCTCAAAGGATTAAAAATTTTATATGTAGTTAGAGGCATCTACCAGGATGTTAGGAGAGGGGGATAGATCCTAGGGCCAGTGTTTTATGCTAATTAAACACATTTTCATATGCAAAGCACATATTTAGATATTTTGGTCTAATTATAAAGTTAATGTTAGAATGTTAGTTGATTAATTAATTTAAAATATAATTACATGCCATGTGAAAATACTTACATCTCAAGTGACTATGGGTATGATCCCTATTCCCACATGATATATCTTTTACAACTTGAATGTTTTATGGAGGATTCATAGAATTTTAAAAATTATTTGTATTTTAACTAACAACATTTTTCATATATCTTTTTGTTTTTACCATTTTTTTTCACCTTAGGTTGACTACTATTTCTTTCTTAAAACCTTGTGTGATCAATCCTGATGTAAACTCACTAGTTATAGTTAAATATGCAAAATGAGTAAATGAGAAAATGTTATGGTATCAATTTGAGGAAAATTCATGGGTTTAGATTCAATTGGTTAATTATTAATATATTAGCATAATACATAGACTCATTACAAGCTTGACTTATGGACATTTACACTTTTAGTGAGGGTGATCAGATTGAGCACAACACCAAATCATATTTAAATATAATATTATCTTATGACCATGATGGAAATATCAACTCAAGTGAGGATTCCTTTGATCACACAATGCACATATCATAACTTTATTTATGTATTAATTATTTAATAATGGTTTTAAATAATGATAATATTGATAATAAATAATGGAAAGGTTATATTCTAAAGATTTTTATGATGTTTTTATTTTGTTTGGAATTTCCTGTGAACTCTAGTGTGTTTAAGAACAATATTGAATATCTTTTCAATAATTTTAGATGCTAAAATTTACATCAATTTTTATTTGTTTTTTAGAATAGAATCATGCATAAGTATAAACATTATGAATAATTCAACTAATAAATAAATAAACCCACACTAATAGTTTAAACCACTTCATATGATGTATTTATTTAATCTTAAACATCAAACATCTCTTCCTTGTAAAAGAGGAGAGCAATCTCTATCTACCTAATGACTATGAGCTATATAAATATATGAGTCTATGTTTTTATGAAACTATTAGGTAATTTGATGCTCATTTATAATCATTTAAGGCTATGTGTATTAAATACATCAATTTATATTATGGTCACATATTCACAACCCTTTAAATTATGAATGCTATTATCTCATGTAAGTTGTAAGATCAAACACTATTACCATAATTATTTGCATGTGTATAAGTTATTTAATCAATAATAATAATATTTCATATATTTTATTTAATTCAATTTTATTTAATATATTACTTAGAATAAAAAGTCAGTATTGTGCCACTTAGCAAAATCACATCACAATGTCATACTACAGAGGTGATTCCCCTAAAATTTGACCTTGTGGCATCTCAATGAAATGTATGGTGTCATTTAATCCACACATAATCTTAGACTCACCATATAAATGCTAAATTAAAACCCAAAACTATGTGGCCAAGGATCACATGAGTAGAGTTAAACACTTTACCCAATAAGCCTAAGTCGTAGGCTATTCACTATGACAACTTTCACCTCCTAGCCTGGTGTCACTCTCAAATACTTCCTTTGTGAAGGAAATGAGAAATATATGTTCATTATAGTTCACATACATGTTTGAATATAGATTTAATTTAATTTGTGTGGAATTAGGTTTTAATATTTTTAGTTGAAGGCACAAGATACCTATGATGATGACATGTCCTTCACATCCCTATGATATTCTCACAGACTCCCCTAGCCTAAGGTTATTAAATTCAATGACATTTGTTGTAAATTGATATCTAATTTAATGTATGATTTTTTATGGTACATTACTATAATGGCAATATCTTGTGATCGTATTGGGCCATATGCACCTTGTGAAGTTTCTATTAAATTTAATAGAATTAAATGATAATTTTTAATCAAGACAGTTTGATCTTATAATGATTTGTGTCTATGCTATGATTCCATTAAAAAATTTGGTTGTCACATATGTTAATGTTATTACACATGAAAAATTTAAAAGAAAGAAAACATGTTGGGACTATAAATGGCTCAGTACATATGACTTACCATGTGTCCATAATGTAATAGAGTGAAAAGGTTTTGGGTTTGAATGGACATGAAAGTTAATTATGAGTTAAACATGTTTGTCGAGGCCAAAATAATAAAATAATATCAAAGGTGAACAATAAGGCTCTATGACATAGAGATTTCATGGTACTAAGATGTGGAAAGACTAAGAATCCTCCAACATGACATAGGCCACATGTGAACAAACATTTATAATTTGGCTTAAGATACAAATATATATTCCATTGATTTTAGATATAATAAAGAATTATTTGGGGCTAACTGAGTTGTAAATGGACTCAATTATGGATAAGTGAAATATATTATGAACTTCTAGTGACTATGTGGCCTACTTGGATACTATTTACACCTCACACATATTTCTTGTGCATATTTTTTATATATTCTTGGAGAAAAATAAGGAAAAAAATAGGAATATAATATTAAACAATACAAGACCCATAATATTAATGGGTAATTTATACATGTTACTTATTTAGGACATGTTTTTCAGTATTTGCATAGGTTTTCAAGTGCTTGGAATAATATGGTGGGGTGAAATTTTACTTTTGTGAAGCTTAAATGAATACTTATCTTGTGTGTTAATAACCCACAGTTCCAAGAATTTTTAACAAGACATGACCTTCAAGCAATTGACTAGGACTATGTGGTAGTTTCCCATATTAATCCACTATGATAAATTGAGGATTTAATCATAATATTATATTATGTAAGTACTTTACATGTGTATGAAGATAGTTTTGGGTTAGATATTGTGAGCATGATCAAAATAGTTTAAAGAAATTAAAGAAGTTGTTATTTGTGTTCGAGTAGTACTAGAGGGTGTTGTTTGTGAATTAAATTAAGTATGATTGATTTATTTTGATTAAAAAGTATGTAGAGAATCATAACAAGAAAAAATAAAATACTTTTAGTTATTGAAAATTAATAAAAGTGAGGATTCATAGAAACCCAGTTACTCATTTCATAGGTAAAAATCCATATGAGGATTACTATTTTATTTTTTAATAACACCTATTTATCAATGTTTTTAAATAATATCATAATTATTTTTTATCACCAATGTAATTTTTTTAAGTAGGTTTTATTTTTAGATATCTAAGTAAATGTTTTTCTCCTTTTTTACTACTATAAAATATTTTATCTAGGGATAATGTAGAGGATGTATATTTCATCAAACAATATGGCCTATACAAATATATCAAAATGAATTATGTTAAAATTTTCAATAGTGACTGCCTATTCATGGTTTAGAATATATTTATTTAAATATATGTTCTTGGTTCCATGACCTATTACTTTTTATTACGTGCAGTAAATAATCTTAAAAATATAGATGTCAGACAATTTTATAGGTGACATTAAATGATGTTTTATAAATTATGATAAAAAACATAGGTATGATATAAGTTAGTTAAGTAAAAATTTAATTACTAATAGTTATATCATATAAGTATATTACTATTATAATATTTGGAATGAAATTTTATTCAATTCTAATATTATTAATATAATATGTTTGAAGTAATTTTAGTTGTGTAATATATTATAATGTACTATATAAATAATTAAATTAGTTAATGTATTTATTTATTTTTATGGAAAACATCTAACTCTTATAAAAAACATCTACATGTATATTATTATTGAAAACTTAAATATTAAATTTTATCCTAATTATAATAGAAGTTCAATTACACTAAAACACACACACACACGCAGGTGCACACATGCACACACGCACACACACATGCATGCACGCATGTGTGCACGTGCACACACACATGCACGCACGCACGCTCGCGCACGCACGCGCGCGCGCGCACACACACACACACACACACACACACACACACACACACACACACACACACACACACACACACACACACACACAACAAACATGACTATATACATATTAAAACACATTAATACCATAAGGAAATTATTTATGTTTTATAAGATCACTCATGGCATAAGTAAATAATGTACTTTAGATTTCCCAAACTATCCTTATCACTCTCATAAAATTATTTTAAAACATCTACTCATAATTCATCCCAGTACCCTCATTAATAAAATTAATATGAGAAAGGACACCTCACTAGAATATAAAAGATTCCAAATCAAAAATAAAAATAAAATATGTCATTAGAAAGTGTGTTGTATAAAAGTTATTATATTATTGGGTCCAATTTGCTTCAATTTTATTTTACATAGGGTAGCTTTATACGACCCTCCAATTAGTACTGCTTCATTTTATTTTTTGTAATACCAATGACACATGTCATGGTCTTCATCCTACATCTTTCCTTTTTCACAAGATTAGTGACATGCCATTGGTCTTCTTCTCTATTATCACTAGTATTAGATAATCTATTCAGGGTCACATCATATCCATGGAAAATTTATAATACATAAATTTGTATCATGCATCACTCAAATCTATTCAACATTATGGATGTTTTAAGAAATAATTTAGTGTTATTAATCATGACTTTTTATTGTGGTGGTCATCTACATCGATAATATAACTATACTCTTAAGACGATGTCACTTTTTTTGTCACTTAAAAATCCTTTCAATATTTAGACTATCTATCTACCAAAATATTGATGGATTTGATTGGATAACGCAATCATATGGTCATATAAAGTAGGTCCAATGTTAGTTACATGATTTTCATATGGATTTCATGGAAAATTGACATCATGCACAACATCATTTGAGCATAGGATAAGTACCTTTTCCTTTATCTCATCAATCCAACATATTGTAGTAAATTTTAATATTACTATATAAGGATAAAATACTAATTAGTTCAATTAATATTCGAGATAAATCCAATCCTAGGGTGTCAAAAATAAAGTAAAATGAAGAGGGATCAAGTTTGATGTAGCTCTCCCACCTAGTGCTTGATTTATGTGAAATTAAATGCTAGAATGAGAGTGGTCTTGGATGCCTTGAATGTGGTTGAGGTTTGGAATGATTGAAAATTAGACTTACGGTTGTTTTAGATGGTAGTATGAAGAAATTAGGGCAAAATAGGGATAATATACATTGATTTTGCACAACTTTGTCTTTAGTTTGAATATCTTTTGCATCTATTTTCCATATAGTGAATAAAGGTGAATTAGACTTATATTTATAGGATTTTTTACTTGTGAGGATAAGAAAATGAGCTTAGGCTGACCTTAGGAGGGTCACACAATTGAAAAGTATTTGTCAGGAAGAGTTAGGGCTAAGGATAGTAGCACCTAATTGGGGACACTAGCACTATGTGGTTGTAGTGTCCTAAATATGGAGTTAATGTCATTTTGGTAGACTTATATTAAAGTTGGATTGATGTCAGAGGTGATAGTTTAAGGACTATGTCTTGATTAGATATAAGTGAACAAGGGACCTATTAAATGGCTAGTAATATAAGTTTAAGTCTCTTAAAAGGTCTATGTCAAGCTTGGGGATAAGGTAACTGAAGCGATACTCTTAGCATATAATTACCACTTTTAGGTGATTATATAATGTAATAATGATTATGGAAAAATGTGATAAATTTTATTAAGAAACTTCTCACACTAGTTCCAAATAATTCTATTTAGACTAAATTAACACTTGTGTGAGCCTAGATCATGCTATTAATGTGATATGATTTAGAATTTATAGTCACAATGTTTTATGGGTATGAAATCATAATTGTGTTATAAATTTTTCATGAGATAAGGCACTATAATTGGAGGGGTTTTTATCTTGATTTGTTTTAACTAGATAGGTATGATAAATGATAGAGTTATGGACTATTTTTGGTGCTTGTAACCATTACTACATTAATAACTTGTTCACAAGCTACAATTACTCTCTAAGAGGCATTTTGATAGAAGTGAGCATGAATTCATTGAGTTTTTTTACTATTGTAGATGATATTTTTGGTCTATTATTGTCCTAAATTTATTTTTTGTAGAACATGAATATTTAAAATAATCTAGAAACAAGTTTAAGAAAATATTGATATTAATAAGTTTGTAATTATTAATTGTAAGTTGCTTTTGAAATGTACATTATTTTCAAGTACCCACATAAGGCAGTATATTGTTTCAAAGTTTCTGAGACCTTAAAGGACTATATTATCCTTAAAAATTAATAAAACCATAGTATATTTAATACCTTATAAGTTAATGGAATTAATGGATCTATTGGGGTCAGGAATTTTAATTTAATTGATTGCTTATACTATGACATGATGCTCAGATTCATGGTGAATTTTTAATAATATGTGGCATAAGATTGTGGTCTAAAATTTAGCATGATTCTATTTTTGCTGAGAATTATTAATGGTTGGATGTTTTTTCACTCTTACATATGGGTGGGGTTCCTTGATATTCATGAGTTTAAATAGGCTTGTCTTGATTGATGCCACTCATAATGAAAGAATAAGTTTTCCTACGAGGATTTTATTAATCCTTTAACTAGATAATCCTTGTGGATGTGATTATTTTGAGTGATAAACATGTGGTGTGTGTATTTAGCTCTAAACTATGATATGATTTACTTCATTTCAATATCTCAAGTGAAAAATTTAGAAGATTTTTAGTGGACTTTACTCCATTTCATTTTAAGATTTTGTATTATTTCCACATAAAATGTTGAGTTTCAAATCTTATAGGTGTAGTAATCTACATTTCTTAGTAGTGATTTTACAGTGAAATCAATTATCCTTTCCTTTACAAAATTTTCTAACTAGTTTATTACTATATTACCATAATTTAACTTAGTATTTATTAGTATGTCTGTAGTCGATTAGTGACTATGAGGACTTTGTTCTTTCTATGTTTGATGTAACTTAACTTAAAGTTTTTCTTAGGCAAATTTAAAATTTGATTTGTATTTCTCTATTCCATTGTGTAGAAGGTGATCCTAAACTCTTACTTATAGTGTTGGTAATCAGACCCATATGTTGATAATGGTGGTGTGGTATTACATGGTCATGGATAATGATGTAGTTTGGATGTCTCAATATGCATACAATAAATAATATTTACTGCACTATTCAAAAATCATTAATAAGACTATTCTTCTAGAGGCAAAAGGTGGCATTGAAGCCCTACCAAGATGTAATAGATTATGGAGTGATAGATTTCCTTGAGAAGAATTTGATTTGTGAGTGAAACATTAGTCACATGTTGTGTAACTTGTGATTAGCTCAGAGAGAAAGGTTCAGGAGGAACCTTTGACCTTATTGCTTCCATATTTAAATAATGATCATTTTATGAACATGGAGGGCACTAAAAAAGAATATAATTAATTAAATTAGATTGTACATATATCGACTATAGTTCTCTTGATTTTAATGGAAAATGTTGGGGATAATAATAGTAGGGTTCATAGCCAACCATGTGGGAATCATAGTTCTTAATAGCTACCAAAGAATGGTATAAATGGTTTTGGTATTTACTCAATAAGCATAAGGGAAATTTTTCTTGTGTTCCCACCATGGATATCCTTCTCTTGTGGACTACACATGAGTTATGTTATAACCATTAAACTATTCCTTGTTTTATATGAATTTATTAGTACACAAATACATTCTACAAGTTTTATTTTAATCATTCACACATTTAACGATGTTGGAATGATTTTGTTTAAGTATCTTGTTATGAGCTCTAATTATTATCCTACATTAGGGTACATATATGTCTACCATATTCTATAGGTATATAAGTTATTTATTGCATTTAGGTTCTCATTTTAGGTATCCTTTTTGAGGGTGTTGTCATTTTGATACATTTATTAGATATGTGCATTTGATAACTTAAATGTTTACACTATTCTCTTTGAAGTAATGTGACATCCTTAGGATGTACCACATTTTTTGTGTTGTATCTTGGATATGTAACACATGTTTGTGGAGTAATACAACAAATTTCAGCACAAAAATATTCTATAGGTTTTGAATCTCCTTAAATTAGTTGCTATCAATAGTCTTTGAGAAGTATAGCTTGGTTCCATGGAAATGATATATTTATCATAATGTGATAAATTATATGAATTGGGCAGTGACTTTGGTTTATTGATATTATTAAAATACTTAGTATTATACATATGTAAAAGTTTATCCAAATTTTTTGATTATTTTGATTTCATGAGTAGTCTCTCTCTTAGCATTCCTCTCCATTTCAATAATTTATATGATGACTTCAACAACCAATTTTTAGATAAGATCATAGGTGATTTTTTCCTTTGTTGATCAAAAATTTGGAGAATATCAAATTATAGAGCCATATACATTTTGATATATGCACCATGTTAAGAAATTTGTTGGGTAGATAATTTTGGTTATAAGCACATCATTTGGATTGTAAATGTTTCCCTGGTTGATTACTTTAAACTTATGTTTATTCATATTTGAGGACTAGCCACTTGAGTAGGTTTTCCTTGTCGATGCCATTGATAATTTGTTTAAGATTTTAAATTTATAGTAACAAATTATAGTTCAAGCTTGGTTTCACTTTTACTTTTTTATATGATTTGTAATCTTTTCTTTTGTTTTCTCATCACTATGGATTGTTACATAGTGAAAATTTTATATCTATTTATTTATGCACGCACTTATATTAGGTCATCCAAAAAGGCATATTCTAATAGTAGGGTGTAGCATATTCATAAGTGCAAAGAGAATTATTTTTGGTGATTTTGTTCTATTTATAAGGTAATGGTCAATTTATAAGGTAATGGTCATAAACTTAGTCAAACCACTTGAAATTTACTTCAATCCAATCTATTTTATTTGATTATGCAAGTGAAATAAAAGAGTGATTCTACATATAAATTTTTGATTTCTAAAAGTCTACGTTTTGCCTTGAATATTTACATTTTCTATATTTGCTCTACCATCATAATTCATATAGAAGATAAACAAGATAAGACTCAAGAATTTTATTGGCATTTTTAAATTCCTCTTGAAACATAAGAATTTATCCCACATATTTTTGCTTCACTAATTCATCTTCTTCCATGGTAAGAGTGTTAGGTACATCCAACATTACAAGATTCAATGAGGAGAGCTTGCACCAAGTGACAGTTAAAAGAAATGAAGAGTGTCTAATAGCTTAGGAACATGAATAGTTGTCTTTACAACTTTATGTATCCTTAAGATTCAAAAACATATAGTTTTATGTATAGTATATTCTGCAAAAAATGGTAAACAATTTTTGCCCCAATTTTACCTTGATTTGGTAGTAACAACATGGAAAGCCAATATAACAAGATTAAAAAAATGTAAGGATCATGGATCATCCAGTTGAATCACATAGCTATAAGAATGGATTTTACATAAATAATATATTGAAGTAATTCCCTCTACCATTGTATGTTAAGGGTTAACAACAATTACACACCCTTTTGTATTTATTCTTTTTGATATAATAAAATACTTGTAGACCCATTTGTGAGCACAAGATTCAATGCAAATTGTTTTATGTCATTTTTATAAAATCCTAACTACTAGAGCATTTTGGTGTCATTGATAGTATAAATGGTGCATTAGAAAAAACTTTAATTTTTTTTTCATTAAATTCATTTTACATCTCAAGAGATGATAACTGAGATTAAGATGATATTGTCTCTTGAAAGATACAAAAATTAGTACTCATTATTTTCTTTGGAGAGGAAATACAAAATATTCTATATCATCTCTAGTGAGACAATATTAGAGACACTCACTTTGAGATAATATTTGAGACAATACACAGCTTTTTATTTTGTCTCAATTTCAAAATATTTGCTTGAAAATTATATCTAATATTATCTAAAAACACCTCCTTTTATTTTGGTGACATAAACATACACATACACATACACATGTGTGTATTTGTGTGTGAAAATTTAAGTATAGTTCAAAAACTAAGCCAACTTCAATGTTCATCAAACCAATCTCTGAATAACCTATCACATACATGAAGAAATCTATCTTGTCCACAACCAAGCCAACTCCTACTCTTCCTAGTACAATCTCTTAATAACTACCACATACATTAGAAAATATATTCTGTCCACCTTCCACACATGAGAGCACAATTGGAGTGGAATAAAAAAATAGAAATAAAACTATTAGCATTACAAAAATAACCATTAATATATTAAAGATTATTATTTTTCATCCTACATTGGAATTTTTAGTTGATCTCGATAAATAAACTGCACTAACCAAACAAAAATACATATTAACACATGTTATTCATTGATAGATATACCCAAATGAACAAATGAAATTTTACATACGTTTACATGATGTAGCATTTACTGGTGACATGAAATTAAAATTTGTTTAATAAATAAATTTGATGTGTAACATGATGAAATGTAATGAGAGTTACAACAACCTACTATGGTTCATCTTTCTAATGGAAAGCATCTCCTTATTTCCATTAATATGATATTTATTTATAAATATGAATGATCTACCAAAGGCTATTCCTTCCTCCTCAGCAAATTATTTTTAATATACATTATTCTTTTTGTTCCTATAAAACAAATGATTATTATCTTGACAACCCATTTTATCAGTAGCAAAAATACATTATTTATTTTTAAGGTACTTTTATCTATCTTGTCATTAATGTGATTAGACCGCATATAAGTGTGTCTATATTAGACCACTTCTTTTTATAATTATATCAAATGTTATTTTGAAATAGGAAAAATTGGTTACATAAAGCAAATTATTGAAAGAATAAAATTTAGGGGATCTATGAACATCACCAGATACAATTGTTTTCCATTAAAAATGAGGACATGAATTTATATGTTTTTAATTCTTCCACAACTCCTCCTCCTCAAAAAAAAATCATTAGTAACATTCTCTAAGACTTTGATCTTCCTACTAACAATTTTGGACTTCATATGTATATCAACATTAGAGTCATAAACAATATATTATGGGTGGGAGTTCTTTCCATTTGTGTTAGCTTATCCCTACTTGAGGCCTTTGGATATTGAAACATAGGTATCCCTTGAGCTCAAGAAAAAAATACTAAGCTAGACATTATGAAAAAATTAAGTACAAACTAGAGGACACCGTCCAATCATAAATCAAGTTGTTACTCATGCACTCTCATAAATATTTCTTGAAATTCCCAAATTCAGTATACAGATTCCATTCCAATACATGCATCTTGGAAGTTTTATTGACTCCCCAATGTTTTTTTCAAAATCCTTATCCATGTTTTAGACCATATGGATAAAAACTCCAAAATAAAAACCCATATTCAATATTAAAAGCATTATTTGCCTATAGAATTTTTACTCTGTTGCAGATTATTGTTACTCTATTTCATTAGTTCTGACCAAAGTGTTTTGAGTCAATTTCATTTTAACACTCTAGTGCACACCATATGACATTATTATTGAACTCTATGAGTAAAATCATGATGAAATTTTATTCAATAATGGCTATTGAAAATGTAGTACTATGATATGATGCATTAATTCATAATGACAAGAGGCATGTCCATCTCTATCCCTACAAGCTACAACACCTTGAGCCTATCCATGTCATGTATATGAACATAAAACTATCACAAGAACAAATTTAATTATCTGGTGACATGTGGTAACTGCAAAGTCATAAAAACACTAGTTTTTGTCTTAGACAACATGAATAGAATGTGTAAAGAAAGAAAGAAAGAAAGAAATTAAAACAAACAAACCATTATACTAGAAGCACATAAGTATTTTATGCAATGTGAGTAACCAAATGGGATCATCATCAACAACCAAAACTCCCATGCCCAATAGAAAGCTATCATTCAACATCTAATTCATAACACATTCACCATTGCCATTATTGATGGTTGTGTTCCCTTATAAGGTGTTGTAAAGAGACTACTATTCCCTATTATGTTCCTAGATAATTATTTCATTATCTTATATGTTTTTTCATTCTATGACACACATTTCTATGTGAAGAATATAAAAATTCAATAGTATATTAGACATGGATAATTAAAAAATTATATTACTGAACTTCTACGTTAGGGTGGTTGTATTTTTGATCTAATCTATTAGGTGAAGTGTATAAAAATTAGATATGTTAAGGAGAAAAATATTGTAGTATTTATGATTTATTATATTTGGTAGATTATATGATAAAAGTTATGATAAGGAGATAAAAAGTGAGAGAGATTTATAAAACTAAACTTCTAAATGTGGGGTTGTTCTATTTTTGTTGTATACGCTAGTATGTTATAGTTGTTTGCATTGTCTATTTATATGCTAAACATATGATTATGTAATTAATTTTTTTGATCTATAGAAGGGAAAAATTTATTACCACATAGCATTTTTTATGCATTCATTGAAGAAAGTGTAAGGGTTTCCGGAGGATTAGTAATTGTACGTAGTCATTTATATGGCAATAATGTTCTAACTAGATTAGAGAATGGATGCAAGTCGAACTCTCCAATGTCTATCATGGTAGCTCCATCAACATCTTCTCCTTCTGGGAATTCAACAAGCCTCAACCATGGAGGAGGAGGAGGAGGTATGAATGCTACCATATTTTTTCAATCCTATAAAGCCATAAAACAAGCTATCACTGCAAGTATTATTCAGTACTATAGTGCCTATGATGGTGGTAGTAGTAATTCATATGGAATGAATTTTTATGGGAAGCTATTGTCAAGACAACTGCAATAATTATTCAATACAAATATTTCAATGTTTCTAAAAGAAGAAAAAAGTATTGAATTTATATTATATATTTTGTTACAACTACCATGTATCATGTGTATTATCATGAATAAGACAAAAAATATCTATCTAAATTCTCCCATTAGAAATGTCTCAATGTTCCTAAAGGAAGATAAAAAAATATTGAATTTATATTATATATTTTGTTACAACTACTATGTATCATGTGTCTTATCATCAACAAGCCAAAAATATACAACTTGCCTTCGCTGGTTATTTGGGTGAGTGCTTCAAACTTTATGAATAAATTCATCTGAAATATTTTAATTATGTATTTAGATTTTGTATGAAAAAATTCATCTCCACAAGTCAAACTTAACTTTATTATATGTTGGTAATATATATAATATATTTAGGATTCACATACATGCAAGCGAAAGTTTGTACTCTATGTTTAGGATTTGTATTCTTATATTTATATATTCTACTACATTTTATAATGCTTGACTCTTTATAAGTGTGTTATAAATTGGTTTGAGTTCTGAGAATATGCATTGTCCACAGTTGTGTGTATGGAGTTGAGTATGCATGTATTTTTTATTTTGAAATTAATCTAAAGTTTTAGATATTTAGATTTATGGTCTAAATTTTGTAGTCTCTTATGTAATTAGAAAGTGTCAAATATATGGCTCCTATCAATATTTTAAACTCCATGTTAGATATCATATTTAATGAAAATAAGTGTAAACAAAGATCAACAATGAAATAAGAGTATTTTTTTTTAATTACATTTAAGAGAATAATTTTTTTTGATAACCTAATAATATGCATAAAAATATAAGTTTGATGTAGCTCTCCCACCTAGTGCTTGATTTATGTGAAATTAAATGCTAGAATGAGAGTGGTCTTGGATGCCTTGAATGTGGTTGAGGTTTGGAATGATTGAAAATTAGACTTACGGTTGTTTTAGATGGTAGTATGAAGAAATTAGGGCAAAATAGGGATAATATACATTGATTTTGCACAACTTTGTCTTTAGTTTGAATATCTTTTGCATCTATTTTCCATATAGTGAATAAAGGTGAATTAGACTTATATTTATAGGATTTTTTACTTGTGAGGATAAGAAAATGAGCTTAGGCTGACCTTAGGAGGGTCACACAATTGAAAAGTATTTGTCAGGAAGAGTTAGGGCTAAGGATAGTAGCACCTAATTGGGGACACTAGGACTATGTGGTTGTAGTGTCCTAAATATGGAGTTAATGTCATTTTGGTAGACTTATATTAAAGTTGGATTGATGTCAGAGGTGATAGTTTAAGGACTATGTCTTGATTAGATATAAGTGAACAAGGGACCTATTATCTCATCAATCCAACATATTGTAGTAAATTTTAATATTACTATATAAGGATAAAATACTAATTAGTTCAATTAATATTCGAGATAAATCCAATCCTAGGGTGTCAAAAATAAAGTAATACTTTTCCCCTTATTTAAAACCATAAATATTCATTATTATAGTTATCATTTGGTTGAAAGTTATGCTTACCAATATATTAGCTTAATAAATTCTAATTAATAATTTTTTAAATGGTTCTAAAATTTCATCCCATGGGATGGATATCTCTATACAGAAACTAGTCCTTATCTCATTGACCATAAAAACATTATTATTTTTTAAAATAATCATAAATAGCCAAATTAAAAGCTGTTTTGACCCATTGGATGGTGAAATAATATTCATTAAACCCCATTCAATTTTTCAATCCTACATTCACAAATATGTTTATTAGATTTATTCTCATTAGGATTTTCATTTCACTTTTGATAGTTCTCAGCATAAGTTCATCTTGTTTCATCTATTTTGTTTATAATTGTTTGATTAGATTTACTAAAACCAAATATTCATTTTTTGTGTTTATTATTTTGATCAAGTTAAAACATTATTATATTTATATTATATAAATTATTTCTAAACTATGCATCTATGAGTAAAAAAGGAAAGATAAAATTGATTTATTACAATTTATATTAATAAAAATGACCAAGAACATATAATACTTACCTTGTCTCACTTTTGTTCTTATTTATGATAGTTTATAGTCATTAGTAATAACAAGAAATTTGTATTTATTTTATTATATCATAAGAATGATTGTGATAACCTTTTTAGATAGATTTGGCAATGCAACAATTAGATTATAATCAACATATTCATCTATTTCCCACTAGAAATGTTTCATGTGTTTTTTATAGTATTTTATATGCTAGGTCACTATGTCTCCCTATTAATATGGTTCATTTTAAATTTATAAAACTTGGTCATGTGCACATATTTTTTTTTCTCATTCACCTTGAAACCCTAACACCACTTTTAACACTTATTTTGGCTATAAAAAAGGGGTTATACAAGATTGGTTGGATGGCCCAAACCATCCTCTGCCACTCCCACCTATGGATGAATGGTCTAAAAATTCCTACATTCCAATACTTTTAAGATGGATCAAACTACATGTAGTAATCCCACCTAACTTTTTGTGTACTCAATACTGATATGATAGAATGTATGCAACATGTGTTTCATGTGACATTTGATAATCTATGATTGCATCCATTTAATGGTATTTAAAATTATCCTTATGATTATTCACTAGAGGATTTTTAATATTTATATATTTTATGGCACTGTCTGAATTGTGTAGAAATATATTCCTTAATGTTTAATTATATTACTAATTGAGTGCTTGCTATAATTGTTTTAAGCTTCATGTGTATATATAGAAGACACTTTAGGTAATTTAACTCCAAAATAAAATGTGAAATGTATGGAATGATAGAAGGAAAGTTTTTCACAAAAATATATACATTAGGATTTACTTGAGACACCTCCCATTAAGTCATACAATACTACTAATTAGTATTATTCGACTATTGTCAGAACTATCTATGATTGATACAATAGTGGTTTATAGAACAATGAAAAGTGTGTTTAGAATGATAAACTATTTAGGTACATATTAAGGATATATTTTATTTAAATGATGGATAGTTAATAAGGTCAATTATATATATATATATATATATATATATATATATATATATATATATATATATATATATATATATATATATATATATATATATATATATATATATGAATATAAGAGAATATAATAAAGAGACAATTGTGTATGCATGAGACATGTATATTAATTAATGGTAAAAAATTACACTATTAGTTAGCTAATACTATATTTATATGTATACAAATTATTCTCTTTTATTATTTTATGGAAAACTATATATTATAGGATAAATTGAGAATTTTACTACTTGATTTTAACAATAATGAGTGTATTTAGTTATGCCATGAGTATTGATCTCACTCGATGAAAAACATATAATGAAACATGTATAAAGTATTGTCCAATTATGATATAAAACATGAAATAATTATTCCAGTATTTGAAATGGAAAAAAATAGGAATGAATACATCATCAGCTAGGAAAACCATGTATCCCTCTAGAGTCATTATAGAATTGGGTGATTAGTCACAAGGATAATTATTTTAAAAAGTTAATCTATACACAAAAATAGTTTCTAATTAATTTTTTATAATTTTAGTAAATATGATTAAATTTATGTAATTCATAATCATCCACAACAAGTAGATTTTATGTTACATATGCATCTGTCTCACTATCATTTATTAGGTATGAGTAAATGGAATGACATAATCTATCACTAAAATTATGTAAATACATGTAAATAGAAAGCAATATTCTATTAATCAATCAAAATAACCTATGCATGTTGAGTCATATAACCTAGGCCATATAATAATTTTATCTTTTCATTGTCACTCATAATCATAAATAATTTCTCACGTATCCCTTGAATCTGGGTCAATGTTCACATAATCTATGTCAATATTTTTAAATCTAAATCAATTTAGACCCATATTCTAAATTATTTCTATGTGAAGGCTTGATGATAAAAGACAAGCCCACTATGTATTCCCACATATTTAGGTGAGGTATGTATTCTCTAAACCACTCATCTCAAAATAAAGGAATTATATGCATTGTGTTATTTATAAAATATATAGGCATGTAAAGCATGTGCTAAAATAGTATATATTATCTATTCATATTAAAATTAGTTTTTTTAAGCACATATATCATATGTATCCTAAGGACTACATGTTTCATTAGAATTAAATTTAAAATAAGGAACACAATAAATAACATCAAAGTATTGGTCATATAATTACTAAGCAATAACCATCCATAATATACATGATATGAATCATGGCATCAAACACAATTAAAAAATATGTGACTTAGATAATGACATGATAAAATAAATGGAAAATATTAGATGTATCCATATGGAGTCACATGAAATGTCATGGCTAGAAGTCACATAAGAAACCATATAAAAACACACGACAACACACAATGTCACATAGAGTCAGATTTGCGTAAAGAAAGAGTCCAAAATATAAAGATTCAAAAAATGAACATCCAATTATACATGAAGTAATATTCACATAATGAACATGAAATTTAAATAAAAATAATAATCACATAATGTACACTCACTTTCACATATAGTAAATATCACATTGTTAAGTAACACACCATGTAACATAAAACAAAATCAGTCATTCATAAAAAAATCAAGGATATTATACACAATCAATTAATTTCATAATTGTACATAGTATAATATAATATAATATACATATACTATCGATATATAAGTAGAATAAATAAGATAAATGTCATGTGTAATAAGTGTAATAATCTGAGTGTGAAGAATGAAATGGTCATATAAATATGCAATATGTAAATATGTGCCAAGATGCCCCTAGTCAAATCACTCCACCAATGCAAGAAAGGTTGCCTCTAGATGTAAGAATATCCTTCATTTGAATATTGATGTCATATGTAACCTACATGTCTCATATCTCACTCAAATATCTCATAAAATTCATGTGTAAATTGAAAATGGATATTTAGTCTATACTATATGTGATAAATCATATAAGAATCTTGCAAACTAGAAACATACATCAAGGATAGGTTGTAGCTTATATTTTTTATTATTTATTTATTTTTGAGTATTTGTTTATTAGATGATCAACTTAATAGGATGAAATCAATTGGATGTGCAAACTCATATGGAGACTCTATGGATAAAGGATAAAATTTGTATATATTATCTCATCTAATGCCCATATGTCCTTGCCATTATCATCATCATATTTATGTACATAAATAACTTTCATTTTGATATTTATAACATGATATACATGTGTATTTCATTTTGTTTGACTGTATATGAGGTCTCAAGATCTAACTTAAGAGATAATGTTGTCTCACTTACATTTTTTTTTTACATTTAAGTACTCATTTTTTCCATCATTTCAAAATATTGATCTTATATACTCTTCATATAAGAAAGTGATGTTTTTATTTATAATATTGACTATAGAATACATATGTTTATACCATTTTTATCCATGTGAAGCCCAAAAAATCCCTCTAGGGAGAATCTCAAATATCAAATTTCCAAAAACCATTAGCCCACAAGTGATTAACAATTTAATGTGTTTCATATTATGTTATAATTATTCTACATTATAATCTAGATGTTTTAATGATGTGGTTTTACATGTCTTTATCCCCTTTTATTTGTCAATTTTAATTTCTCACCCTTAATTACCAAAAATTTAAACCATGATATTTACTATGTCATGTCATGGATGTTTTAATTCATTACATGAGCTATTTCTAGATTGGTTCTATTTAGAAACCATTAATGGTGGATTTTTGATATCTCAAGTATTATGAAAATCCATTCATTCTTAAATGATTGAATATTTAATGTAATTTAACACAAATATCATCTTTATGCCATGTTATTCTATAATAACTAAAATTTTATTTAAGTTTTAATTTGATAGTCTATCCATAGTCTATATAGAGGGGTAGGTAGATGAATAAAATTCTTATCAATTAACATTTGGAGGATAACACTTCATTTATCATGTATAGTATTAATCAATAAATGAAATCTATTTTTGTATCAAAAATCTCTATCTTTTGTACTAAATATATCGTGAATGTTTAATATATCATGAATTTTTAGTTGTTAACCATGATGCATTGTACAATGTTTTTAAACCTCTTATTCCCTATTAATGCTAGATTTTATAATTAATTACTATAATGTAGAACATATAATCGATGCATCTTGTCAATAATTTATATTTAAAAAAGTAATTTAATTTACATCCTTATGATTATTTGAAAGTTTTTCCTTTCCCTTACCCAATTTATCACTGCTTAATATCTTGGAATCAACTTTATACTCTCCTAGATCAATGGATGTTAAAATTAGACAAGATAAATACTCATAAATGTTTGATATAATATCATTATAATCTTAATTTATATAATATCATTTTATGAAATATGATTTAGATAATTATAATTGAATAATAATGGGACATTTGGTATCTTATCTTCTTTTATTTCATTTTTGTATGTAGAACTAGTTATGTGCCAATAGTTTAATTGACTTCCTATTTTCATGTGTATGTATCTTATCTAGTGGTATGATTTGTGATGGATGTATTAAGATAGAATATATAATATGAATATTTTGGATTGGATCCATTATTAGGTTTCACTTCATTTTAATTTATAAAAGGTTTATTTTCCATAAGACATTTATACAAGCATCCACTATAGCTAAACATTATACACCTATGAAAAGTAGATTATATATATTTTATTACATGGTTCCATAGTATACCTAATATTAGCTTATAATTCAAGTGATTTTTCATCACATGAAACATAATAGATAGTGTCTTATGGCCTACTATGATATCCAAAGTAATTGATCCAATCATTTGGCGAAGAACATTATCAAAGCCTTTAATGTTATTATTTGATTTTTGAATAGTGTCTATATTAACACCAAATGTTTTTATAAAATAATATTGAGTTTGAAATTTTTCCTTCATTTATTTATGAGGAATGAAAAAAATGTTTGTTGAACATAATTTCGAATAGGTTTTTCACTTAATAATCCATATAATATATCCTTATATATATTTTATATAATATATCATTGTCTCTTATAATATTAAGTTGATCAGTGACACCATAAACCTTAATTGAAATAGTTGGCATAGTGGGAGCTAGATGGGAATGAGGAGGAAATTTTGAATACCTTTATTATGAAATAAATGAATGGTAACCTTTTCTCTTTTGGTTTTAATAGAATGGATTTAAATATGCATATATTACTAGGGAGAATAATGGTGGTGAGATGGTAGCTATCATAACCTTGAGGTCCAGGGGAGGAAGAGAAAAAGGAGATACACATCCATATAATTTATAGTATTAAATGAAAGCATATTAGGTTCATTATCTAGATAATTATTTTACTAAAGAGATCAAAGGATTCTTCATAAATAATTTCAGCATTACTTTTATTGTACATGAGTGTGACCATTTCACTACATGGTTTTCAAAGGTATTACATATTTCATGATTCAATAACATGTAATTATGACAATCATAACATTAATTAAAAATTATAAACTAATTAAATATATTACATATATGTTGTGTTTACATGAATAAGGGGGGATCATAAATATAATATGAAACCCTAATAAATAAATATGAAACACTAAGAACATATAATGCAACTTTAAGGTAACCCAACATTTTTTACATTCAAAGGAATTAAGGGCTCATCAATATGTTATTAATTATTTTAGATTTAATGGCCTAAATATATAAAACATTATAATATTAATATATAAGATATATCTAAATTATTTATATAGATTTATTTAATTTATATGTTTGTTAAAATGACCAAAAGGATATGGTATTTAGCATTTTTAGTTTGTTTCTAGTTTTTGATAGTGTAAAGTCATTATAAATTCACTACAATGGATTTTTTTTACTTAAATTGGGATAATGAATATCATAACCTTCTTAGATATATACAGTAATATGGAAATGAATACAACATCCATATTCATATATTTCATTTAATAAATCTTCCTTTTGTTTCTTATATTCTATTCCATGCTACATTGTTGCACTATTTGTTGAGATGACTCTTTTGTAATTTTATAGGTTTGGTCCTATGTGGAAATTGATATTATTTATCTTTCACCTTTTAATCCTATATCCAATTTTAAAAATTACTTCAAATATTAAAAATGTTTAGACTAAATGGGTTGGATGGTCTTGAACACCCCTTTCTAATTGGATAAGAATTTTATACATTCCATTACTCTTAATAATTCTCAAACAAGTAGTATTGTTCCTACATAACTATTTATTTTATCAATAATGATATGGTAAAATGTATTAAACTAGAGTGGATTTCAACACTTGATAATATGTATGATTTTGACCATATATGATGAGAATTACATTTGACTAATGTTAGACATATGAGATAACTAATCCACTATTCTCATTGTATAATAATGTAACTTCAAATAACATGAACGATTATTTCTATTTTATCTTCTCTAATTGGTTAAGTGATAAAACTATTAAAATGGTTGAATATAAAGCTGTGACATCTTAAGACCTCAAAATAGATAGGTCTTTATGTAAAGGATTAAAAATTGAATATTTAGTAAAAGTTAAATTTTATTTCATTAATTTATTCCTTTTGTAAAATTATATAATTTGTAAAAAAATGGCATGTCAATTTGAGTTCATGTGAAAATGATATGACCTCTAGAAGAACTAATTCATTTTTCTTGGTAAAAAAATCACACTGGTGGTTTTCCAATGTAAAGTGGTAGTCATGTAACCACCCCTATAGTTTTAGAAGATCAAGTGGTGTATTTTTTATAAAGTGGTGGTTTTTAAACCACTATAGAGGTTTTTCCCTACATAAAGTAGACCAAGAATAATTATAGTTATGGTTACAAACAATTTTTTTTCATCTTTTGAGTCTTATTGGCTTGTAATTGAAGGTCTCTTTAGTGTTTAAAGTTTTATATATGCATGGAGAGGGTTTTTTTAAGAAATGGGTTGTTCCAAGTAGATACTCTTCTTGATTGTATTTATTTTTCCTATTTGGAGTGTGAAAAGGAAAAAGTGTGTGAGTAACATGTATATAATGTATGTGTTTAATAAGGTATTAAAATGTACAATTATTTAATTGCATAGTATAAGGGGAAATTAATTTTCTCACCCACTAGAGTTTCTTGAATAGAGAGTTTTTACTAGTCATTTAGTGTGTTCATCTTTTGTTTGTCTTATTTTATACATCATTCATATGTTTAGTATACTATAAATTTCATTTTTATAAATGTTTTATACTCATTTTTAGTATTCAAATTAATATATAACCATCATTTATCAATAATTTGATTAGTTAAATTTATATTATCCATCTTGGTCAAACTAAGTGTGTAATATCCACCTAGTTTATAGATTGAGATTGATATCAAATCATGTAAATGTTCCATAGTGTGTGATTTGTTTGGTTACCATTATATAGATATATTCCTATTACAATATAAATAACTAGTAGTGATAGATTTAATTATCAAATTTTAGCAAGAGATATCCCAACAAAAACTATAATATAGAAGTCAGAACTAAAACATCATTAGATAAGAGGTTAGCAAAAGATGAATAAAAATTACATAAAATGTAAAATTATGTTAATAAAAAATATCAACCCATGATCTATATTATGAAAATTATAATTTTTTTAATGCAAAACTTTTGAGTTTCTATGGATACTTCCAAAGCAACTAAATATTTTCACAATTTTGACCATGAGAAAGTGAGAACCCATTCCAAGGATGATCAACCTCCATTCAGATCAGAGGTAAATAATTTTGTTAAATTATATGAATGAGAGGTTAGTGTGGATAATTCTTATTATTTTTTATCCCAATTACAAGTATACTTGAATTTGCATCAAAATAGAAAAGATATAAAAAAAATCTTTTACATTATATAATTTATCTAGTCATGCTCTATCTTAATTTTATAGTTATTGTAATTCATTGGTTGTTAAGAAGATAGCACCAATTATTAAATTATATAAATGTAAGTCTTTGATTAATAATAATTTTTGTCTTATTAGTTATGAAGAGAAAATGTCTAGAAATTTGTATTTGTTAAGAAATGGTAAGGAAAACCCGTGTAAGTTTATACAAGTGAGTTTTGAAAAAATGTGATTAAAATGAGATAAGATAAAATTTATAGTGAAATTATCATGAATTATGTTGGATGGATGCATAGTCACTTAAAGATTCTCATTTTCCTTGCCAAGCCAAATGACATAGATGAGGCTTTTTCTATATCCCATTATCTTGAGATGGATTATAGTAAGGGTCTATATTATTATTAAAATTATTAAAAAAAATTGACTATGAAAGGTGAGTTCAATGCTAATTATAATATTTCCAAGAAGGATACTAGAAAGCTTTGTGGGAATTGTGATGTTGATAGTCATTCTGAGGAGAATTGTTGGAAGTTCCATCCAAAACTGGTATTGTCAATAGAAAGGTGAACCTTCCAAACATTTGAATGTCAAAGTTAAAATCAACATGGTAAAATTTGATGTTTTTTTTTAAAAAAAAATTCTTTATCTTAATAAAATTTGATTAATAAATAGATAATAGAGATATATGGGTTGGAAATGGAAAATCTTATTAATCCTTATGATCTATAATGGGTTAATTACATATTATAATTATGTTTTTCCATATAATGTAGAGTCAAGTCTGAAATAAATGAACATTTCATTGACTTATACATTGTGGTAGATTTTGCATCTATTGATATTTTTGGTATATTATTTTTTAGCTGATATATTTATGTTTGAATGATATTTTTTATGATTCTATATAATGAATACCATTTGGTTAAGGATGGTAAAATCTACACCATCAACCACTATTAAGGAAAATCTATTAACTCCTTGGTAAATGCCACTAAAGGTAGCAAATTTTTTAATTCAAGTGCAGAGTTATATCTTTTAATTTTAAAAGATAAACAAAGAAAAGGATTAGTGAAATGAAAGGATGATCATAGAGTTTATCATATTCCCAACATGTGTTTTCATCGATAATAATTTAAGAAAGTAAATGAGCCACATAAGGGGCATGAAAAAGTGGAGTCTTAGTTTTAAATGCTGATAATTTCATTTAGCATATACACCTCAAAGTAAAATATAGGTTCAATAAGTAAGGAAATAAATTTCCCTTTCATATGAGTTCTTAAGCTTTTCGGGATGAAAATACTCCAAATTAGGGAGGCATGATCCAAATTTAAAATCACTTATATTAGATATATGAGTTAAATAATTTTATATTATAATTATATATTAATGTAACATCAAATAAATTCAAATAATATCTATATTTATATTTTTCATTTTTTAATCTGATATAACTATTAAAATGGTCAAGACGAAGTTGAAAGACTCTAAGACCTTTATATATATATATATATATATATATATATATATATATATATATATATATATATATATATATATATATATATATATATATATATATATATATATATATATATATATATATATATATATATATATATATTATCAGAAGTAATTTTCTTACACATTATTTTACTCTCTAAAATTCATGGAAGTAAAAAAATGGCATGTCAATCCTAGTTCATATGAAAATGTTATGTCCTAAGTAAGTTAGTGTATCTGACATGGTTTTAGAATTATGATGATAATTTTTTAATCTCAAATAGACATTATGTAAGTGGTTTTTAAGTATGAGTCAGCCATTTTTCAATAATTTTTTTGTTTTTCAAACCACCCCAATAATTTTGAAACCACTATTAAAGTTTTTCCTTGTATAAAGTGGTTGTTTCATAAAGGGACAAAAAAAAGTTTGATTAGTTGTTCCAGGTTGTTTGTATTTCATATTCTAAGTTACTTTGGCTTGTAATTCAATCTGTATTTGTTTTTTAAATTAAATATTAAAAAATTTCAATTGCATACTTTTATGTAATGTTATAACATATATTCTTTTTTATCGTATATGATATTTTGCATTAGAATGTGAAAAAGAAAGAGTGAATGAACAAGTTGGATATCATGTACAAGTGTTTAGATTTCTTAGAGCACCAAAAAAAATTTATGAGGGACTTGATAAGGTATTGAATGTGTACAATTATGGAATTACATATTAGAATGGAATATAATTTTTCTCACCCACTAGATTTTTTTCTCACATCAAGTTTCTTGAGGTAATATATTATGGTAAGTTTTGCATGTAAGTGTGTGTGGCTCTAAAAATTTATAAAAATAACCTAACTACTAAAATTAACCTATGGGATGAAATTCAACTAAATTTGATGTCTTTTTCTAAAAATATATAATTTCTAAAAATAGAAAATTCCTAAAAAAGCATTAAATGTTAATGTTAGACCCTTACATGATCATTTTTAACCTATAAAAAATATTAAAATTAAATATAAGGGATAGAGCGTCTTAGAGAAGAATCTAACTTTCTGATATGGTCATTTTGGTGTGTGGAAGATATCAAATAAAGTTCAAGATCAAAAGTTATGGCCTCTGAAAGGTTGGCCTATTTTTTTCTGCATCATTCCTCAACCATTTCATTCATATTAAAAAAGATTATGAATAATTTATTGAAATATTAAAAATTAATTAGAAAATAAAATGTACAAAAAATACTTTTTTTGAGTCAAAACTCATACACCATATATTTTATAATTGTAGTTTGTATAATTTTTATAATATAAAAATGAAATAATAGTCTATTTTTTCATTAAATTAGTGCACATTATGTATTTGTTTCTCAAACATATAAAAAATCAAGTTTTCATAGTTATCTCATTTTAAAATATTTTTTAGAACTCATGAAACATTCCTTATATCCAAACATCACCCATTAAAAAATAATAAAGCAAGGAGAAAACAAACTATTACAACTTTAAGTACTCCTTCCATAGAAAAAGATATAGTAAAGGAAGATTCATTTTCATGTTAAATTTTAAAATATCATGAAAACATACCCAATCACTTAATTTAATACTAGGCACTTAAGTAAAATTATCCTAATAAATTATAGTTTTATCTAATAGGTACGTAACATTATTACATTCTTTAAAGCAATGGTAAAAATAGATCATATAAAACTTTCGAGGGAGCCCCCTTAAACCACAAGGAATACTATTTAGCTTCCAATTTGTATTTTTTACATCTATAATACAATTAATGATGACCATTAAACCTTAAAAAATAATAACCTTAAAAATTTTCTCTTTTTTAATCTTAACTCGTTTGAATTACATAGTGACCTATGCCTCACTATTAGTAGCCAAGGGAAGAAATAATGAACCCATACCCCCACCCCTATAATTCACAAGTATTTGGACTTAGTATAATATAAAATTATGGGAATCCCTATGTAAAAATAGTCTGATGTTAATATGATAATGAACTTATGTCTTGATGGGAAAGTCTAGGTGAGGGGTGTACTTTAAATTAGATTAGATAGGAGGTAGTCAACCCATAGGCCTAGGAATTCCTTATTGAGGAAGATGAATATATGGGAGAAATTTTCACCTTTCTTTAGATATATTATAAAGATCATATTCCTATCATTATATTATGGAACATATTTTCCTAGATTATTTCATATGTAGTATCCTTGTGTGGAAAGATCTTTTACTAAGAGAGACATGTACTTCATAAATAATATAAATATTTACAAATAATTATCCTCTCTCACATTATATCATGAATTATTTATTTTATATTAAGACACAGGGCTGAAATATTTACTTTGTCTATATGTATACCTAATAATTTTATATCATTATGCACCATTACTATTTTCTATAGATAAAATAAGGTTATGAATTTATTCAACCTTTTCATTGATGTAATAAAAACATTACATATAGTTTATTAAAATATTCCAAAGGGATGAGAAAATAAAATGTACACAAGAAACCATGTTGACTAGAAAAACATACATTAGATATTTTGTAGACATAGGTTCTATAATTTTTATATCTATAAAAATAAAATAGTATTATGCTTTCTCAAAAAATGAATGTAATTTATGTATCCATTTTAAACCATATCAAAACTCAATTTTTTTAAATAGTTTTCCCATTTCAAATTATTTTAGAGAACTCTTAAAACATTAATTATACCCAACCATAACCAATTGGAAAATAATAAAGTAATAATAATAAAATTTATTGAAACATTCAATACTTCTTCCATATAAAAAGCTATAGTCAAGGTATATTCATCTTCATGTTAGATTACAAAATATCTTGAAAACATATCCAATCACTTATTTTAACACTAAATACTGAGGAAAAAATATCTTAATAAATTATAGTGTTATCCAATAGGCACACAACTTTATTAGATTGTCAAAATAAATGGTGAAAATAGATCAAATAAAATTGCTCAAAAAACTCTATTAAACCACAAGGAATATAATTTAGCTTCCAATTTGGATTTGTACCATTTATCATAGAATTAATGATGACCATTGAATCCACCTAAATAATGACATCCTGATAACCTTTATCTTGTGTAATATTTACTCCTTCCAATTAGTCAATGGCCCATGCCTCACTATTAGTAACTAGTGGAATAAAAAGTGAACCCCAACTCCCCCACCATGCCTTATGAGTATAATTTTATAATTATTAAACTACATAGGGGAATGGGGGGTAATTTTCCTCTACCACTAGATTTTTTCTAACATTAAGTTTTTTAAGGTCATAAATTGTCTTCATATTACGTTTTGTCTTCTCTTATACCTCAATCTTATGTTAGTTATTATATATATTTCAATTCCATCACTTGTTTTGCTCTAGTTTAACATTGAAATTAGAATATCTATCTAATTTAAGGAACATTATAATAGTATTTGGATTCAGATTGGTTAATGTTCATTTGAAGAGTTTTCATATTTTTATGCTTTAGGTAATTATCTCAAGGTTGTGTAGATGTATTACTCAATTTATAAGTATATTTTTATTGATTACTAGCTAAGAAGAGACTTTGTGTTTGTGTATATGTAGAATAATATTTGGGTAATTTACATTTGAAATTACATATAAAAAGTGTATGTTGACCCAATGGATGGGATTATATTAAAAAAATAGATGTTGGGTTAGACCTAGGACACATATAATGAAATCAGACACTACTAGTAACCATTATCATTTGATTGTTGATGTAACTATCCTAGCTAGAGAAGATTATGATATATAGATCAATGACACTTTACTAAGGATGATAAAATATTTGGGCATAAAATAATGATATATTTTATGTGAGTGATGTAAAATTGGGAATGTTATGTTCATAGATAGAATAATGGTTAGGAAATAATTTGAATAAGAGTTAATTTTGTGTGCATGTCATGTATGTTATGGATTTATATGAACCTGCAATGTCAATGTCTAATACCGACTTTATGTTTCTATAATAAAATATTTATTTCACGTATATGTGATATTATTTTTTTTTCATTTCATATATATAATTCATACTAGAAGAGGTCTATATTACCATGCGTATATGTTTACAACAAAACATTGCCACATGTATAGTATCAGGAATTAATATTTGAAGTCAAAAGATTATTTATCCTTTTTTATCATAATTTCATGGGGGAAACTTAAAACTATAGAGAAATGCCTATAGAAAAAGAATTTTGTGCTAGGATGATAATGAACATACACCTTAATGAGTAGGTCGAGAGCGAGGTTGCTACCTTATATTAGATTAGATAAGAGGCATTTAACCCATAGGCCTAGGAATTCATTCTTAATTAAGACAAAGATATGGGAGAATATTTCACATTTATTTAAATATTTAGATAAAGGTTCAAGTGCTATAATTTTATTATGGACCATTTTTTCATTAGATTATTTCATAGGTCTTATGCTTGTGTGGAAAGATCTTGTAATAAGAGAAACATATACTTTACGCATAAAATTAATATTTAGAACTAATTATCCTCTCTCTCTCACTATCTCATAACTATTGTGTTTTATTTCAAGGCATGAGGTTGAGCCTGTAATTTTATTTGGTTTATGTGTAGAACCAATAATTTTATATCATTATGCATCGTTATTATTTTCTATCACCAAAAGAAGGTTATAAATTTACTCATCCATTTCATATTCCTTCCATGGAAAAAAGATATAGTCAAGGTATATTCATTTTAATTTTAGATTTCAAAATATCCTAAAAACATACCCAATCCCTTTATTTAATACTAAACACTATGATCTTAATTATTTCTAGTGGTATCTAATAGGTACACAACTTTATTACATTCTTAAAATTAATGATGAAAATAAATCAAATAAAATTTCCCAAGAATCTACCTAATACCATAAAGGGTATTATTTTGATTCCAATTTATATTTATGACATTTATCATAGAGTTATTTGATCACCATTGAATACCCTCTAAATCATGAAAAATTGAAGACCTCTATCTTGCGTAATATTTACTCCTTCCAATAATACAATGACTTATGCCTCACTACTATTACCTAGGTTAATAAAGATGAACCCCTCCCTAATGCCTTATGATTTTTTATACTTATTATAACACAAAGATTATTTTTGAAGGAATCAATAAGGTGGTACACTATTATAACTGTAGAATTACATAGTGGAAGGGGAGAGAATTTTCCTTAACCACTAGAATTCTACCACATTAGATTTTTCAAGGTCATGTATTATCTTCATATTAGGCTTTGTCTTCTATTATACATTGGTATTATGTTATTTATACTATACATTTAATTTCCATCGCTTGTTCAGATCTAGTTTAACAATGAAATTAGAATATATTAGATATTTATAAATAATCATATGAGTTAGGAGAATAGGATCCATGTTCATAAATCTTAATGTGGAATATTCACCTAATTTAAGGATCATTGTAATAGTAATTTAAATTAGCTTGGTTATTTTCCTTTGAAGAATTTATATATTTTTATGCTTTAGGGAATTAGCTCAAGGATATTCATATTTACTCCTTAGTGTACAAGTATAATTCCTATTGAGTTATATCTAGGAATAGAATTTGGATTTATATGTATAATATAGATGACTATTTAGGTAATTTACATTTCAAATTACATATGAAATGTGCATGATGACCCAATTGAAAGCTTTTAATTCAAAAGAATAGATGTTTAATTAGACCTAAGACACAATAGATGAAGTTTGACACCCACTAGTAATCATTATCACCTAACTTTAACCATAAATATTCAAGATGGAGAATACATTGATAAGTAGATCAATGACACTCTACTTAGGATGATAAAATATTTGGGCACAAAATAAATATATCTTGTATGTGAATGATGGAAATTTTGGAAAGTTATGTCCATAGATAGAAGAATTTATTGGAAATAAATTTATAAATATTACATTTAGTGCACAAATCATGTATGTATAGGATTGATGGGAACTAACATTTTCAATGTCTAATATAAAATGTATGTGTATAGAATCCAATATTTATTTCTCATATATATGATATTTTTTGTTTCATTTTATATACCTAATTCATACCCAAAAAAGTTACATATTAAAATATGTGTATGTTTGAAACAAAACTTCCCCACATGTATCAAATCAGGTATTAATTTTCAAAATCAAAATATTATAGCTCCTTTTTATAAGAATATTTTGGGAGAAACTTAAAAATATAGGGCAAGACCTATGGAAAAACAACATGATGCCAGGATGATAATCAACTTATGTCTCAATGGGGAGGTCATGGGGAAGGGTCATACTTCCTATTATATTAGACAGGAGGCACTTAACCATAGGTTCAAGAAATTGTTTATAAAGAAAATAAAGATATGGGAGAAATTTTCACATTTATTTAAATATTTTTATAAAGGTCATAATCCTATCATTATATTATGGACCATTTTTTAGAGATATTTTCATAGTTCTTATCATTATGTGGAAAGATCCTATAATAAGAGCGACATATAGTTTAAGCATCAAATAAATATTTATAATTATTTATACTCTCTCATAATATATCAAAACTTTATTATTTTATTTTAACATATGAGATTGAGCCTTTATTTTATTTTGTTTAAGCTGAGACCCAATAATTTTGTATCATTATGCATCATTAATATTTTTTACCAATAAAATAGGATAATGAATTTCCTTAACCATTTCATTCATATTAGAAAAATATTACATATATTTTATAAAAATAATCAAAAGGGATCATAAGATAAAATGTACAAAAAAACCTATCTTTACTATAAAAAAAAACATACACATATTTCATACAGATAGGTTGTATAATTCTTATATCTAAAAATGAAATAGTAGCTTGTTTTTTCATAAACAGGATGCAATTTTTATATAAATTTATCAACCATATAAAAAATCAATTTTATATTGTTTTCCCCATTCAAATAATTTTTGAGAACTCACAAAATATTCCTTATACCCAACATTTACCAATTATAAAGGAAGATATAAAGAAGAATAAAATCTATTATAGATTTGACTACTCCTTCCATAGAAAAACATATAATCAAGGTACATTCATTTTCATGTCATATTCCAAAATATCCTAAAAAATTACCCAATCACTTGATTGAATACTAAACAATGATGAGAAACAATATTAATAAATACTAGTGTTATATAATAGATACATAGCTTTATTACATTCTTAAAAGCAATGGTGAAAATAGATCAAGGAAAATTTCCTAAGAAGGTTTGTGAAACTATAAAAAGAATAGTATTTAGTTTATAATTTGGATTTGTTCCATTTATCATATGTAATCTTGACTCCTAATAATGCAAAAGCTTGACCTAAAAAGTTTTATCTTATGTAAGCTTGACTCCTAATAATGCAAAGGCATATGACTCACTATTAGTAACTATGGGAAGAGAAAATGAACCCCCTCCCCACACTCCTCTCCCCAACTTCGCTAAATTAAAAAAAATTCCTTGTAAGAAATAGACAAAGTATCTTACTCTAGGTATCACAAGAGCACTTTATGAGGCACCACTAGAAAATATTTTAACAAACCCAACATTTGGTGAGACCCACTGAGCATGTGATATATATTTATTTATAACCTTGGGATTTAGAATCATATAAATAATAAAATTTCAATTTTTTTAAAAAAATTATTATCTCCCTTAAATACCACATATTTTTATTTATAGTAAATAAAAGATAGTCATTAAAAGAAATAAGATATTTGATATTTTTCCAACATCATTCCGATTTTATCTCTTTTTCCAAAAAAAGGAATTATTTCATTCATTGCAAACTTTATATATCATGTTTTCAATTGATGCTAGCCAAATTATAGAAACATGTTTTAAATAATCACATCAATATTAAATACTTCTTCAATAACTATGGGATAGACCCATGCCTAATCAGAACTAGAAAATAGTAAAGGCTAAATTTTCCTACCATAAATAGTGTGGAATAATATGTTCCAATAATTATCCTCATTTACACATTATGATAGTACATGGACCAATAATATCTTTATGTTTTAACCTATTAATAGTAAGGATTCTTCTTAGGAAAATGAACCAAGGAAGGGAATTGGTCTGTCAGGTGATTACCACATTCCAAATCAAAATAGATTAAAATATAATATGTCAATGTAAAATAACCCACAACATCACACACATAATCACCCATATAAAAACCCATATCAACACCCACAACAGCAAAAACATAAAAACCCCCAATAAGATCCTCAAAAACACCTACATAAACACTTAAAACACATTTATAACTAGTTGTAATGTTATATCTTGCTGATTTATCCCATATAAATGTCTAAAAATCAATAATATTTTTAAAATATATTATTCTCATTCTTAAAATTTGTGATAGGAATTATTTATGCTTAGATGGATAGTCTATATTCCAAGAAAAATCTCGTTTGTTTTAGTTACCAATGTAGGGAGCTAAGTTAAGATAGTAATTCCATAATTTTACATGTAAATTTATTTCAAATATTTGTTGAATTTATCTAAGATATTTTTTTCTATAAAACTTATTTTGAATAATCAGCCCAAAAATTTTTAAGTTCTCCATTCCTAATAACCCATGTCAAATTGTCACTAATTATCCTTCTCAGGGTAATGATGAAATTATAGGTTTAATAACCTAATAGCAATTTTATAGCAACAAAAAAGTATCATACATATTATTATCTAAATATTTTCCTCATATCATTATGTTTTAGGGAGTTTATCCTACTTCATATAATTTCCAAACCAACTTTTCCCCTAAAGGACTATTATGTAGATTGATATTTTTTATACATGTCTCAAATGTTATATTAGGTATATACACATTATTATTTTTTAATATACTTCTCCCACTCTTTACCATGCCATAAAGAGTGTCTTATGATTTTGTTTAATATTTGTGTTGTTCCAATTGGAATTCTATAACATAGAATAGTTAACTGTGAATAGCCTATAAGACATACTTTAAAACAAAAAAATATTCCTACAAAATTAATCTACTTAACTTTCCATATTTTCCATATTTATATAAAACTATCAATGAAATTATCCCATAGATTTTACTCAGTTAGGATTGTACATAAAGGCATTCAATGTTATTTATTCATGTAAATGCATAATCAAAACACTTAATGTAGTGAAAGATCTTTACTATCTCACCCTTGGTTAATTAGCAAAGAATATTTTAGAATTTCTCAAACTAATATTTTGTTCCAATCCTACCTCATATTTTTATTAAATAAATCTTCAGATTCATTTCCTCATTCATTTCAACTAACCTAAACAAAAGGCTATTATTTAAAATTTTCAAATGATTATTTGGGTCATCAACATCATGTGATATAAGTACTTTAATTTTATTGGTATCTCTCATTTTTTTCAAAATCCTTCCAAATGATTACATCATAATGATTAAAAGGTATGTGGAAATGGAATCTTCTTTCCTTATTCCCATTGTATTTAGGAAAATTTATACTATAATTACATAGACCAACCAAGAAAAATACCCTCATTTGAAAATTCAGAACCCATTAGATCTCATATTACCAGATAATAAAATATCATAAATCCTTTAAAAACTTAAATTAACCTTGTGTTAGGTATTTTACACATCCTATTTCAACAACATTCCTATTTTATATTTAAATTGAAGTGTATTCAAAATATGATGAATCATAATTAGCCATCCAAAATCTATCTATCACTAAAAAATCACCCTTGTTAGAGAGAAATTATTAGAGGAAGTAATAATTTTATTATTTCAAAAGCTATCTTTAATAGTGTTTTATAAACAATATTACAAAGATAAATTATTCTAAATTCTATAAAAATAGTCCGGTTTAGTTTTTTTTAAATGAGAGAAATAAAAATATATTTTTAATCCATTAATACCTAATTTTATTTGAAGGATTCATTTAATAACATTATTAACACATGGATAATAGCATCTAAAAAATGCTTAAACATTTCATTTGGTAGGTCATAATGGATTGGAAATTTATTCAACTCCCTAAAATGGAGCACAACCTTTAATTCATCCTTTAAAAATGGATTCAGTAGAACTTTATTTTATATTTCTAAAATTATTCTTAGTGTAGTTTATAAAAACCTATCCATGATTATTTCATATATTTATTATTTTTTTGACAATAATAATTTATAATAATCAATAACCCCTTTATTGATTTCTTCTATTTGCTATATAATTAAACCATTTCTATATTTGATTTTATAAGGTCTATTTTTCTTGCCTCCTAGCTATAATCAATTAATGGATAATTTTGGTACTATTCATGTTCCATTATGCATGATTATTAGTATTTTCTATTGATAAATAAATACCAATAAACCATATTAAAATCATAAATTTGATTTAAATTATTAATATGGTCTTCAATAGTTTTAAAAAAAAAAATGATGTCATTGAAATATACACACCATTTTTTATTCAAATACTTTTAAGAATTATCCATACAGATTTGAAAATATCTAGGATATTTCCCTATACATAATCTAATTGTGTTACCATGGATGTTTTGAAACAAATAATTTGTATACAACATTTTATAAATACAAGAAAAATTTGGAGACTTCTTGGAAGAAGGGTTCGTTCCATTCCTAATCTACTTTAGTACATAGACTTTCTAATGATTCCTATGAAATGAGTGAAGTACTAGAAATGGGTTTAGAACCTCAATTTTATGATTGAAAGGTACCCATAATAGGTGACAATAAATCCAAACCTCCAAAAAATTTGGTGGAAATGAATAATGTTTTACAATGATCCTTATATTCAAAGGTTGATCTAAATTAAGGTATAATAACTCCTACTACAAATGTTATCTCCAATTCATTAAATCCCAATGAACTTATTATATTTTTTTACCTTTATTTAGTGAAGAGAAATAGGATAGGATTGTTATATTCAAATATTAAAATATGTCTAAATAAAAAGGTTTATAATTCAACTAATTTGACATTCCAGTGATGAGAAGGATTTTGTGGGAGGTTCATATCCATTTGTGTGGTCTAATTATACTATTTAGAAGAAGGTTTGCAGACTAAGTGTTGCCCAATTTCTAATTTTTCTTGGCTTTCTATAAGGAGCTTAGTCTATTGTTGGATTTGTGTTCATTTTTTTTATACAACTAGTAGAGGTATTTATTTGAGTTTTTATTGGTACATTTTTATTATCCTTTTTATAAGGCTATGGTGTCTTTCAAATCCTTAACCTTTACCCCTAATAAATAAAAAATGTAATTATGTCCCATTTTTACGACCCTTGAAGAAAAAAAAATGTGATCTTATACTCATTATTATATTTTATCCTCTACTATAATACTAAACTATAATTAGACATGGAATAAATCTTACATTTAGAAACACTATGAATCATGTCACTAGTATATGCAATTACATACCTTAATGGAACAAACATATCATTTAGAGAATTTTAATTCATACAAAGTATATTTTTTCCTCTTATATACTCCGATCTTTAATTTACAATGAAGGATAAACATGATAACAAAATTTTTATCATCCTAATAAATTATTCACATAAAAAATCCAATAAATGAACATCCATTTATATCTAGTTAGTGGGACTAAATTGGTATGGATTTTATTATGGTATTTTTCTAAATAAATCCATATATATATTTATTTCACATTATTCATGCCTGACTATCAATTATTGAAGAGTATCTAGGTTTTAATGTTTTTTTAATCAACCCTTTTTCATTTCTTCTAATTATGAATTTTCTATTACTACCCAAGTAGGATTAATGGCAAGAGATTAATTATCCTTCTAATTCATTTTTTAGAAACATTTTGGTTATATATTTAAGCTAATTATTCTTCCCAACTTTTTATATTTGTTAAATCTACATGTATCTCTTCATATGTTGAGATATTTTTTTTCCTCTAGAAGTTTTAGCTTAAGGATATGTACATTTTAATACTTATGATACACAAAATTTTAATTCTTATATTACAAAAATGGATCATAATATAGATAAAATATGTTTCCTATCATAATATCAATATGTTGGTTATTATATTATATAAAAATTATCTAGAAGAGTAATCCTTGGATGATTAATGGTATGCAATAAGTGTACCTGCCAGATATAGTGTTTAACTATAATTACAATTCTAATGAAATCTAATGATTTATTTTCCCAACATATTTCCAAAAATTCAAGATTCATAGCATAATACCTTGGTGATCCATACTAAATAAGATAATCTCTTAAATAAGTTTTGTTTAATATAAAAATTCATTCATTTTTAATTTTAAGTGAAGAAGGTACCTAATATTTGTATAATTAAATCCAAAAAGATGCAGTAGTTATGAACAATTTGTTGAAAAAAATAAAGTAAATGTTAAGAGAGATATTGAGTGGTTTGAAAATTTCATAAAGAAATAAAAAAATTCTAAGGGAATAAATGCATAAGCATTTGGAAAAGAAAAGTGATAGTAATCCAAAAGCATTTAAAAATATTTTAAAGATGACCATTAATTTCACTTGAAAGAAGTGAATTACTTCAAGTATGAATGTAGTAAACCTGACTCTCAATGTAGGCATTTTTGTAACCTAGATACTATATGATGGTACTACTAACACCTAATAATGTTTATTAACCATTGAAATGATGTGGTAGGTAAAAGGTGTAACTGTTGATGATGTGAGGAAGTCTAAGCTCATATGGGCCTTAGTAAGTAGAACTATATAATTAATGTACAAGAGTAATTAAAGAATAACATCCTTACAAGGTGTTAATAAATATTTATTTGAGAGTTCAAGATGCATAAATGTGCTAGAAAAAATATTTAGGCGCTGAAGGAGATTCATGAAAAATAAAGAAATTAATCTAGGAATATCATTGAAGGTTTGAAGATGTCATAAATTGAGTGACTCTTTAGTTCAAAAACATGTAAAATAAACTTGGTTCACGAAATTTCTATGACCCAAGATTAGGTTACATATTACATAAAATAAATTATCTAATAAGGCTAATGCTAGATATATTATGATCCTGATTTAATAGATAGAATATTATGGAGACAAGCTGAAAAATAGATGCCAATATAAACATTGTCTTGTAAAATATGGAGAAAATTCATGAGAGAAATATAACCAAACTATATATATGGTGCATAAAGTGCATAATAGAAGGACATCATAGGAATGTTTTTATAAAAATTGAGACACATTTCTATGACATTTGTCTTATAGTTGGACATCCCAATACCAAGTGTCATTTACTTCAATAATATATACAACAACCATAAGACATGTAGAGTAATTTTTGGAAATCATATTATCATGATGAAAATAACTACAAAGTAATTTAGGATATTAAGGAAGACATCATAAAAAGTGTATTTTTAGTATACATCTAGTAGGTTTTAGTTGCGAAATAAGGAGTTCTAAGTCCATATGTTGAGATGAGCTAATCTACAAAATATACTCCTACGTGGATGACATCATATCCTCAATATAAGACTTAGGGTATCATAATATTAATATCACAGTCACCTTAGAGTTAGGTTGGAATGACACCTTCATCCCCATAGTACTCTCAATCTTGTAAGTTTGAATTTATATCAAAATAATTAGGATAGTTTGTGCTTTCATGTTAGAGTTAAGATTGGGGATGTGATTGATAAAAAAAGTGATGGTGGGGTTATCCATAAATAAATAAATAGAGGATATTGATAAGGATATTAGGACATATATTAGGTAGAAAGTCATGTTCATAGACAAGATGAAAAACATGAAATATAACCTATTGTCAACTCCATGTGTGGTGAATATAATCACATCACAAAATTGTCCCTGCAATCCATAGACATGGCATATTGTCTTTAATGTGAAATTTAAAGGAAGAATGACACATAGTATTTTACTATGGTAGAGAGGCAAATAAATTAAAACCCAATGCTAATTAATATGGTAAGTTCATAGATGAAGGATTACCCAGTTATGTAAGTTGTCACCTGAAACTAGTACAAATAAAAAATATAACCACCCTTAGATATTCCATAGAATCCTATAATTAGAAAGGTTCAGTTGGAAAAGTATCCAAATATTGTAAAGGAAATTGTTTTGATGTCTAAATTAGTGTAGTTACAATAGAACATATAAAATTAGAGTGCTTATAAAGGATATATTTCACATGTAGATGTTAATTATTCACATACTAAGACAAGACATAGTAGTTGAAACTTTGATGGATCTTATTAATATGGTTAGTAATCTACATGATGAGTACATATAAAAAAATATCAGTAAGTTTTTACATAATTTGTTAGACTACATAGAGTAAGGATAATAATGAATTTAAAGGGTAGTTTAGTATGTCAAAACCAAAAAGCCTTGGGATGTTGATTCCTAAATGGATATGGAACACGTGGGATATGATGTTAAAAATTCCATCTTCTACTGTGGGATAATAGTGAATATGATCCTTAGGTATACATGGAAGGTTATTTGAGAATCTACTTTTAGATATAGCTCTATTACATTAAGTCTCTTAGATTATGGAAGGGTAAATCCTTTTGGAATATTTGAATATGTAGAAATAACATTTCATGATATAAGTATATTAGGGGTCTTTGAAGTCATTTAATTAATATTGATCAAACAGACTATCATTAACTAATTGAAAAAATGGATCTATCATGGCTATATGACCATTAATTAAATAAAAAATAAATTAGATGATTATTAAGGGGAAGATATCATAATCATACCCTTGAACAAGGCTTAAAACAAGCCATACAACATTCCCAAAAAACTTGCATCACCATATGCTTTATGAAGTGGAGAGTTACCATATTTCAAATGGCATACTCTACTAGTTCCATATTTGTAACATACGTAGAAATTTTAAGTCTCATATAAGGGGTCAAGATAGTATGAGATCAAAGGAGAGATAGTAAAATAGTCATATTTGAATAGCAAGAGGATAATGGTGAACAGGAAAAAAAAATTAAATCTAGATTATGAATGGGAGAAAGGTGATAAAGATGTGGAGAGAAGTATCATATGGGAGAGTATATTTAATTCCTTTCCAATGAACCAAAGATAGATAAGTGGAATGTTTCTAGGAGGCCCTAGTATATTCAACAAGGAGATCCATACAAAGGTGTGAGGTAAGTTGCCTTGGAGTTTAAAATTACTTGGTTTGATGAATAAGAAGGAAATTTTGCCTTTTGATCTTCTCAAGACTATCAAAGATGGTAAAAATATCCATATTCAAGTCACACCCTCTCTCATAAGATGAGCCTCATCTAGAATAGCATAGGCCTTGGTGGGAAAGTATATGGGTGTCAGACCTAATATTGATACTTTCAAAGTATGGGATAAATAAAAATTAAACCCCAAAGGTCATATGGGAATTATGCCCATGATAAGTGGTTTTTTCATGATCAGACTCAACTATCTATAAGAATTTGTTAATATTTTATTGGCAAGGCTCTTGTTTTATAGTAAATTAAGAAATTTTATATAAAAATGGCACCTGAAGATTGATCCCAAGATAGAGAATATTAATATAATGTTAAGTTGGGTGTATCTCCCTATCCTCCCCATCAAATGCTAGGAGGAAGATCTCTTTATCAACATTACCAAGACATTTGGATACTTGATAGCCTTTAATTCAGACACCAAAGCCAAAAATATATTGGTCCATGCTAGATTCTATCTCAACACATTTATGAATAAGGATAATTCCTTCTTCAATATTCATTCACATACCCTTTGGTATCAAAAATAAAAAATCAGATTTTAAAATTTTGATCTATTAGGTGATAAGTACCATAAATTGGGTTACACTTCAAAAGTGTGTACATTTTCATCCAAATCAATGCAAAACTAGTATTTTTAATAAAGGAAATGAGGGTTTCATTCAATGAAATAGATCAACTAGATCAACTAGCACTATTAGAGACTTATACTATGGAGTTGATAGTCTCATAAAATAAGAAAGATAACATTTTAGTCAAGTCTATATTAGAAGACTTTGATAAAGTAGTGCATGGAAAGCCTTGCCATTTTAATACTTAAGAACCATGCAAGTCCAAATCAACACCTAGTCAAGAGAATCAACATATTTTATAGATGTAGAGTTAGGAGGCCCTAAATTCACATAGAGCAATAGGAGACTAGGTGATAATATTATTCAATATAGGTTGGACATAATTTTTGTTTCCATAGTAGTTAATGATCAATGATTGATTTTAAATGACCTTTATTGGGTTGGATATGATCATAGCCCCGTTGAGTTGAGTATTATGGATCATGCTACAAAGGAAAACAAATCTCCATTTAGGATAGAACACATGTGGTTCTCTCACCCAGACATTCATGATTGGATTCTAGAATGGTGGTCCCCTATTGTCAATGGTTCAACTATGTTCAAACTAGTTAAAAATATATATAAAATGTGAAAATCAAAATAAAATAATGGAACATGCAAGTTTTGTACAATGTTTTTCTTTTAAATGAATCTTTAAAATATAAAATCTCAAAGATTGAAGAAGAGATTGAGAATAATGGGTATGATATTAAAAATAAGAATAAGGAAAGTTAACTCTTATGTGAATATCAGGTTATTGTTGTAAGAGAATAAACCCTTTGGAGATTAAAAAAACAAAAAATATTTGGCTCGAGGAAGATGATATAAAAAATCTATTTTTCATATGTAAACTTTAAAGCAAATAAAGCATAATACCATCAAGGATGTCAATGACATTGAAGTACATATCACTTTTGATCCTAATCACATTAATTAGAATAGTGTTTAGTTACTTGAAAATTTGTTAAAAAATTATTTCAATAAAAATATAATATTTGAATAAGAATTCTTACATGTGATCCCTAATTTGGGGAATCAGGTGGACAATGTAGCTCTTACAACTGCCACTTGTAATGAAGATCTCAAATTTGTTCTTTCTAAAATGAATATAAATAAATACCCTAGCCTAAATGGATTCCCAAATGATTTTTACCAAAAATATATGGGATATCATAGGGTATGATTTAGTTACAGATCTCAATGAATTCCTCTCTTCAACATAATTGTTAAAAGAATTTAATCACACTTTTATAGTGTCAATCCCTAACAAGGAAGGCATGGTGAATTTTTTATATTTTTGTCCTATGAGCTTATATAACTCCATTTATAAAATATTCAAAAATATGATATATTTAATATTTCAACCAATCATGGAAAATACTATTCACTCTCAACAAGGTAGTTTTATTCTTAATAGACAAATTCAAGATGGTGTTATTCTTGTTCATGAATCTAACCACTCTATGGACAAGAGTAATAATATTGTAATTATTCTAATGTTGGACATGTCTAAGGAATATGATAGATTATATTATATTTTTCTAGATAGATTTTTCACTCAATTTGTCTTTCAAGATAATATTTAAAAAATCATCAGATCTTGTTATTGACCAAATTTGACATTTTAGTCAAATTGGGGCATCTATAGGTTAAAAAATGACTTTATAGGTGTATATGGGGAGTAATATGAGTGTCATGGGGTGTATTACATGTCAATTAATCTCAAAGGACATTATATTGGCCTTGGACAATTATTTTTTATGTCCATTTATCATTTTGGGTCATTTTAGGGGTCAAAAAGGTGCATTTTATGAGTTGTACAGGTTTCTTGGGAAATTTGAAGGTGTAAAAAGGTGATTTAAAATTACATGTGTAATTTTTTTTAATTAAATCACACAACTAAAAACTGGTAAGTTGTTCAGAAAAAGGGCATTTTTCTAGTGAAAGGAAAAGAAAATGGCACTTATATGACCTTCTTGGTATGTGTGCCACTTGGAAATAGTTAAAATGTGAATTTTAAAATTACCCATGATAATTTACATTTTTATTTTGATTTTTAAGTTCTATTTATTTTTCAAAACCATTCATCTCTCTTTTCACCCTTTTTGGCAAGCAAAAGTGACTTTCAGGTTTTTACATGGTATAGACAACTCAAGATGTTTCAAGGAAAATTATTTGGGGAGGTTGAATTAAAATAATATAACTTAATTTAAATTTAATAATTTCAAATAATGGTGTCTTTTTCTTCATTAACTATCCTTATGAAGTTGACTGTGTAAATCTGACAGCTATCTCATTTACCCTATGGGTTTTGCTCTTGTTTGGGAGATTATGTATAATATAGTTACTGATATTTCTCCAATATTATTTTTATTTATTTATAAAATTTTTCCTATGATTTTTTTCATTTTTGTGGTGTTTGGATGAACCAATAACCTCAAATTTGTAGACTAGTCTTTTTTGAGAGCAATGGGTAGTTTTCACTATTTTCAAGAACTTTGTGCTTTTTCATGGCTTCATATGGTATTGATAAGTTCATTTAAATTTATTAAATGTCTTATCTCCTATTTCAATCCAATTATATAATACCAAATTTCCATGAAGGTGAAGTCATGAGCAATATATATAAATAGTATACCATTAGAGTATGCATCTACATGTGGTTGCAAGGGAGAATCACATTGAATTAAAGATTTTGGAAATATTTTCAAAGCCTAAATCATGAAAATAACCAATTTATTCAATTATAAATATTATAAATCTTCCCTTTGAGGTATAAAACTCACACATTGCCCAAACTTCTCTTCACTACCTGCATATTCAAAATGTGCACTTACAAGTGACTTGGGTAGAGAGTTTAAGGCCATATATGGAGGTTTAATTATGTAGTAACACCATTATTAATGTAATATCATTATTAAAATACCATAAAATACTTTTTTTAATGCTAAGTGGATGCACAAGATGGGAGATTGTCTCAAAAGGTGAAAAGATTGTTTCAGGCCTATAGTCCCTAAAGAGGGAAAATAGAGAACTTCACCATTTTGTGGATGATGTAAAAGATGGTTGTCACTTATTTATATGTGTTTTGATAAAAATTTATTGAATCCTTAATATGGTATAAATACTCTACAAGGTTTGAGTGGAGGATGGTTTATGGAGGATAGTTGTTGGGGGGCTCCAAAAAACCACTTTTATACAATAAAAACAGTCACTGTTATCTATATATTGGAGTCATATGAGACCTCTTACTACATTAAGTTGTAAAAGAGGAAATGTTTTCATATTTTAATTTTTATGGTGGAGGTTATATTAATGATCTAAATGACCATAAAAATAATATGACAAGTGATTTTGTGTTCTTCAACAAGAATCTACAGTCTGTACATAGGCTTGTGAGCACCTATAGTAGGACAAACAAACAATAACTTTAATTTGATACCAAACGTGTGATTTAATACATTCAAGGGTGAGAAAATAAGATGAATATAAATATTAGGTGTTTTCCCATGATTCATGAAGAATATATAGTCTCGATCAATCTTGGTTAAGGAAAATACTCACCTACAATAGAGTTTAAGGATAATTTTCCTCCATCATCATGCAATAAACATACATGAGTTACGTTTAGGAATTGACATGTAAGAAAGAGGAGTAAATTTAAATAAAACAATTTTAAAATAACTTTAAAGAGTCCTAATATGTTTCTACGTGGTATGTGGCATTGTTTTTAATGCTAAAGATCACCTACATGACCCCCTAGAATCACTTGTAGGTGAGTGTAGGTAGATAGTGAAATGAAAGTGTGCCTAGGTGAGGTTTTGAATCCACTAATGGTGAGTAAAATTATTATAAACCATATCCAAGATATTTTTTAAAATTTAAAGGATTATTAAGCATACCTTAAAGTCCTATGTATATTCATGAACACCTACAGCCAGGGTCCAATGGGCAGGGGTCACAGTCATGAAAGAAGGAACTTAGTTTGGGAATAATAGTGCATACGAGCATTGCAAGTGAAATTAACATGATTTTATAGAATATTTACACACTCCTTAAATCCATTATTACCTCTATGAACCTTATAAAATGCATTTCAAACATACATAGACCTCTTAAGGCCCTAACACAGCTACAGTTCGACCCTTATAAAGGCAAGGAAACAAAATCATCTCAAGCAAGAAGTATGAGGGAATTTTTAAATGTTGGGGATTATTAACACCTTAATCACAATTTTATAAACCTAATTTCATAATATTTATTCAACCAAATATAGGAACATGCTCCAATCTTGCATAACACAGTCTATTTGTGGTTAAACGCTGAACACTCCTTCCTATAAGAGCTCTGTCTTGGGATTTAGATGATTTAAGAGGTATATTTACCTAAATAAGGTCTGAATTTTGTTATGGGAGGTCCATAATGTTTTTATAATTTCCCCCAATATCCAAAGTTTTTGATAAAACATGGGAAGTTCCATATGTTTTGTCTCAGACAAAGGGCACTCTCCTCATGCTCAGAACTGTTAGTTTTAGGGGATGAGGATATAAAAGTTTACCGAAAGAAAAATAAGATGTTAATAATGTGATAAATGTTGAAAAACATTCATATAAACATGGGATACCAATTACAAATGAAATAAATTAAACAAGATGCTTAAAAACCTCAGGCTTACAGTCATGCATGATAGGCATTTTTAGGCCAGAAGCCAATTAGAGGATCATCTTCATTTATACTTTGGAGTGATCAATATAAATTGTTGAAACATGTTTGAGGGATAATAATATACATTTTAAATCTCTTAGGATGAAATAAAAATCATCAAAACTCATTTTTTGCTTTGAGTTGTAGGTAAGCCTACTAGGTAAGGATCAAGCCTAATGCCCAAAGAGAAGGTCGCTCATACTTTCGGCCTTAAATATGAATTTAAAAATATTTGATCATGTTCCTAGTGTTAAATTAGGTATTTTTGAAGTTCAATATTATAGATAAGGCTTTAATATAATCAATTTTGATGTGAGACCATAGTTAGGCCTATGCAAATGGGGAAAAGAGCTCAATAGGATAGGTTTATAATCTCACATATTTCATGACACTTATGATTTATCAATGGTCCTTAACATACAATTTGTGTCATTTAATTGAAATTTTAATGTGTAATATCTATGAATGAGGGCTAAGAGGGTAAAATTGTCTAAAACCCTTGCAAAAGCCTTAAAGGGACCTAATAGGAAAAATGAGGCTGGAAATGCATCCAAATGGACCATTATAACCATTAAATATTTTTAACCTTGGAAAATACTCTCTCTATATCCCTCACATCTTTTTTAACTATATGGAATTGTACGGATGGGGGAAGAGACAATGTTTTTCCTCACTATTTTTTGTATTTTTCAGTTTGTACAAGGTTTCAAGAGATGAAAATGTCATGGATGATAATATTAAGACTTAATATAACCCCCCATATCAATTTAATTATTTTAAACAACTCCTAATTATGCAAACCAGGTGATTCAACTTAGCTAGTCAAAACTAGAATAGTGGACAAGCTAGTGAGAAGTGTGAAAGCTTCAAGAGAATGGATTTTGAAGGTGCCCCTAATGATTATAATTCCATTTAGGGTATTTAAAAATGTAATTAAATTATTCCCACATATTTTAATGTAAAATTATGCTAATTTTGAGGCCAAGTGTGCAAGGTGCATGGAAGAGCAATTTTCTACATAGTAAATGATGATTTCTACTTTCAAGGTGATTATAGATGAACAAGCCTAAAACCAATGCATAGAGAGGCATGTATGGTGTCCTTATAATTAATTATAATAATTAGACCTAATCCTAGCTAGGTATAAGGAATTTAAATAAGGCTAATCATGTAGGTATTTTTTTAGAGTTAGAATGGAGAGGCTTTTACCACTTTTCATGAGGTTTATGACTTGGATTGACATTTGTACCTCCAAATATTTCATGGTAAATCCTATAAACTCTTTAAATAAACAATTAACTACTTGGATCATCTTTAAAATTTTCCTTATGACACTTGGACTTATATCTTCTCTCTCTCTCAAGTTTTATAAGAACTAGCCATTTTGGCATTGTATGAGATCCTCTACCTGACTATGGTGAAGCCCTTCTCAAATCTATACCATTTGATCAATAATAATATTGATTTTTACCTCATCCATAACTATTTTTGGTGTGTTCATTTGTAATTTTTGATTTTTCATGAGTGAAGACTATGGATTTCTTAGCATGTTATTTCATTCTATCATCTCTTTGTAGTTAGAAATTTTCTTCTTACATGGCATGTGAAGTATTCTAAGAAATATATAAGATTTAATGAGTTATTATATTCATCATTACCCTCATATTCATCTTATCTAGTCCTCCTAGATTTTCACATTCATCCATAGCCTCAAAATGTAACATTGATGTGAGAAGATGAAGATTGGAGAAATGTATGTTTAGTTTGTCCTTTGATTTCAAGTGTAACATGCATATGGTTGGATGTCATCATATTATTTGGTATATCACCTCCCTTATATTATTTTACTTTCAATTATCTCTCTCCCTTTTCACCCCTAAGTTTATTAGTAATTGCAAACCAAAGTGGTACATCAAAGGAGCTAGCCTTATCTATAGATTCACCTCATTCCTTAGGCTACCCACAAGCCTAGAGGTAATTCCATTGTGACATTTAGATGAGGAAATATTTTCATCTCCTCAAAGGGTACAAATACAAATGGCAATAGCTTTTAGCATTATCATTGGGACTCTTGGTTCAATAATTTTAGATATTTTTGGTGTTGTCTTTCAACAATCATCTTTTGGAGGTATCTATCGAAGCATCAATGACAAATTTAAAGATACATTAGGTAGTCAAGTAGCTTCAATTATGCTTTAAAGATTGTTAGCAATTTATTTATTTGTGTTCTTGATGTCCATTAAGTTTCATGGCTAATTTTAGTGTTGAGTTATGTTCTTTACATGTTGGTGAGACATTACAAGCTTGTACCATTCACCATCAGTATGAATAAGTTCCTAATGAACCTTGGTATGACTATAATCAACCTCATCATAAAGTATATCAATCCTATAATTAGCCTTGATATGAGCCAAATTTTAGCCCTCAATAGTCCTATGATCCATGCTATTCCTATAGTCCTTCATTTTCTTATCCATATGCACACCATGTTATTATACAACCCTACGAGAATGGATAACAAGGAACCTATCAAGAGACACCTCTCTATCAGCCCAATTATTCATGTCCATATGATCTCACTTGTGCTTTACTATTTTCCAAACCCATTCATAAGCCTTATCCTTCATCTAACATTCCATATACAAATCCTTCACCTTCCACTAAATCTCATACTCCATCTCCTTCTATCCGTCAACTATTCACATCATTCCTTCTCAAGGAGTAACCTATCTTAAGAGAAGAAAATATAGAAGAAAAAATTTAATTTATGATTGATCAAGATGCTCTCATGAGTGATTATGAGGAAAAAGTCACCATAGGGGCTCCCCTTGGTGAATAAAAGGATAGTCCACTATCCAATGTCTCTATATTTGAAGGCATGTGTGTCCATGAAGAATCCCCTACACTTCACCCTCAAGCTAATTTTGAGTTCTATGTGCCACCTCCTCCAAGAAGTTCATCTTTTCCTCACCCTATTAATCTTTACCTTGATGGACCTATGGTTTGGGAAAATGAGGAGGATCAGTTGGTTGATAAATAAAGATAACTATTTCTTGAAGAAAACCTACCTTCTTGGTATCCTCACTGGGATAGGTCTCATGATTTTAAGATGCCTAGTATTGGCATTATCATGAAGGAGAAAGAGATGGAGGATCTTATAGCCCTTGAAGAAGACTCTATGATTGATAAAATGGTATTAGATGATCATCTCAAACATGAAGTAGTATGTACTATCAATAATGAAATCTTCATGAAGTGGTGGTCCTAGGAGATCTTCATGAAGTCACGATAGAGGGAATAGTTTTTGAGGATGATATCCATGAAGAAGAAGATTTAAGGTATAAGTTCAATGCCATTTTCATTAAATTTGATGGGTTATGTGAAGCTTCTAATTCTAAAAAGTATTTCACACCTGATGATAAGCTTGTTGATGAGCCTAACCTTGATATTAAGTGTTTAACTAAACATAAAGAGGAATCTCTTTTTGGTGGTCAAGAACCTGCTATCATGAAGTCATTTGGTGATGATAGTAAACAATAAATTGTTGACAAGGATGATTTGCATCTGAAAATAGATATCTTTCAAGAGCTAGAACATATTTGACAATTTGATGGTCAAGTTCATGACAAGGTGAATAAGGAATATTCCATGGACGACACTGATCACTATTTGATAGAATTTACAAATCTCCTTGATAAACTAGAAGAACTTGTAGCTGAGAGGAAGCCCAATCTTGTTGAAAGTACTATGGGAGACAAGTAGGTATGCCTTATTGAATCATCATTTGAAATTTAAATTGAGGATCCACATAACAAGGTTGAAGATTTTAGGATGAAAGAGGAATGCTTTTACATTTTATACCTATTTGAAGATGGTCTACTTAAAAGCATAGTAATTTAAGTGCCAAGGAATATGTTTAATCTAGAGAGCATCCAATCTAAGTAGAAACATGATTTACACCATATTATATCTCATGAAGAAGGTGATGGTTTAAAATTTCCATTTAATCCAAGAGGGAGGTATTATTGATTGTATTTGTACATAGTAGTTTGTTCTTTGCTTCTCCTAAGTACCTTGAGTACATGTGTGTATGTTTGTTTTCTTTGTTATGTGTGTCCTTTATTTTGTGTGATTGAGGTAGTCATTAGTGTCTTTTACTGATCAAAGTCAATGGTCAAAGGTTTAATTGTTTATCTCAAATTTAGATGACTAATAATCTCAATGGAATGATAAGGCTACTGGTTTATTTAGTATACCATGCATACTACCCCTATGAGTCATCAATTTGTTGAACAAATTTGACTTTTTAGTCAAATTAGGGCACCTATAGGTAAACACTTGACTTTATCAATCTATATGTGGTGTAATATGAGTTTAATTAGGTGTATTACATGTTAATTAATCTCAAATTATGTTATATTGGCCTTGGTCAACTAGTTTTTATATCTATTTATCATTTTGGGTCATTTTAGGGGTCAAAAAGGTGTATTTAATGAGTTCTATGGGTTTATTAGGAAATTTTAAGGTTTAAAATGGTTAATTCACATTAAATGTTCCATATCAAGTCTTAGTTAATTAACACAACTAAATTTTTTTAGGTTGTTTAGAATAAATGGTAGTTTTCTAGTGAAAAGAGAAGAAAATGGCACTTGTATGGCCTTCTTGTGATGTGTGCCACTTATAAAAAGTTGGAATATGAATCTTAAACTTGAAAATTGTATGTTTCATGTTTTTTTTTATCTGGAAGTGCCATTTAGTTCTCAAAATCATTCATCTCTCTTTTCACCCTTCTTGGCAAGCAGAAGTGACTTTTAGGTTTTTGCTTGGTACAGACAACTAAGGATATTTCAAAGAAAATATTTTTAGAGGTTTAATTACACTGAGATACCTTAATTTTAATATAATAATTTTTAATAATGTTTTCCTATGGTTCATGAACCATCCTCATGAAGTTGACTATGCAAATTTACTAATTATTTCATGCACCATATGGGTTTTGTTCTTGTTTGACAAATTATATACAATCTAGCTAATTATGTTTCTCCAAAATTATTTTTAATTATTATTCCAATGTTACCCATGATTTTTTTCATGTTTTGTGATGTTTGGATGATCCAATAATCTTAAATTTGTAGACTAGTCTCTTTTAAGTGAAATGGGTAGTTTTCACTATTTTCAAAAACTTTATGCTTTTTAATGGCTTAATATGGTTGTGATAGGTTGAAATAAATATATTATAGTCTTATTTGTGTCATCCTCTTTCAATCCCATTATCTAGGACAAACTTTCTAAGAAGCTGCAGTCATGAGCAATATATGTACATAGTCTGTCATTGGAGTAAACATCTGTAGGTGGTTGCAAGGGAAAATCACATTGAATTAAGGATTTTATAACTATTTTAAAAGCCTCAATCATGACAATGAAAAATTTAATCAATTTTAAAGAGTAAGTTTTCACATTGAATTCTAAAACTCACACATTGCCCAAACTTCTCTTCACTGCCTACATATTTAAATTGTACACTTGCAAGTGACCTGAGAAAAGTGTTTAAGGCCATATATGAATGTTGAAATATGTATTGCCACCATTATTAAGGTATTAAAATCATTAAAATACCATGAAATATTTTTTTTGAGTAATAAGTGAATTCAAAAGATGGGAGATTGTCTCAAAAGGTGAAAAGACTATTCCAGGCCTATAGTCCCTAAAGAGGGAAAATGGAGTACATCACCATTTTATGGATGATGTACAATAAGGATGTCACTTATTTATATATGTCTTGAAAAACTTGCCTTTAATCCTTAATATGGGACAAATAATATACAATGTTTGAGGGGAGGATGGTTTATTGAGGACAGTTGTTGGGGGACTCCAAAAATTCACTTTTATACACTAAAAATAGTTAGTGTTATCCAAAAATTGGAGTCATATGAGACCTCTTACTCCCCTAAGTTGAAAAATAGGCCATGTTTTCATGTTTGAGTGGTTTTTATGGTGAAGGTTATTTTAATGATCTAAAGGACCATACAAAGAAGTTGACAAGTGATGTTATGTTCTCCAACAAGCATCTACAGTCCGTACACAGACCTATGAGCACCTACAATAGGAAAAACAAAAAATGAATTCAATTTCATACCAAAATGGTGCTTCAATACCTTCAAGGGTGAGACACTAACATGAATATACATAGTGGGTGTTTTTTCATGCTCCATGAATAATCCATAGTCATGATAAATCTTGGTTAAGGCAAATAATCACCTACAACAAAGTTTAAGGATAATTCACTTCAGTCATCAAGTACTAAACATACTTGAGTTATGTTTAGGAATTGGAATGCAAGAAAGAGGACTTAATTAAAATATAAATAAGTTTAAAATGAATCTAAATAGTATTCAAAGGTTTCTAATTGGTATGTGGCATTACTTTTTATGATAAATATCACCTATAGGACCCCCTACAGTTACCTGTAGGTAGATAATGCAATGAAAATATGCCTAGGTGAGGTTTCAAAGCTACCAAGGGTGAATAAAATGAGTCTAAACAATATCCAATATATTTTTACAACTTAAATGGGGTCATAATCATACTTTGAATAACTAATTATATTCATGAACACCTATAGCCAGGGTTCTAATAGGTAGGGGTTCGCAGTCATAAAAGGAGGAACTTAGTTTGGGAACTCTATTGAATAGGAGGGTTGAAAGTGAGAATAAAATAATGGAATACAATATGTAAATACTCCTTAAATACATTATTACCTCTATGAACCCTTTTTAATGAATTTCAAACCTATATAAAACTTTTAAGGCCCTAACACACCTGTAGTTGGATCCCTGTTCATGCAATGAAACACATTCATCTTAAGAAAGTAATATGGGGGACTTATGAGAGGTTGGGGATTATGAACACATTAATAAAAATTGGATAAAAATAGTTTCATCATCATGATTCACAAAAATAGAGGAAAAGGCTCTAATCTTTCATAACATAGTCCATTTATGGTTAAACCCTGTACAATCCTTCCTCTAAGATGTTTATCTTGGGATTTAGATGAGTTAGCAGGTATATTGACCCAAGTAAAGGATGTATGTTTGTTTGGGAGGTATATATAACTTTTATAATTTACGCCAACATCCAAATTATTTGAGAGAATAGGGGAAGTGCCCTCTATTTTATTTCAGATCGGGGGCACTCCCCTCATACTTAGAACTGGCAGTTTTAGGGGATGAGGATAGAGAAGTTGACCAGAAGAAAAATAAACTATAAATAAGGTCCAAAAAATTTAAACACATTCATATCAACATGGGAGAACAAGTAAAAATTAAATAAACCAAATAAGGTGCTTGAAAACCTCGGGCTTACAATTATGCATTATAGGCATTTTTAGGCCTAGAAGCTAATTAGAGGATCATATCCATTTATAATTTGGATTTATCAATATAAATTATTTAAAAATGTTTTATAGATACTAATAAACATTTTCAATTTCTTAAGATGCAAGCAAAATCATCAAAACTCATTTTAGGCTCTATGTTGCAAGTAAGCATACTAGGCAAGGATCAAGCCTAATACCCAAAGAGAAGGTCACTCACACTTTTGGCCTTAAATATGATTTTAAACATACTATATCATTATCCTAGGGTGTAATTAAATATTATAAAACTTAATTCTTGCATATAAGGCTTTAGGAGAATTAATTTTGGCATAAGACCATAGTTAGGCCTTTGCAAATGAGGAAAAGAGCACGATAGAATAGCTTTGGAATCCCACATATTTCATGACACTTTTCATAGAGGGTTAAATTTTTTTAAGGAGTTATTCATGGTCCTAACAAAATATTTTTTGGCATTGGATTGAAAGTTGAAAGTGTAATTTATATGAATGCAGGCTAAGAGGGTAAAACTATGTAAAACCCTTATAAAACGATTAAAGGAAACCAATTGGATAAATGAGGTTTTAAATTAATATATATGGAAAATTATTAAAATTAAATATTTTTTAAGTTGAAAATTAAATATTTTTTAGTTTTATGGACTTGTACGGATGGGGGGCAGAAACATGGTTTTTTCTCACTATTTTAAGTGTTTTTTAGGTTTTAGGAGGTTTCAAGAGATGAAAATCACATAAATTAGAAAATTAAGACCTAATATAACCTATAATATCACTCTAATTCTTTTAAACAACTTATAAGTGTCCAAACTAGGTGCTTCAACTCAGTTAGTGAAAACTAGCATAGATGACAAGCTAGGGAGAAGTGTGAAAAGTTCAAGAGAATGGATTTCTAAGGTGCCCCTAATTATTATAATTCCATGTAGGGTCTTGAAACATGTCATTAAATTCCTCCCATGTATTTTAATGAGAAATTTATTGTAATTTTGATGCCAAGTGTGTAAGGTGCATGGAAGGGTATTTTTTTTTTACAATAAATGATGATTGCTCTTTTTTTGGTGATTCTAGATGCCCAAGTCTACAAATAATTAATCTATAGTAATGTAAGTTGTTTTTAAAATTAATTACAATCATTTAAACTTATCGTAATTATTTATAAGGTGTTCAAATAGGGATAATCATGCAGACAGTTTTTCTAAGCCAAAATGGGGAGTTTATGCCCACTTTTCATAATGTTTATGACTTGGATAAACATTTTTACCTCCATAAACTTCATGGTTCATACCATACCCTATAAACATGCAAAATTAAATCCTTTTCTCATCTTTACAAGTGTCCTTACAACCCTTTGACTTCTCTCTTCTTCTCTTTATCAAGTTCCATAATAAATAGCCATTTTAACATTATATGGGATGCTCCACTTGAGTATGGAGATACCTTTCTCAAATGTATACCTTTTGATCAATAATAATAATACTTATTTTTACCTCCTCCATGACTATTTTAGTATTTTCATTTGGAATGTTTGATTTTGCATAAGTGAAGATTATGGATTCCTTAGCATGTTATTTCATTCTATCATCTATTTGCAAGTAGAAAGTTTCTTATTATAGGGCATAAGTGTTATAATAAATGTCTAAGATCTATTTACTTAGTCTATTAATAAATGCCTTCATATTCATTTTGTATAGTCCTCCTAGTTTTGCACATTTATCTATAACCTCCCAATGTAATGTTCATGTGAAAAGATGAAGATTAGAGAAGTGTATGTTCAGTTTGTCCTTTGATTTCAAGTTTAACATGGATATGATTGGATTTCATCATGTTATTTGGTGTATCACCTGATTTATATTAGTTTTATTTTAGTTATCTCTCTCCCTTTTTAAGCACCCAATTTAGTAGTAATTGCAATCCAAAGTGGTACATCAAGGAAACTAACCCTATCTAGAGATTCACCTCATTCCTTAGGCTTCCCAAAAGCCTAGATATTATTATATTGTGCAACTTGGATGAGGAGATATTTTCATCTCCTCAAATGGTACAAATACAAGTGACAAGACTTGCATTTCCACTTTAATATTTTTAGTGTTTGTAATTGGCATTGCCCAAGGTTCTATAAAAATGTTCAAAGATGTGAGACAAGGAGATCCCCTATTCCCTTTTTTATTCATCATAATGGCTGAGTCTATAAGTAGATTCATATCTAAAATGGTAAATTCAATAGACATGAAGGTTTTATACCAGTTTATTTTGTTGAGCTCATCTCCCATCAACAATTCTTGGATGACACCATACTTTTGGTCAACATTTTTATTTAAGAAGCTAGAGTATTAATTTTTTTTTTGGTTATGTATGAACATGATTTAAATTAAAATTTCAAATTTGATAAAATCTCTATTTATTTTCTTAATAATCATTTTGCTAGACAAGCTAGAATTGCCCATTTGTTAAGCTACCAAATCAAAGTTTTACCTTCCTCCTAGTTTGGCATGCCTCTTCTTAGTAATCATATCTCAATGTCTATGTGGAATATATTAACTGATAAATTCCAAAGGAAACTTATAGTCTGAAAAGGTAAGATTATATCATAGGAAAGAAAACTTTTTCTAATCTTCCTAAGAGCATCAAAGATAAGCTAATAAAAATTCAATGAAATTTGCTTTGGGATGGAGCTAAAGTGAGTAATAGATTCCATATTATTACTTGGAACAAAGTATGGTGATCTTGGTATAAGGAAATTTTAATTGATGAAAAAAGTACTTATTTAGACATTTATTTGGACTTTTGTTAATAATAATAACACCTAAGACAAAATTCCCTATTTCAAATACTTAGAGGGCCATGATTCAATGTTAATTTTTTTACAAGACCAATTTTTCAAGGGCTCACACTTCTAGAATTTTTTTATTTTGAATAAAGATATAATTTCCATAGGCTCTGAATTGAAAATTGGTAATGGTGATAAGGTCGATTTTTTGAAAGATTTTTGGGTATTAGATCATTTTTTTAGTCAAATTAATACTTGATAGAACTTACATTTATAATAATTATAGATGCATGGTCTAGGAATACTAGCAAGTGTTTGAAGGTGTGAAAATATAGAAAACTTCAAGTTTAGATCACATGAATTAAGAAGATACATTGATGTTATCTAACTAAAAAAAATTTCCTAGAAATTTTCATTTAACTCTTAGCAATAGATATGACCAACTTGTTTGGAAGGAGTCATTCAATGGTCATTACCAAGTTAAATCAGGTTACTCTCTATTGGAGTAGAATCCTAGAGTGTTCATGACTATGTTAAATTGGGTTACACTCTATTAGAGTAGAATCCTAAAGTCATATTTAATTAGGAGTTATTATGGGACAAAATTTTTATTCTTAAAATCAATTTCTTCCTTTGGATACTAATCTAAAATAGAATTCTTATCATGGACAATTTTTTTAAAAAAAAGAGGCTGCTTTTTTACTAATGGATGAATCCTTTATGAAAATGATAATGAATTTGTCTTCCATCAGTTGTGGATTTCCCTTCTTCTCAAAAAAATTAGATATGCATTCTTCTCAAATTCAATGTTATTTGGGTTCATGTAGGTTCTTTGTTAAAGTATGGCACTCATCAGAGTGCCCCTTTAAGAATGTTCTACTCAAGAAAATTTGGAAGTTATATTTTCCTCATATTATTTGAGGAATTTGCGGAGACTTTAAAAATAGGATTTTTTATTAAAAAAAATTATTAGCAAAGTGATATCCAAAAGGACCTCTGATGCCATCATAATGAGCTGTAATATAGAGCCTAATAATATAAGAAAAAGCTTACTTCCATATGAATAAATTTCAACCCTTAACTAAAAAATTGATACTTCTCATATTTGTAATATTTATTATAAAGATGATATTATAAAAAGAACTAACCTCATTTTGGTTGGTCGAAGCTCAAATTTTATGGAGCTACCCAAGGGAATTCATGCCATGTTTGAGGTAGTGGTATTCTAAGAGATCATCCATGAAATTTTATGGTAGCCTATGATAGAGATATGGGTGTTAATTCCAATAATTAGGTTGAAGATCTTGATTCCCTTTGGGGACTTAAATTATCAAAAAAAAAAGGATTATAATTACTCATAATAGAGGGAGATTCTCTTAGTATTTTAAATTATCTATCTAGGAAAAATGTTATTATTTGGACTATTAATCAAGTGATTGAGGAATAAATATCCACTATGGACTCTAGGAAAAAATTTCTAATCCAACACATTTACCAAGAAGGAAACATGATAGTGGATTGGATCACAAATAGGGGTGTGGCCTCATTGGGTCAGTCTACTCAGATGGACTCTAAAGATTTTCCTACAGACTTCGTCCAAAGGATAAAGGGTGAAGGTTTGACTAATGAGAAAAATATTTGTGGTAATGGAGTACTTACCCAAGTTTATTTGAAGGATTTGTTGGGTCATTACAGTTTCACTCCTTTATATTTAACTTTATCCTTTTTTGTCTCTTTGAAAAACTTATAGATTTGACTAATTTCCTTCAAGTTTTGATTTATAAAACCAAAGGTAGAAAAAAATAGATATGGGATTTGTTGGTTCTTTAGCTTATTAGATTTGGGAAAGACTTATTATTCCATATTTTATAGGTTCCTTTATTATAATAGGGTTATCAAACATGTTTAAACCTAAATTACCGATAGAAATCAAGAAGACCAAGCTAGTTTGGGAGGCCTTGAAAGTTGATGGTTTTTCAATATTAATGGAAAAAATGAAGGGCATGACATACATATTTTGAATCTCTTTGATAATGCCTTGGAAGATAAAACCCTTAAAATTAATCGGCTCATACTAGAAATCATTAAGGAGATAATTACTCATGTTGTAAGCTTGGAAATAGAGAAAACCAAAATTTTCAAACCTTGCATAGATTATAAAAGAGAGGAAGTCTTTTTGGAGCAAGGGGAAAACTTGGGGACTTTGCACAATTGTTTTTACTATGAATATTTTCCTAGGCCATTTAGAGGAGTTCCTTTTCACCTGATGCAATATGTCACACTAAAAGGTAGGTATAATGTTATCAGATGGTCCCTATTCATTTTTCTAAATTATTTTAGGTATGTTGTTCTTTTGAGCCACCCCTTATACATTCTTCACTCTTTAGAAGGCTCCATATTGAAATACAAAAATATAAATTACTTCATTTTTAGACATGATGGGTTTTTTTTCTTAATCTATAAGTACTTAAAGGGCATGAATCAGCTTAATACTTAAATTTCCCAACCTCAGTATAAAATTATTAAGGATAAAACTATGGACATTAGGAATATTAAGAAGGTTTCAATTAAGTACCCTGGTAGTATTTATAAGAATACCAAGGTCAAATCTTCCATAATCTTAACTATTAATGTTCCTAGATGTTCAAAGGTTAAGTACACTAGTATTTGATATAATATCAAAATGTTCTTTAAGACTGCGGATAAAGTTCCCAATGTGATATTTAATAGTTTAAATAAAAAGGGTAAAATAGGTCATACCATGGGTGACTCTATCTTAGTTGAAGAAGATAGATCTAGGTCAAAGATTATTAATCAACAAGAGGACCTGGGTGGAATTCATAAGACTTGTCATCCTAAGCTTCTTGAATCTAGAAAAAGGAAGACTAGAAATGAATCTAAGCATAAAGATAAAGATTCTTTTGATAAGCATCATCAGGATTTAAATGAGAATTTAAAAAATTTAGTTAGTTATTTAAAAGGTAAGAAAAAATCCTGACAAGATATTAGAGGAACTAGAACTCCAAAATTCCTTCATGCATTGGTTCATGAGGGAGGTAATAAACCTCAAATAAAAGGCTAGGTTTTCATAGTAGGAGGATAACCAATAAATATAGAGTCTTCTATTTAGGGTTGACATGCTGCTAAATGAAAATGAGAATATCAAAAAAAATATTAGCTTCTAGGTGAATTGCAGGAAGGCTTCATGAATTAGGGGATTCAAAATTTTGAGAGCCTTAAAACTCACCTGGGAGAGTTATTTGACATAAATACCCCTATCAAAGGAAAATAAAAATAGGCTCAATGTAGTGGTTGTTAGAAAGATCTAGATAAATAAAATTTGTTGTTACAAATTAATTCTAATCTCAAAAGGATGAAAAGTTACTGGGGGGATGCCTTGGGAATCTCAGCATGGATTAGGATACTATTTATTCTTCTATTACTTTTTCAATATATCTCAACTATCTGTGTTATGTGTTAGTTGTCTTTCCTATAGTCTTTCATAGATCTTTGGTTCTATTTTGTTTATACTTTTCCTATGTTTTGAGGACCCTAGTTTAAAACCCCCCTTTAACCTTAACAAGAAACATACATAGGAATTTTAATATAGACCTATCAAAACCATATATAAAGTTATGCATTTCCACATGGAGAAATGAGAGTCTCCATTGATATAATCTACTGCATGGTTAGAATTGGACTTATTATATCAAGTGGCTCTGATGGATATGGACTATATATAGCCTACCCATGAGGTCACTTTTTAATGGGAAGTTTCATCTTCTATTAATGGTGATTTAAATGCACATATGTTAAACTGGTAATGTGGATTTCATTAGGTAGGGCCTATGAGTTTGGATTACACTAATAAGAGACAATTTCAACAATACTTTGTAGCTATGGATTTAGTGTAGTTTAATTCTAGGTTACAATTATTAGGATTTAATAACATTATTAATTATTATATAGGTTTAAATATTTTAAACCTATTATAGCATATTAGTTTATTTGTTATTATCAATAAATCTATTCTCATAATTTTTTTGCTACCTATGACTATTACTGGTTATTATGTCCTATTTTATAGGAGGTTATTATGATACCTCTATGAATATATAATAACCTTTGTTTGGTTCTTGTTAATATGTGAAAAAAAATTATTACTATGTATTTCATCTATTTTTTTTAATAGTCTATTGTCCAATTTGCCAACAGTGGTATCAAAGCACCATATGGAATGCTTAGCTTGTATGGGGTAGATCCATTCTTATTCATTGTCACCCCTTCTATGCGAGTTTTATTTTTTAATGTCTTATTCAAAATTCATCAAATTGGTGTAGAAATTAAATGTGATTTTTGTATGTAATTTGGTATATGTTCTATATAGACCTATGAGGCAATATTAAATGCTTGCAAACCTTACAAAATACTCAAGAAATATTCTAGATTAGCACAATTTTTGTGCTCTACATTCAAACTTGGTGAAATGAAGAATATGCATATGTCTATGTTATATCATTTATGTCCACGTGTTAAGACATTCAACCATTTCAAAAAAAAATCTTCTTCTTTGTCATGCAGTGATTATGTCATCTCATTTGGAGCTCAAGTTGATTTATATTCTTTTTTTCCTCATCTTCAGTCTTATCACATTGTAATAATTCTCTCCACCTTACCTTACAATGTATCACTCCACCTATTATATGGTCTATTGAGTTTCATACCATGTCCTGTTAGATCTTTACATATTTTTTAGGTAGATATGAATGAATTTTGAGAGGTTGTCATGCACATGGTAGAATTAATTCTTTGTTAGATATATTTATGGTTCAACTTAGCTATGTATTTGACTATATCCCCTGATATGATTGTACATTGTCATCTTAGTCCAAGTTCTCCTATTTGATTCCACTACATATTTCCTACATTAAGCATGCCAACACAAAATCACATCGTCTTCCTCATCCATCGATAATTGGATCTATAGTTTTATTTTCCACTTTGTCTACAAAAGTAGGTGATTATTTTATTAAGAGTTTATTAATTTATTTTTAGGTGGTATTTATCATTTTAGATATTTTGTCTTGTTTTTGTCTAGTTAAGGTTGAGTGAAAATAATTTGATTCATTTATTGTTTAAGGTATGGTCAAAACAATAACAGAATAGTACTTTAATACTTTTTTAGATTTGAGTTTTGTATAATTTCATGTTCAAAGTTTATAGTCAATTATATATCTTTTATAGAAGTCTAGTCTTATTAAGGGTCCATTGTCAATTGTCAAAAATTTGAAAAATATCAAAAGATGAAAAATGAGTCAAGACTCATTTTGTGGGTCAAATCATTTTGCATATAGTTGAATTTATTTTGTAAGGATGCAATATCACTTGTACACAATGTCCATTGAGATTCACCACTAAATTCACTAAGTAACTGATACTAGAGGATGGAGGATACATAGAGGTTGGAGGACATTTGGAATCCTCTCATGAGTTTCCTATGATGGGGTCACATCATTGAAATGGTGACATTTTTTAGTGTGTTTGTTTTATGTTGTGCATGGTGTGGTTTTATTCTGTAGTGTGGTTTTCAATAAAATGCTTATCATTATTTTTTAATTCTGTACCTCCTAATGAAGAACATTACGAGGAAAAAAGTACTAAAGTAGAACTTGGTTCTTGGAAAAGGGTTTTTGTAAATTTGAGAGACCACTAAAGTGTATAAAATAGTTTAGTTGAGACCTCCTTCCACCTCTATGTTCATGGTCAACTATAGCATAAAACCATACAGGTTTGTGGTAATCCAAGAAACCACTAAAGGTGTTATCAAAGAGATGTATTGTTGTCACTTCTAGGATTTTAGTAATCTTACAAGGAAAATCCAAGGTGTCACCAAGACTATGAAGCCACAAAGATAGCATGCCACCTTAAAGGTGAGCAAGCTAGATAGAGAGTGTAAAAACTTCTTATCATGTTTGATTTAAGGAGGTGCTAGGAATTAATAATGTTAAGGGGGTGAATATGAGGATTTAATAACATTATTAATTATTATATAGGTTTAATTATTTTAAACCTATTATAACATATCAATTTAATTATTATGATTATGAAATATATTCTCATAATGTTTTTAATACCCATGACTATTCTAGCTTATTATATCATATTTTCTATGATGTTGTTTTGCTACCTCCATGGATATATAATATATTTTGTTTTGTTCTCATTAGTATGTGAAAACATAATATTATTATTATTTGTTTATTCTAATTTTCTTATAGTTAGATCTCCAATTTGCCAACAAGAATACCATGTGACTGATATATATCAATGAGACATTATACTAAATTATGCATCAAAGGTATTGGTGTGACATGGTGGGTAGTATGTTATTTCATTAAATTACACTGGGATGAACTTTTGACAATGATTATAGCATAGTTTTAAGTATCAAGAAAGATACATTCATAGATATGTAGATATATTGATTTCAGAGGGCGTGAAACCAAGAAATTTGGTGCAAGTGTTTCAATATGATTTAACACCTCTGCCACAAGAATGGAACATACTCCATGAGTGCATTTATAATATAAAGAATTAGCGATATATCCAACATGAGTTTATACAAACATTTTTATTTGATGATGAAAATCCCATAGTGAAAAAATCTCTCCAAAAGTTGAAGAAGTTTTTAAGTCATAGACATAAGGAATACATACTGTCTACACAAAATAAAAGCTCCTAGCATGAAGTAGCCAAGGACATGAAAATTTTTATTAAAAAATATAGGGCCAATAAAAAAAATAACTTTTTTTTAAACCCTATAATATAATTATTGATAATGTAAAATAGGAAAAATCTAGTGATAGTGAGGATGACTTATATTTAAAAGTAATCTTTGAGATAGAACATCAGATGGAAGGTCTTAAAGCCAAAATCACATAAGAAACAAAAGATACATAGTTTAAAAATGTGAATATTTAGTAGTAGGAAGGGATAGGACACTAATAGAATCTATTTAAAATGGGTCAAATAAAATATATTAAGAACTAGTGCATAAGGCAGTGGAAAAAATTAGTATAGAATCTATACCAAAGCATAAAACCATACTCAATTAATTGATGTAGAAACAAATTTATGAGGGAGTCTAATTATTTCAAGATTAAGAATATGTATTTTTCACAAAGGTTTTTTAATTCAATAGTGTTGACCCTTAATTTTGATGAACATGCATATATTTTAACAGGTGCACATGGCTTATAAATAAATGACATACAAATTAAATTCTAATATAAATATCAAAGTCAATGTTGATATTGACATGATATAAAAATTAGGGATTATCTATCTAGTAGAGAAATTAGACTAGGTAAGTCCCATTTTGGTTCAATGTAAGAAGCCATGACAAATCAAACTTTGTGGTGAATATATGGAACTTAATTATGTGTGCATAAATTACATATTTCTTATTCCTTTTACTGATGAAGTTATAAATTTAGTCATAGGGCATGAATTATATTAATTCATGCATATGAAATTAGTGGCTACCAATAGTTTATAATTTTAGTGGAAGATAATATAAAGACTAATTTTCTAATAGAATGGAGTTAATTTGTATACAAGTTAATAGCTTTTAGTCTAAAAAATACAAATTTTATTTTATCTAGAGATTTAGAGACTACATTTTTAGAATTCATATACTATTTTCTAAAGGTTTATCTAAATTATTGGGTAAACTTCTCCTTATTCAAGATCACCTTTCAAAGTTACAACTAAATTTGGAAATATTTTGAGCCATGTTCATAGCTCTAAACTTTAAGAAGTGTTTTTTTATTTACACATTTTGGTTTCTCTTAGTATATGTACTATGTAAAAATAGTATTTTGGTAGATCAATCCAAACTCATAGTCTTGAAGGGACAGACACTTCCTAGAAGTTATATTTAAGTAAGAATATTCGTATGGCACACATTATATTAATTCAAGTTCATCAGGGGATAGAAAAATATAAAAACTATTATATATATTAACGAAAAAGGACACAAAGTTTAAATGGACCCAAAAATGCCTTTAAGCCTTAATTTAATTTACATATAGATTATAAAAATCCTAAATTTGGCATTTCTCTATTGTAATAAGTTGTTTCATATGCATGTGGATGAATATAGTATTGTAGTGTGTGTAGTGTTAACTCAATTAAGAATCAGAGGTATAGATCATCCTATCCACTTCATAACATAGAAACATTCAATGGATGATAAAAATTATACATCCACTAAACAAGAAGATCTTCCTATGGTGTTTGAATTACAGAAGCTTAGACATTATCTTTTAGCCACTCTATATGAATATTTTATAGACCATCAATCTCTACAATATTTGATCAAGAAGCCAAGGTTAGGAGGGAAAATTTTGGTATGGTTAAAGTTATTTCAATAATTTTAATTTAAGACCAAATTCAAGTCAATAAGTTAAAATATGGGACAGTATCATATGAGTCTTATAAATAATGGTGAATAACTATTAGAAATAATACATGAGTAATGAGATATTTATTTTAAATATATTCAATCCTAAATAATATGAAAGATGTAGCTAAATATATACAACAAGGATTTTTTCCTACCCATTATGTGGAGAAGGATAAAAGTAAGTTGTTGCAAGAGGACTTCAATTCAATATTATAAATGGGTTTGAAATTTACAATATGGGTAAGTATGACAAGATACTTAGATTATCCCTATCATGAGATATTATAATTTCTATAGGAATAACATCAAGTAATTATGAGAGGACACTTCATATGATAATATTCAAGGAATGTAATACAAAGTGTCATGTAGTATCCTAATCTAAAGGATGCACACAAATTCAAAAAAAACTACAACATATGCCAATGAGTAGGAAAGTTAAAGTGGAGGGATATTTTATTTAAAAATAATGCTACCTATGCAACCATTTGGGCCTTCGATAATTGATTTTATAGGGTTTATTAATTCACCTAGTAAATTTTGTAATATCAGATATATAAAAACTATGACAAAATACTAAAAAAATGTATTGCATTTATTATGACACTAAGCTGCAATACCAAAGATGCAACAAAATGTTTATATAAAAATCATTATAACTAGGTTTGGATGTCCTCTTAAGATGATCAATAAAAGAGGAACAGACTTCTCAAATAAAAACATAAGGAATGTGGCTGAGGATTTCATGATATCACACCATAATATAAAAACTTATCATTCTCAATCTAAGAAATAGGTAAAAACATCAAACCAAGTTCTTTAGAATATGCTTAGTAAAGTGTGTAATATGGAGAGGGATGATCCAAATGATCAAATATGTATGATGTTATGGACACATAAAACTAGCTCTATATGTGTGATGAGATTCACTCTTTTTCTTTTGGATTATGTGATATAAGTATTGATGTCAATATAATACATAGTTCCTACTTTGTGAATTGTAATGATAATGTGATTGGAATATCATGACCAATTTTGAGAAAGTTTGAAAGATGTAAATCATATTAAAGAAACTATGCATAGATAAATTTGGACATATGAAGTAAACAAAAAGATCTATACATCATGGAATTATTACAACTTGTGATCTAAGGAATTTAAACCTTAATAGAAAATTTTGTTATAGGATAATATATTTTTGGCACATCTAGAGAAGTTGGGAATTCCATAAAAATGACCATACAGTATCCATGAAGTTTCACAATGAGGAACTATGTTATTCATATAACTTCAATGAATCATCATTCTAGGGAACATAAATGGTTGTAGGCTTAATCCCTACTACCAATATCCTCTATAAATTTTATGATGAAAACAAAATGGGTGTTGATAAGCACCATGTAGGTAGGAATTTTATTTATTAGGTTTTAGTGTAGTTGTGTATATTGGAATATGTATATGACAACATTGGTAACATATATTAATGTCAAAGTAGTATATTGCAAACACAAATTTTTCAATGAAAGTGTTACTATTTACATGTATAGTAATGAGGAACTAATTAAAAGGTATGGAAGAGAAGTAAAAAATGGTAACTACCAATGTAGTTAATGAGAAAGCACACCAAAGATTGTGTATTTTCTAAAATAGATGAATTTGTCAAAAGAAGTTAATACATAGTAAAATAGATTCCTCAAAGGGAAAAATGGTAATGTTTTAGATCATTAAAGGGTATTAGATGGAAAATTGAATATTCACTTTGAAAAAAAAGGGCCAATTCATGATTATCATCAAAATTCAAAGTAAGAGGATAATAGCACAAAAACCAAATCATGTAATTGTTGGGAAGTGTCAGAGAATATTGGGTAATGAAAATCGGTAAATGCCATGGTACAAAGGGGAAAAGACATTTTTAAAATTTAAATCAAATAATAACTCTAAGTGATATTGCTTTCAATGAGTTGTTTGAGTGCATCTTTAAACATGATTTCACCACATAATAGATAAAATAGATAGATCATAGATTCTAGTGTTGTTATATAACTTTCATAAGGAAGATACGAGGATTGGATTAGTTATTATATTAAAAAACTATTTTGAACATGATCTATTTGAATACTTAAAATCAACTGAGGCTGAATTATTCTCTCAAGCACAATTTATCAGTTCACAACTAGAAGGTCTATCCATACTAGATAGGTTATAAGGATCATATGTATACTACGTTATCAAGATCGATAATATTGGTAAATTATATGAAGTGATAATTACTATCCTAATTTTATATAGTAAATATGCTATTCATTTGTCTAAAGACATCAAAATCTACATCAACACCACCACAATGGTGTAAGTGATCAAGCTTACAACTAGAGGAAAATATTTAACATAGTACAAAAACAAAATCTCACAATCTATTTAGACATTAAGGATAAATATTATTTAGCATCCATGGGAATTTTATTCTGTTTAGTTGATGATTATCTTGTGTAGGTACTGACAAAGTGTATCACAAAGTGATTTAAAAAAATGACAAAAAGTGACTAACAAAAAATCAAGGTGGTCATCAATAATACACATCAGATAATTTAAATTAAAGAATAATTCAACTAATGTATTTTTTTGTTAACTGGTCTTATTACCAATATAGATAAGGTTATCAAAACTTCATCACATACTTTCTAATACTAGTTTTTAATATTACTACTTTTTCACGCTATTTATATCACATGATGATCATATCACACCATATGTTGACTACTAGCATACCACTAATTTTTCAAACCTCACATGAATGAAAATTGGATAGTACTATATGTAGCTCAGGTTCTTCAACCAATGTTTGATGTAAGTTCAAGTGTTGATTTCATCACACCCTTATCTACTAGCAGATGCCTTAAAGTACCTAGGACCTTTCACCAAGGTCATAAAAATTCATAATGGGATTTAAATACAAATCCATGAGATTAAATGGACACCAATCACACCTAGTTCATTTCTCATAAAACATTTAGATACATAGGTAGAGTTAATGATTCAACGATTTAGATTTTAGATATAAGTGCCACCACTACATTTTATGCCCCCAATGTAAAATAATGATTTCCTAAATCACAAGTAGAAGTGTGAGATAAAAAATAATAATAACTAAAACCATATAGATCCCTATCATATGAATTTTTAGTAAATATTAAATTTGTAACCTATATAACATTTCCATTACCAAAGGAGGAGACTCTCAAGATTAATCCATGGTTGAGCAATAAGACCATGCCAAATATTATCGTAAAATATGACTTGTAAGATTTAAGGGTCATTATGAGGAAGTATACAAGAATATGGTGTAGGATATTATAAATTACATCTTTGATGAGGAGGAGGAGAATTATTTTTTTAACTTATAAGGTCATTTATACATGCTAGCTATGAAATAATATTCTAATTTTAATTCTAGTTTAAATACCCATGCCTCCATTGTTCATTTTTTTGATAAAATAAATGAAGAGGAAGAAATCAAATGCATAATAGAATCCATATTCCAATGAGGATAATTAGTCTACGGTTCATCTACTATCATGATGAAACCAATGTAGATGGTTTCATAATAAATAAGGATGGAGAAAAGAAATATAATAGTAGGAACATCCCAAAATACCATTAATACACATATGTTACACTCACATAATTTTTGCAAACCATGTAAAACATTCATAAAAATCATGGGAACATTAGTTGTAATGTAATATGTTGTGAAAAAATAGTGTGATGAAGAAAAAGGCATAGATCAATCACCTTTTTTCCACACCCATGCATCTAAGTGCTATAAAAAACTTTGGTCACACCATATTATGATAGAAAAACCTATAATCAAGTTAAAAATAGTAATTTTACTATCTTCTTATCCTTCACAATAATATTACCTCTTCCTTGTCCACCACCTTCACCCCTTCTCAATAATTATTTATATATTCCATAACCACAATTTGCATACCCAAAATAATTGAACATGAGGTAGGTGATGCAAACCAAGAAAAACAAGGGATTGACCCTCAGCACAAAAGTAGACATATTAGGTCAAACAACAAGGTGACATCCTAGGATAACAAGCACATTAAAATGCAAAGTATATAGAATAATTTTCCAAGGCTAAAGTAGAAAACATAAGGATTAGCTAGAGTAGGAACAAAAAGAATAAGATGATAAAAGTATAAATAAATAAGAAGAGTAGAATAAGAAAATGTTGGAATAAGATAAAAAATAAAAATAATTGAAGTAGTTGTAGGAGCCACATAAGAAGACAACAAAGGTTGAACTGGCAAGGAAAGATACTTCATAAAAATAATTACAACATATGAATAAAGTTGAAGCTAATGCAATAACCAAAGAATGTGAAAAAAATAAAAAATATTGGATTTGGAAGTAGGAGGAGTTAAAAATGAAGGTCATAGAAGATCAAATTGTGAAAGATGATGTATAATAAGTTAGTATGAAAAGAGGTGAAATAACAAGCCTAAAAGGACTCAAAGGTGCATGTAGATTTAAATTCATGAAAAAAAGGAGATGAATATGAAATATAAGGTCATAGACATAAAATAAACCTAGACAATATCAAGATATTAATCCAATAGTTGAGTCCAAGTAGGACAAATTAATAAATCCAAATGATCTTGAACAGATCTGCATAATCAAGATCAACCAAAAGAGGAGTGTAGGAAGAGGTGTCATGGGGAAAACATAGTATAAAAACCATTGGATGTGGGTTTTATATGCTCCCATGTTAGGATGAATAACATTCACACTCTCCATCATATAAATTCATCATTAACCATCAATTTTAACAATTGATGTAAACTCATTTAGATTGCCTATGATAAGTCAAAAGGCTTTTATATATATTACACAACTCACCTTGGTGAATTAAATTAAATAATTTATATTATTATAAGATATTATTTCATATAAGGAATTTGTGATTGAATAAGACAACCTTGAAGTATAAGAGAAAAGCATAGATCTACATGACCAACTAGTAAAAGCTAATCACATCATAAAGTATTGGGTGGCTGTGGATACATTAAAATAATTGTGAGCTCAGGTCAACAATTATGTGATAAAATTGAAGTAATATTCAAGTTCATCTGATAATATTAAAAATTCATTAACACTTCCATGCAAAAGGAAACCCAAATTTGTCAATATAAGGTTGATTGAAAAATTAAGCTACATGATGTATGAAACGAAGTTTATCCGATCCTATACAAATATAATAAATATATAACAATCATATATGTTCACACATCCACACCATCTTAGATGGAAGTTATGTTCAAAGATTATATTGATTTAAGAGACAAATTTATGGAGATGATGTAACATTAGGAGAATGCGATGCTCTACAACACATTCACTAGCATGTAGACACATTGATATGAAAACATGATGGAGGTAATGTTAAATTGCATTCATATTAGGGTTAATTGATATAATAATATGATCATATCCATAGAATATGAGTACATTCAAAAAATATTAAGATAAAATCTCCCATGTGCATGTTAATTAATATGGCATGGGATCTCCTAGTAGATTATAGATAATTCAAACAAGATTTGTCACATCTAAACAAATATATTTAAGATGTCATTGATGAACCTAAAACATTCCACCTACCCATCTCACCCAAGTACCAAAACTCAAACAAATGATGGAAATAATTTAGAAAACACCTCCTCCACAAAAATCACCTTTGTCGTCTCACTATGTAAAAATAACATATTCAAAATTGTAACCTTTACAATATGAGTTGACTCTAGCTACACAATCTATTCCTCCATTTTCTAAATAAGTTCTCTGAGTCCATAATTTTTGAAAAAATTAAGAGTGTATAAGTCTTTTAAGGACTTAATATTTAGGCATGGGTCCATGAAGGTTGAAAACCAACAAAATATGGCCTCATCATTATGATAATATATTGAAAATACATAAAAGGATTTTGATTCACATGGTAATGAGTTGAAAACCTAAAAGGTTAGATAACTAGTGTGAAACAATAGATTTTTTTTGAGTGATAACCATAATCATTTATTTTATAGAAACCCCTCAGTGCAACACAATAAAATACAACATCACTAGACTTTAGTACAATTCCTTTGACTTTATTTTGGGATGAGACAACTATTTAAGTCCAAGAAAGTGTTTGTAAAAAGACTTCTATGTTAAAATCATATATGATGTGTTAATGATAAATGTGGGACGTATAAAATGATGTATAATGTTTTGAATGTATTTTAGCATGTGATTTTATTTTAAGAGAAAGGTTTGGAATGCAAAGTGATAAAATATCCTTGAATATGTATATAGATACTATATAATTGGAAAGAAAAATGAGTTCCAATTTATGAGATAATAATATAGAGATCAATTGATGATTCTATTGAATATTTATATGTTTTACCATTTGATTTCATTTCCCTAGTTTTTTAAACCTATGTATTCAATATAATTATTTATGATATATGGATTAAGAAACCATGATTAAATGAAGATCTAATAAGTACAAACAAAATGAATGATCTTACTTGATTTATCCTTGTCTAAGTTTTTGAATTTGTAACTAAGTCACTAGAAATAAAAGTTAGTATGTTCTAGTTATAATTACCTAGGACCTATAATAACAATGGAATAATTGGTACATATCATTTTTCAATGCTTTCAAGACCACTTATCACATTCACATAGCATGATATTTTTGATGATAATTCCAATTTTCAATATTTAATCATTCTAGATTATGTTGATCATTAACATATATAGAGTGTCATAGTTTATAATAGTTCTAGTGTGAATAGGCACTATAACACTTATCTCTCAATATGTTACTAGGAGGTCCTTCAATTTAAAATATTCATGTAGGTCATTATACAATCCATAGATAGTTGAAGTATATTTTTTATAATGAAGTTATAATAGTTCATTGGATTCAATATGAATACCCCTAACAACTAAAGGTGGGTATTCTTTCAAAACATATTTTAGTTAATTTTTTTGAAAAGGTTCAACCTAATTAGAGAATTTGAAAACAAGTTTTTAGGGTTTACAAGGATGCATATCCTTTAAAATCCACTGAAGATCCACTATTTATTCCAACATGGCCTAGATTGGTATTACAAGACATCAAGAGTGTTTCATAAAGAGCACAAGCACAAATTTCATACATTCCATGCTAGGTTTGAAAAAAATTTAGAGTTGAAAATATTACACAACATATACAACATGCTACAGCTTATCATCATGACAATGACACTTATGTTATTGAGCCAAATCAATTTTTAGATTTCAATTTGAGATTAGTTCATTTAAATTATAAGGATACTTTTCATTCATGATATGTCATCCTTATTATGCTATAAACATTACCTATTGATTTTTAGACTCTTACGAGAGTCATTGGTTAATATGTTGCTTTTAGGTTTCACATTTAAAAAAATAAAATGTTAATTTTTTTTTATAAAACTATTAAAAACATGAACTATGCATGATATGTGTAGTTCATTTGCATAAATTTATTTATGTTTAGTATAAATAGTACTTATTTATATTAATATATATATCAATAATGATTAAAAAGTGTCATTGAGTGATTTGAATATCATATAGGTTGTCACTTATAGATGAAGTTGCATGTGGTGAGACCGACTCGGTCCTAAAAGTTTTACATAGACAAAACCACTCTAATTTAGACAGTCACATGGTATACTTTTTTTTTTAATTCCATAGGACTTGTCCCAATGAAAATAATATCTAATTTTTCATATTCAAATGAGCATTATTTCTTCGACAACTTTATTACATCTCAACAAGTTCACTGAGAGCATCTTTTACATAGGTTTTATCATTCTTTGATTATCCCTATTGTTCATAATTTACTTGAATACATTCCTAAATATATATTATATTGGATAACTTAAAATAAAAAATTTATCTTATTAGAGATGTAATCTATTTAATGTACTAATGTTACAAGTTGTTTACGTAATTAAAATTCGCTAATTATATATGCTTTTCATGATTTACCTCTTTGATTATGTTTTGTGTGCACTCCTTTCTCTGGATTTTGGACATTTAAACATGTTTTTATTTTTTTCTCTAATACTTATTGCATTATTATATGTATTTTATTAAACCTTTGAAAATTCCCCTTGTATCCATCCACTTTGACTTGTTTATTTTTTGTGCTTTTGCATGTGCTCTTTGCATGTTTGTGTCATGTCTATGGCTCTTGTTTATTATTTTTTTGCCCAATTTTTGATATCATGATTGATATAATTCATATAAATAGTTTATTGATGCTATTATCACCATCATAAATCTTCCCTGAGCTGTTATATATTTTTTTGAATACTCAATATTTATTTTTTATTCATTATGTACATAATTGATAACATATATCTAGGCATGAGTCTATCCACACTTATTTCAACATATATAATACATAATTACTTTGCTTAGATTATTAGTACAATTTAATTATCTCAAATTGTGTTATTATTATAATATATTTCAAAATCTTATATAACATAACTTGTATAATGTTTTAGTTTAAGTTACATTATTGTGTAGTATTCACAACTCACTTAAAAAGAGGGGGCATCCATAATGGATTTCTTAAATACCATTTTAAAATGTTCCATTCTACAAAAATGGAAATATAATATTTTCTTAGTTAATTATAATTCATATTTATTTTCTCCTGAGAAATTAATTTAAAATAATAACTCTTCATTTTGATGCCAATGTAGGCCATAATTGTCCATAATAATGTACTTTCATCCGAGAAGGCAGAAACATTTTTTTTAAGAATTATCATAATCATACCTGATTTGAAAAAAAATACTGTTTAGTATGTTTTTATAAATAGTTTTGAAAGTTATGCATTGATTTTTTCAAAATTTTGCACAAATTAGGGGCATCTTGCGTGACATGTGTCCAAGAATATTATGTGACTTAACTCAAACAATTTAATTTATACTACTACTCAATTATTAAATTAAATATGCCAAAACATCATTTTTCCTATGAAAAATTTATCACTTAGTTTCACACCATTTTATATAGAGGGAATGACAATTCATTTCATTCTCTATTTTGTATACACTAGAATAAAAAAATACTAGTTTTGCAGCAGGAATTGATCTTATTTGTACTAGTTTTAAACTAATTTTGGCATCACAATTATCAATTGGAATTCATATAATGATTGTAAACTACACTAATACAATGAATTTTATGATGATGGATTCAAACACATACTAATTTCTTAAGCACATTATACTAAAAATGAGGATTGGGGAATACATATTCCAATCCAA
>JARHVA010001890.1:310000-432500 GCA_037957365.1 Torreya grandis
CCGAACATTGATAACCAGTAGAATTACTTTTAATACTCATGGCATTCCATCATGGAAGTGGTATGTGTTACTAATATATATCATTATGAAGTTTTAATTAGCTTATCAAAGAGACAACTCAATCTTTGTAGTAGTTGATATGTTTACCAATGTTACAGATTTATTACCAACCAAATATAGCCATAAGGCAGAAGAAATTTCTTAATTGTATGTGGTTAGATTGTATGGTTACATTACATTATAAATAAAATAAATTGATATGTTTTAATATACTTATGCATTTTTTTATGGTTTTTTATAGGTATTGTTATATTTTATTAATTTTAGGGTGCCTTTAAGTGCTTTTTTAATGGTGTAGTTCACATTTACTAACTTCAATGAAATTATGTGAGTTTTCTTCATTAAAGGAGAAACTAGATTCCTAGATGTATGATGTAAACTTGGAATTATAGACGAACTTACACAAGAATACCCTAAATTATCAATTACATAAAGTGTAATTACATGACTAAAAGTGCTTGATTATCAATATGAATCATTGATTGTAAAATGTTGACAAAAGTTTATAGAATTTAATTGCATGATATAACAATTTAATATACAACCTTTCTAAATAAAATCCATATTAAAAAAATTAAAAATTAATAATCTCATTATAAAGCATTCATCAATAATTTCAATTAAAAACATGGTTTTGATACCATCTCAGATACATACATCAATAATACATATAGAAAACGACATACCTAAATACAAAAGTGATACATAGAAGTTTTTTGTTTTAAACAATCACTAGTGACGTACGTAAAGATCATACTTAATACTTACTAACCTAGATTTACCACTCTCTAAAAATTTTCTAAAGACCTCTACAGATAATGTATCCAAATTTCCTTATTCATAGTAGTTTATGGGTAAGGACACATGATATACTACAAAAGATACTATATGAAAGGCCATAACAAAATATGTTGACATAGAGCATGTTGTTAAAAAGTAAATAGAATATTAGAAAATATATGCATGTGTTACTACATATATTTAAATTAATGTTTTATTTTTCTATACATTATAAATTAATCTTAGTATTGGATTTTGAATTTATCTCTAGGAAAATGTGTTGAAAGGATGAAAATAATGAGTAAACTAAATATACCAAGTGTTGATGAAAATAAAGATGATGATAATAATAATGAATAGTCATTAAAATCTACTAAATAAAATTTTATATGTCAAAATTTTCATTATTAAAATAATGTGAGCTCCATACATATTTTTACTTTTTATAATTATTATGTTAATCTTTAACAAAATTATTATATCATATTAGTTAGTTGTTAATAACCTTAACAAAAAAATATTTTAATTTTTTATTGATTTGTATTCATTTTTTATTTGAGCTACGAACTAGTCTAGGACACAATCAATGGCCCAACTCTATAAGTGATCATCTAACACATATACTATATATACCAACAACCCTCATAACTGGCCCAAGAATAACAACAACAACCACAACTAGCTTGAGAATACCAACAACATTTAGCCTTGTATACCTCGATGAGATTTGAAATTATGTGGGAATTGAAACAACTAATCTATTTTATCAACTCACGCACATCTCTCTAAAAAAAATAATTATATCAATTAGTTAAAAAAATCCTCTACAATTACAAATATAATGTAAAACTAACAATAGATTTATTTAATTCAATTAAAAATTATATTTTCAAAAAACTATATTTGAGGTAAGAAAATTAAAAGTTTGAGGTTGAAATGCATGTTCATTAAAACTATTCTTAATGTCAAATTGCTAATGCAGACTTTATGATGATAAGGAAAAATCCTACAAAATTCAAAATTTAAAAATAATCATGCCACTATTAGTTACATAAATATTATGAGGAACTTTTAGATACATATAAAACTCCTTCCAAAATAAGTTTGAAAAAAAACACCCTATTTTTTTAATTTATGAATGTTGATGTAGTACCTAAAACATAATTCATTGTGTGTAATAAATCTCATCCCAAATCTTTACCAACATGGATAGTATTTAAATATGCATCTGTGTCATTATATCCAAAAAAAAAAAAATTGTTCAAATAATTTTTACATCAATCCATTTAAAAAATGTGTACATGAAAAAAATATTTAGTTTTGACCTTATTAGTACCAATAAAATATCAAAATTTACTAAGAATTTTATACTATTTTAATTTGACATCATAATGAAACATGGGACATTATCACACTAAAGGTGTTCACCCATTTGATATTTTTTTGTTGCAGATATAATTCCTACAATCTCCATTTTCTTACCTAGTTTTCATGTCTTGGATTTGATCCCTTTCTCTAACATTTGAATTGTTTTGCAATGTAGTTACCTTTGCTTGTCTCAACACCCTTTCTCTGTCATTTTTTACATGGCCTCACAAGCCTCCTTCTTAGCTAGTCCTTATTCACTCACTCCAACACACATATCCTTTCATATACCTCTACACTCTTCACTCCATATCACCAACATCATCCTCTCAATACAAAATTTCATCACTTCATTCCCCTTCCTTGTTTTGATCGTATCATTCTTCCATAGGCTCATACACCTAATGCATGATTATAATGTTATTATACACACTATGGATCATGCACCACCCATTTTATGTATTTTCACTGCCTTACACTATCTAAACAAATAAATTCATCCCAAATATCTAACTCTCAAATAACCACATTCCTTCTTTCTTACCTAACTCCTTGTAGCCCTATTTTAGTACAAATCCAATGGGTATGAACAATATTTAAAAATTACAACAAAATTAAAATGTATTTTGGATACCCATTATCATAATTAATATTTACACAAACTTTTAGCTCATAATTTTCAATGAAATCATACTAACATAACACCCCTCATTACTAATTAAGTCTTTTTAGGCATAATGCACTACCAAAGCCAATGTGACCATAATTTAAGATATATTAAGAACCCAAAAACTAAATGATTCCTCTATATCAAATTAAAATACATTAGGCTCCAGAGTTTCATCACTTTACTCTATATGAAATGTAGGTTATTCAAGTTTCTAATGTTAACAGGTCTATAGTTAGCCAAGAGCATATAAAATTGGCTAAAATTAGTTTTAGTTATTTTAAAATACTTAAAATACCTAATTGAGGTATTCAAATACTCTATTTATGTTATCGAATAGGTTTTGGGTCATGATCAATCAACATTAAGATCTAAAAAACATTGTTTCAAAATTATGCATACATAATATGACTGTGTGTGATGATTTATCCTTATTTCTTACACTTATAATATATTTATGGGAATTTAAGTGTATTTTTATCATATATTACAAAACTATTTACTATTTTTTAAACCCAAAACAATTTTAGAACCAAACAAACAACTATCAACAAGATCAACTTACTGGTTATCCTTAACTTTGTAATGGCAGAGTTGCTTCTAGATGGAATGTATTGAAGATGAACTCATTTTTGCATAAAAATTCTGATGTGAATCCAATCCATTTAAATATAAAAACAAATTAAGTCTACTCACATTCCATGAATCTCATGGAAACACCAAAACACTTTCAAAACCTTCTTTGCTTTATTAATCTCATTGCATACAAATAGTCATGCATATAATTTATGCAAAGGAAGATAGAGTTTTCAAAATTTTAAATATTATTCAATCCAAATATGTATCCTATAAATATATATAATACTCATGATCTAATTCCGCCCACACTACTCATTCACATGCATTTCAACCTCTAAAGACAACAAACATACAAAGAGAACTCCTCATAAGGCCATCTCCTAGGTAGGGTGGCAATTATAATTCAGGATTCTTGGATTATATTATTATTTTCAGAAGTTACACATCTAAATACCTTTAACACATTCATATTAAATTATATGAAACATTAACACATTTACCAACATTTATATTTCACACAAAACCAAAATTTCCCTCAAAAGCCTAGTTTCAAAATTCAAATGTTTAAATCTTGATTTTTAATAGAAAAACCTAAAAGAATACAAACACACAAACTCAAAGACTCAAAAAAACATAAATTCATCCTATATTATAGTATAATATCCCTAACACCCATATAAATCTATAAATATCCACTCATGAAATTACAAAAACATTATCATTGTATGACACCTTTTGATGCTCTTCATCAAACTCCCTAAGTGGGAAAATTTGATCTCCTACTCAAATGTGCTTTATCTAAATTATTCCTTTTTTTAAAATTATTTATCTTATGATACTATAATATCCTCTTTATATTGATCCTCTTTTATTTTTTTATTTATCCTCAGTTGGTTATAGTGTCTTTGCATTCTTGCCTTGTCTTGCTTCTTTGCCACCTCATCTTCTATCTCCATGAAGTATATGACCCATTGTATCTCTTTTTATACTTCATATACTATCTCATCCATATTATATTTCTCTTCCTCATGCTCTACCTCCAATTTCTAAATCTCATTCTTCACTCTTGCTTATGTTTTAAAGATTATTTTCATATTTTTTCATGATTAGTTTTGGTACTAATTGTTTAGCTTACTTATTATCAATGTTTTATCCTTGAATCCTCATGATTTAATTGTTGATTATACATTTATTATTCCTTCATCCTCATTATAATTTCCTTGATATATTTTGTGTCTTCCTCTTCATAACACTCCACCATCTCATGGTGAGTCTTTTTATAGCCTATTTTCTCATTTTATAATGACAAGTCCTTCAAAAATTTAATTTCATCATAATAAAACACTATTTGGAAACATTTTATATTTATATAATGTCTAAAAATAACCAAATTAGATGTAACATTAACCATTGAATAGGTCAACTTCTTACATTAATTTTTATTCATTTTCTTTCCCTCTTGCTCACTTGATCGTAGCTCTCTCTATCTGTAAATATTTTTTATTCATATCTTGACATAATAATTGAAATAAATCTTGGGATAAGGATACCTTCTCTTTATTCTCTCAATGCTATCATACTCTTAATCCTTCTTTCGATCTCTTTAGGACTGATATTATCCTCCTCCAAACATGATTTATTCATCCTATCATGTCCTTTGTGAGGAACATGGTTATCCTCCTCTTTCATTCACTCTATCATGATCTATTGTGATTAATTACCTATTTTATACATGTGATCATGGAGTTAATCAATCTCTTTGATATTTATACCTACACAACCATGCTTAGTATCCATCAAATTGCATTCATGAGACTTGATAGTCTTTTGAAGTAACTCATGGTCTTTTCCATACTCCCTTGCTCTTACTTTATTATTATGTGCATCTATAGGCTTATATCTCATATTTTTGAGTTCCTTATTTTTTTATCTTCATTTTTTACTTTCATTATTAGATACCACTATTGGTTCCTTGATCAACCCAAATGAATCTATGTTTATCTTACCTTGGCTTACAACTTTGTTTGGATCATATTATACCCATACTTGTACATATCCTTGGATTCCACTAATTTCTTGATTCTAATTTCCAGCCCTTGTATAACTTTATAGTTCATATTTTTAAGTGTTCCAATGAGAAACATGCTCCTTGTCATTGGCATCTTCTTTTTTCCAACTTGAAATTATTCTTATATCTCCTTCATATGAGCTCATTCTTTCTCTTCACTTTGAATATGTAGCTATAATATATAAAATTCAACTTCTAGAATGAATTATTCATGTCCTATACGGTCTAAAAAATTTTATTCTCACATAATCTACTACCATTTCCTTTCTTCTTCTTATATATACACTATCATATGCTATTTTACACCTTCACCTTATTTTTCATCTTCTAAAAGAAATTTATTTTCAGTTTAATCCTTAATGAGTGTCAAATTAGACTCCTTATTATACTGTATATCAATTTATACATGCACTTGATGGGGTGCTTCAACTTAATTCTAGCTTTTCATAAAACTATCCATCAATTCAATTATTTCCTTATATAAAATGTCTTCATCAATGGTCATGCCATCTTATTCATCATCAAAAATAGTATTGAAAAATAATTCTTGAGACCATTTATCCTCTTCAAATTCTCGTTTATTCAATTATGCTTCTTTTATGCCTTTAGTGACACATCTTTCTTATTGAATATCTTCTTCTCCAAGCATATCTCCTCTTTCATGATAAAAAACACTAAAATTCTATACAAGCCTTCCCAATATACTTATTCTTCAACATAATAATGTTTTTTCATGATTTATCTCCTTCATCATTTCAAATTTTATGTCCTTAACATGGATTTTTTCCTTATTAAATTTTATACCTACATAGACACATGACAAGAAATCATCAATTTTAAGAACACAAGGATTGATTACCTCCATCTAAGACTTATTAGGTTGCTTTGCCTCATTGAATATTTATTTCTCCTTAAGGTGTTTCTCATGTTCCTCTTGAATACCAACCTATTCATTCATCATGAACATGTTCATCTCCTCATTGAGCTACCTGCATATCAACTTCTTTTGATTCTTATTGTATCTCATAACAATATTTTTTATTCTCTCCATGATTAGACTTATATGCTACTTAACTCTCTTATTATTCATTACCCAACCATACCAATATATTTTATCCTCTTTCATGAGCTCCACCAAGAGATATATCCTCTCTGATCATTCATCTATCTCACACATCTCCTCTTCATCAACTCATCCTTTTATCTTTGGGTCTTATTTACTATTTCTCTCATTAAATTACTCTAACTTAGCTAATCCCTTCCTCTCATTTTACCTCTCTATATGCATATCCTCCTAATCAAGTATTTTAACCTCACTTTGGTGTCTCAACCTATGTTATGTTCTTTAATTGGTTTATTAGCACTCATGTTCAAGTCTTTTTCACCTTGGAACAACTATTTTTCTTGGAGTCTTTATTAAAAGTTCTTATGTATTCTATTCTACCCAAAAATCATACCTTATAGGTTTTCAAAACCTTTCTACCTATTTTATTATATTCTTAAAACATAACTACATGTAATCTTAAATAACGACTATTAATAACCTCAATTAGCAACATTTAATACTAAAAATTCAAAAACCTTTCCAAAAGCTCACCTAATATGATAGTACTTGATGTAGAGATAATTCATACAATATAAATTTACTTCCCTATAATTTTTGTATTGTCTTTTATCTCTTTCGCTAACCATTAAATTTATTTATCATGTAGGTACCTTTACTTGTCTTGACACCTTTTCTCTCTCCCATTTTGCCTAGGCTCACAAGATTCCTTCTTAGTTTGTCCTTATTCACTAAATGCATTACACATCAACCTTCATCTAAATATTTACTCTTCACTACTGATCACCAACATCATCTTCTCATCCAAAAATTTCATAACTTTAATTACATTCCTTGTTGTGAGCTTATCATTCTTGCATAGGCTCATAAACCTAATGCATGATTCCAATGTCATTATCCACACTAAGGATCATGTGCCCCATAATATATTGTATTTTAAATCCCTTAAATATTCTAAAAAATAACTCCATCCCCAATATTGATCTCTCAAACAACAACTCTTTCCTTCTTTCTTGCCTAACTTTGTGTAGCCTTATTTTAGGATAAATCTAGTAGGTGTTAATAATGTACAAAGTTTGAAAAAAAAATAGACGTATTTTAGATACCCATTATTCCAATTCAAAGTCAAATAAATTTTTATCTCAAAAGTCTCAATGAAATCTTGCTAACTCAACACCCCTAATTATCAATTAGGTGTCTTTAGGCCTAATACACTACCATAGAGTGAGTGACTATATTTTAAAACATAGTAAAAACTCAAAATCATCATGATTCCTATATATAACATTAAAATAATTGTATTTAAATTTTTAAGAAATTTTGGCTACATGATATGAAAGTTATTCAAATTTCCATTTTCTAACCCTAGGTATGAGTGTTGATAGGCATGTGCGTGGCCAAGAGCATATAAAATTGGCTAAAATGAGTTTTAATAAGATTAAAAACTTTCCAGTAACTATGTGATGTCTTCCCCTAATCTCTTTACCTTATCCAATAGTTTTTAGGTCATGATCAATGACCATTGAGATCCAACAAACACTATTTCAGAAGTCTAGGTACATAATATGACTGTGTGTGATATTTATCCTTATTTATTACACTTATAATCTATGTATGGTCCTTAAAGTGAGTTTTTAACATAAATTAAAAAAAATACTATTTTTAAGTCCCATAATAATTCAATAACCAAATAAACAACTATTAGCAAGATCAACTTGCTGGTTTTCCTTGAGTAGGTAATAACATAGTTGCTTCTAGATAAACTATGTTGAAAATGAAATAATTATTGTATAAAATTTATTAATTTAATACAATCCATGAAAGTATAACATAAAATTAATAATAATCATATTCCATGAATCTCAAAACAACACACAAATACTTTTAAAACCTTCTTTGTTTAATTAATTATATTGCATACAAACAATTGTGCATAGAATTTATGCAAAGGTAGGTAGAGTCTTCAAATTTTTATCTCTTATTCACTCCAAATATTATTTAATAATACTATCTAAAGTATTAATAATCTAATACCACTCACACTAATCACTCACATTAATTTCAACTTCCTAAGATGCCAAACATGCAAAGAAAATTCCTCCAATGGTCATCTCCCACGTAGGGTGGTAGTTATAATTAAAGATTAATGTCTTATATTATTAATATCATGTGTTTCAATTTCAAACACATTTTAAAACCTTAATAAGACATTATATTTATTATAACATTTACCAACCTTTAGATTTCTCATAAAACCAAAATATCACTCAAAAGCCTAGTTTCAAATTTTAAATTTTCAAATCTTGCTTTTTGGCATGAAAACATAAAAAATAATACAAATAAACAAAATCAAAGACATGTAATGAATTATATGCATAAAAAGGTACCATATAACGCCCCTAACACCCATATAAAAATGTAAATCTCCATTTGTGAACTTTAAAATACATTATCATTATATGTCACCTTGTGCTACTCTACATCATTATTGATATCCAAATTTGAACACATAGTATTCATTTCATCTTAAAACTTTCATAAAATGAATTAAAATGTATAATAAGTATTTAAAAACAAAAAACCTACATGTGCCATATAAAATATGCAACATATAGAAATAAATAATAATAATAATAATAATAATAATAATAATAATAATAATAATAATAATAATAATAATAATAATAATAATAATAATAATAATAATAATAATAATAACAACAACAACAACAATAACAACAACAACAACAACAACAACAACAAAAACAAAAACAATAACAACAACAACAACAACAACAACAACAACAACAACAACAACAACAACAACAACAACAATATGATGTACGCCATACATATCATGTAGAATAGAAAGATTAATAATTATTAAGTTGTTTATTAAATGGTCAATATTAGTCTTCTATTGGTATGATTTGTGAGTAGAAAGATTTATTTTTACCAATTAAAATTTAAAATGATAAAATTATTCTTCTATTATGTCAAATTATTATATTTGATTTTTTTTTATTTGGGTTTTGAATAGGATAGTCATATAAATTGTAATTTTTAAATAACTTTGTTTTTATTTTTTACTCGGTGTTTTTTATCACCACCTATGATCATCAAGAAAAAGGTTTTAGGATTCACTAGAAAGCTTGTACTACTTAAATATGGTATGGTACAAGGTCTTATGAGGTATTTATTGAGATGGAAGCTTGTAGTTACTTTCATAACATGAACTAATTCTACTTGGAGAAATCATGTAATCTTTTTCTGCTTTTGGATGTTTTCACCTTAGATCTATATCAACTATTGGTATGATTTGAAAGGTTATTTGGGGTAGGTGGTAATCATCATGATTATGTTTAATTTATTATTTTTATTAGGTCTAAAACACAAGTTCATAGCTTATGAACTTGGTATGAAATGATTGTCATTGGAGCTTTATTGATGCAACTATATGAACTTGCCTAAAATATGATACTTCCTTGTCCATTTATGTTTATGTTTTGGGTTGCATTAATGTTTCCATTTTAATAACATTTTACCTTGAGTTTATTTACATTGTCTAATTATTATAGAGTTTTGTTGTTTTCTTTATGTAATTTGGCCTAATAATGTTAGTTTTTAGTTTATTTTACTGAGCATTTACATTTATTTAAATTTTAAAACTCAATATCTTAGTGGACTATTAGACTAAATTATCTCATAGTGTTGATCAAATGGGAACATTTTATCTACTTATTCATATATTTTTAGTCTCTTTTAATCCTTTTGAGTTTATTTGATTAGGTGCTTTAAGTATTTTCATGATATTTTCTTAAGTAGTCTGTGCTATATTTAATTCCTATCAAAGTGAAATGACTAATAATTTTCATGATAACATTTTAAAAATTCATTAATTTCAAAGATTAGTCTAGATTTGGATTTGAGTTAGATAAATTATTGGGTTTGCTTCACTTCCTTATTTTCCTTTACTTTTACCTTAGTCATATTGATCAAAGTTTAAATTTGAAAACTAGTGATTATTCTCCTTTTTTGGATGAAAGTTACATTCCTTCCCATGAGCCCCCAAGAAACTAAGGAATAGACACTTGTCAGATGCTAACTTCCTTCTGTTTATTTTGACATATTCATTTTTATTAAATCTCTTGGGTACCTAGGATATGTATATGTGATTTAATCCTACTTACACAATTTCGTAGGCCCCTTTAGTTTCTTCAATGGACCACAAACCTTATGAAACCATAATATCACACCATGTGGTCTAATAAAATTTATTATAAGTCCAAGATAATTCATATACTTTCAATAAATAGGGAAGCTCGTGGATACCCTAGATCGTGTCATGTGGCATGATATTTTTTCATTGATCCTAATGATGCTTTGTATACTTCCAAAAATCCCATAATATCTTATATTTGTAAGATTTTTATAAGTATCAATATATTTCTTCAACAATATCATAGAGATCATCAACTAAGGTGGATATTAAATTATGACCAGATGAATGAATAGATATCACAAGGCATGAACCACCAACTGGATAACATGTTGACATTCACATCAGTGTTGCATGAGATTAAGTATAATGATCATCTAGATAGTCAAGATAGTCATAAATCCTAGATGCTTTTGCTTCGGACCAAACTATTAAAATTTACTAATAATTTTAATTTTAGGGTTTTTCTAGATAGTTCGAGTGTGGACAACTTAATTGATGTCTTTAAAAAGGAAAGATAAAATAAAATAAAAAAAATTCTAATCAAATATACAAAATATAAGAGTCAGCATCAAGAAATAATTAATTTTTTTGTAATATTAGTAAAGCCCTAGTGCTAATGAGTTGTGTTATCATGTAAGGAATCTAAGGTAAATCATATTCTCATAAATTATTTCATCTTGAGGACATTATTAAAATATTTCATTTCATTACATTACCTCCCTTAAAAGTCTTGAAAATGACTATGTTTAACTACTATTAGATTTTAATACTTAGTATTTCATCTATTAAATGGATTAACGATGTCTTTGGAAAAAATACCCTTCTCAATTACTAATTTAATGGTATTTTTAATTTTTGCTTCTAATATTTTAGCATAAGACATTTTCAGTTAAATTAAAAAATTTCAAAGTTAAATAAATATATTTTTTTCAAATTCTAATGACTAGTTTTCTATCTTGTAGGTTTATATGTCTAAGGAGTAACCACCTGTCAACATCTAAAAGCTCCACTTATATAGATAACTTCAAGGAAATAGATCACCCTTTGACTTTATGCATGCTTGAGATGATGCCAAGTGGCATCATCAACCTTTTCCATCCCCCATGATGATCACAACATAATGAAAATATGATAGACCTTCTAGGTGAATAGATGCTACCACTTGATATAATCTAGCTTCTTTAGATCCCTAATTCGATTGAGGCAGTCAGATGCTTGGATTATCAATTGAGACTATGATAATATGCTACATGGCATAATCTCAAAACTCTATGGTATTCAAGACATTTAACATCAATAAAGGACCTACAAATCTTAGAGAGAATGAGATATTTCTAATTGTTAAGATCTTACTATGCCTTATTTCAATAAAAAATTTAAGACCCTAGCACCCTCTATAAATTTGTGAGTTAGTGAGAAGTAGCTATGTAACAAGAATATGATATATTATGGAAGTTTTAGATGTCTTGAAGCAAGGAGAAGTGGACATAAAGAGAAAAATTTCCAAGGAAGATATGTGGAATTCTACAAACATGAACAGAGGCAAAAATCAACATCCATCATACCCATCTAGGTTGTTAAGATCTAGAAATTTGATTTTGAATCCAATCAAATCTATGTAGTCATGGAATATCATGTCATTTAGTGCAATAAGGATAGTGTAAATAGATTTATAATCAAGTTAGATAGTGTTTTTATTCATATGAGTGAATGCACATCAAGATCATAAAATCTAAGATCATAAAACCATAAAGAAATGCCTAAAATAGGTGTGATCCTCATAGTAAATAATATGCTTAAATATCAAGAGGAGCATTTGAGGATTGAAGATAAATTTGGTTCTAATATTTAATATAATTATAACCAAATGATAGGATAAATATATAACTTAAAACTATTTGAATTTAAATAAGGCATTATTCCAATACTATCATTTTATTAACATTATTGGAAAAAGGTTAATTCAAAAGACAAGGTGTCATTATATTCAATATGAGTACACATTTAACTTGTTTCTTGATTGATTTCTATTATTTAATGTTTATAACCACATGGTGAGTGGGTGAGATTAGATTTAAATACATATGAGGCTAGCCATAATACTGAGTCAGGGAATGGTTATTTAGTATTAGAGTGTAAAATAGTAGACCAAACATTTTTTTCCTACAATTTATTACCTTCCTAGTTAGTTTTTATTGTGAGCATTATTTTTTTGAAGCATTTTTTTGTACTTCCCTTGATTATGGTAGACTCAAACATTGTTTTTAAAGTAAATATCTATTTATTGAGAGGTTTTGAAGACTATTATTCATTATATGTGTATGTATATGGTTATTTTTTCCATACTAATTCATATTTAAATACCTTAGACTCTCACATCATATTTTTTCATGTGCGCACATAATCTAGGCAACAAATTGGTTTAGTGGGTTTCATCTAAGTCAAACGAATCAGAATTACTCTAGCTACAAAATAGGCTTATATCTTTAATTTTCTTGTTCTCACTCTCTATTTTTTATAAATATGTCAGAGTAGGAAGATTATATTCAACTTTACAACATGTGCTTACATGTTTATCTTTATTAGAAACATTGGCATTATTGTTAATGCATTATTGAATCCATGTATGCAATGAACAATACTTATATCAACCTATTCCCATGATAAATACAAACTAATGATTTTACACCCAACTAATCCATAGTACTAAAATTACATATCATTTATCTAAGATTTATTCTTAACATGCCCCTTGAAATGGAATAATTATACATCAACCATTAGGTTAATGTGTAAATCAATACCTAGAAATAATAGACATTGGGAGAATTTTGCCTCCTTTTATAATAGGTTAGGTAGAGTTCCACCCTACTTATTTTGGCATGCCATATGATCCATCAATAGATTTGTGTTAGAAGGAAGCCCTGATCCTGAGTTAGTTTAAGATCTATGAGCGGTTATTATTTGAAACTAATATTTTTTCTTTAACATTAATAAAGCATTGCTTACACTAAGACATTCCAAGTTTCAAATATATAAAATAGATGGATTATCATGAAGTCAAACTATATCGAGAGTGATTTTAATTATTATAACTCACCAAGCATAAGAAAAATAGATATGACAAAGGGAAATCCAATACTACATATATTCATTTAACCAAAAATTGACCTAAAACTATAGTTTCATTTATCAATACTTTTTCTACACCTAAAAACCCACCAATGGTTATTACTTGGCTTGGTGGAAGGAACTACCTTCTAAACATTCTGGGCATTGTTCATACTTTATCAAATAATCCAAAAATGTTCTTCTCTAAATATGTGCAAGGTAGGATGTGAATTAATGAAGAACATAGACAAGTATTTAAATATTTTATCATAATAAATCAAGTCCAAAATGAGGATGTGGCTTTCCACTTCTTTCCTTATTACTTGGATGAGGTAACTTATGGTTGGTATCTTGGCTTTCTATATACATCCATTACTTCATATAATTATTTATTAACCATGTTTGTTAATCACTTTATAGTACCTATTGATCTTCACATCATGTATCATCACTTTATTGCTTCCCATAGATAACCAAATGAATTAATGAATATGTTTTACAACTTTTTACGTAATCTAGATAGAGCTTGAAATACCTATATACCCAAAAAAATTGGCTGATATACAAACTTACTTAGGAGAATTAGACCCAATGACATCTATGTTCCTTATAAGAACTCATAAAAATAGTTAATTGTTATCTTTGGCTTACAATAAAGCCATAAATATTGAGAAATAAATGATTTTGCAAGGATATGATGATGATCAATTAACATCTCTAGGAAAACTAGGAGTATACAACAAAATCCTAATGATTAATAACTAAATTAATCTTAATAAACCAATGATGAATCCAATTTAAGGAACTATGTATCCAACTCAAAACATGTCTTATAATACAAATACCTTGAATAAAATAATTTAGAGTAAATTTTGTCTTCCAAGTCAGATATTTCCACATCTGAGTAACCAATAACTTCTTCTTACACTATACAACAACCATATTGGTGTACCTAATATGACCCATCATGTTGGTCCAACTCATAATTAACAATAGGTCCCATCATTTTTAAATAATCAAACACCTTCTAATACAATTCATAATCTAGTAATACGTCATGTACATGTAGCTAACATAATTTTGTAGAATGGTATACAAAATAATAAGAATACTAATGTAAATCTTGAGATAGGAAATCCTCAATATTTGGTTAGGAAATTCATAATTATTTAGTTTATTTATGAATAAAATTATCTTATAATTAAATTAACAGTAACGCTCGTCAAAAAATAAATTTTAATTGCCAAAGGATTACTCACTAAATAAATATGAAGTCTAATAATAGAGGTGTAACTTCTCCCCTTGATAATTCAAATAATACTAGTAATAATTATATAAATTCTATAAATTTAACTAATATAGCCTTACCCCCTTGGTGTAGATTACATAATATGATGGGTGATGTTGAAACTAATTGTGAGAATTTTATGTCAAGAAAAAATATATTTCAAAAGGAAATGGAAAATTTATAAGTATTTCATATGTATGAAAAGAAACTAAAATAAAGTTGGAATGAACCTAGATACATCCTTAGTTTTATAAGCTTTTTAATTCATAGCTGAAAGCGATAACGATTTGAAAGATAACATAGATGAATTTCAAGTTTTTAGGCAATTTCAAAGAAGCAATAATTACATGATGAGAATAAAATTACAAACACCTTTGTCAACTTATGCTCCTTGAAATAACAACCTTATTCCAAATGATGATAAATGTAAAAAATAATACATTGTTCATTAATATCCTAATACATATTCACAATCTAAGAACAATGCCACTCCCTTACAAATTGATAAGTCACTAGAACATTAAAAACTTGGATAAAATATTGTAAAAGACTTGAACAAAACTAAAGATAACATATCAATGTTAGAACTCTTTTAAATGTCTAATAAAAACAATTATTGTTGAAATTTGTGTCTCCTCTAAAAGGAAAATAAATTAATAAAAAATAAAATTCACATGTTGTTATTTATATAGAAAAGACTAAAAATCTCCATTTTCTTATAACAATTCATATTTTTGATAAAAACATAGATAATTATTTCATGGATTTAGGTGATTCAGGCAATCTAATGTCATTTTTCGTTTGTCCAAAGCTAGGATTGACCATTACCAAGGGAAATAAGAATGTGGTATAGATAGATAAATGAAATTTTAAAGTGGTTAAAAAGTTGAACGATATTAACATGTAATTAGATTTAGATCCCAAGGTACAATATCTCATTAATATTCATGTAATTGATATCCCTTATGCATATGGTATGCTCTTGGGTAGATATTGGTCTAGGATATTAAATGAATAAATAGAAATAGATTTTCTCATATATGGCTCCTATGGCATGGTATACAAAATCAGGTTGAGATTGAAAGGTAACTAAAAATGAAACATTTGATCAATGAATACAATAAGACTAATGAGATAGTGTATGAATAATATGATCTCAGTGAATATACTATTATAAATAGATCCAAAGAAATATTATTCACGCATGTTCTTCCCATTGTAAGTAGTAAATGATAGAATAAGATATTAATGGTGTTTATATTAATGATAGAATAGTTGTTTCCAATGACTTAATTGTTAAAAATTTGAATTTTAACATTTTGATCATACGAGAAAAATAATTTTTTTTAGGTATTCAAATAGAAAATGAGATTGAGTAGTTAGAAAAACATGATGGAGAAGTTACATTATATGAATTTGATCTATCTTTATCATCTTATTTCTTTCATGTATCTAAGCATTTAAATCACTTTCAACCTTAGAAAATGTATAATGGTTTACCATGGCTCTCAACATTAAAAATAATATAAAAAGAGATAGTGGCGAGTTCTAAGAAAGATAATCCAGGTAAGGATGAGGAGTTCATAATGATAAAGGTGCAAACACCTCTACACTAAAAAGATCTACTCATACATCAAAACAATTTTTTTTATTTTCATAATCTCAGTATTATAAATATTGAAATTGACATTACTCTAAAATTCATATCTCAAAAAAAAAAAAAAAAAAGATATTTAGTTGTTGATATTAAATTTTGATGGTTTCAATCCCAAGAAAGGTTATGGGTTCAGATTTAAACTCATAAATATAAAGGGGATTGATTATTTGGCTACATTTAGGTTATATTTTACTTGTGCAAATAATGTTGTTGAATATGAGGAATTGATTCATGGATGTCAGTTTTTTGTCAAAATGAAAGTTAAATATATGAAGGTGTTAGATGATTCAGAAGTTATAATTTAAATTAAGAATCCAATTTTCTTGTAATTACAAATTTTTATCAAATTACCATAATAGAGAATGTAATTAGATATAGGGATTTCATGCATATAATTAAAAAACAATATCACATGATAAATTACATAACAGATGATTTACCCATAATTTAAAGTACTTTAGAGCCAATCTCTAATTCCCACTTGAAGATATTGTCAGAATAATTAGTCTCCATTCCTTCCATCTTGGATAATATCATAAATTTTCAAGTGTTTAATGTTGATTAACATATTTTTGACTATTGACAAACACAAATGTGTTTGAATATCAAATCATTGATGAACCTGATAAAAATAAATTTGGGCTAAATTCAATATGTGTGTTAAACCAAAAAAAAATTCCAAAAGTTATGGTCTTTTTGAAAAGGTTATTTGACAGGGACTATCAATGTAAGATAAAGAAGGCAACCCCTTCCAAAGGTATGCTACATGAGCCATATAATAGTTCGAATGTAGATAGTTCAAAGGAAGTGTTCTTAGGCACAACCTTTACTAAAATAGAGAGGCATAAACTTTCATGAGCTTTGAAAGGATATAAGGACATAATATTTTAGAGTTATGATGACCTAAAGTTTTTTGACCCTTAAACACTCATACCATTCCTCTCAATCATCGAGTTAAGCCTTTTCATCATAGGGAAGGGCATGTGAATCATGTAAGTTTATTTTTTATTCCACTTAATAGTTTTACCTACACGTGTTTAACTACCTAGCTTAGGTGTCTTTTTAGGTCATTGTGAAAGATAATCCCACATTCATGAGGATGTAAGGACACATAAATACTCCACACACACACACACACACACACACACACACATTTATTTCATAAAGCTTTTATGCCTACTGAAAGATTAATTATGCTAATGTTAATATTTCAATCTTTTGATTCCTAAGTAATAATTTTATTATAACTTCTGTTTGATTTTACTTCTACAACAAATAATGTATTCATATATTCAATCTTGTCTAAACCTATCTTCATTTAGTCCCAATCCAATATGCTATAAAAGCATTTATGGTAAACAAATTTTATTTTTATTATTGTGAAATATTGAGTTTTAGATTGCATGTGAAAGATCTACCTTTTAATGACCTAACATATTAAATATTCACCCCTTATATTATTTATCTCTTTTCTCAAATCCTTAACTGATCCAAACTCATAAAAAGAATAAGAGAAAGTTTCATTTTGTTAGTCATCTATCATCACATATTTTTTCATTCAAAATTGATATTCCCATCATATTTATAAGGTACTAAAACCCTAGGATCAGCTATAAATATGACCTAGTTTTGTGACAGTCAATTTCTACCATTTCAAAGGGTTTCAAGGCAATTTCATGGATTTCGCACAAATACATACCATCTGAGGTATCCAAGGTAAAATATTTCTTTTTGATTTTTTAAATATATTTAGTAAGGTTTTCATGGATTTTCCATAATTGTACAAAATCTAGATATTTTGGACATGGAAGAAAATTTACACCTACTTACAACTGTGAAAAACCTCAACTACTCTTTCAATCCCCATATATGATAGTTGATAGTAAGGTGACTACCTTCGATGCCAAAATTTCAAATGGTGGAACTTTACACTACAGTGGTTATCCACAGTCTTGATGATAGGAGTATTGTCTATATTTATAGTGCTTCCCTTTAATGGTAAAAGTTTTAATACTATAGCCATATAAAACCCTAGCATGTTAAATATTTTAAATGGTTTGATAATACAAAAGTCTAACATAAGACATTCTAACTACAATAATAGTCTTTGACATACACTTAAGACATTTTGACTACTATGTTGATCCTAAGCCTTATCCCTTAGTCACATGGGAGTTTAACCCTTAGTGACAACCAACCCATGGTGATTTAGTTTTCCCAAAAATGTTTGTCCAAAAATTTTGCACACCCAAATTTATGCAAAGTGGATAATTTATTTTAAGGACAAGATAATCAAACTTCCATAAGTGTCAATCAATAGCTCTTGTTCAAAACATTTTTATTGAAAGTGAAAGTTTTTCATGTTCTACATATTGGTTCCACTTTCATGACTTTTATAATTGAACCTCAATAGGTGCATAGGGTTGAATATGATCATATTTATAACACTAATCAGTTTAGCACATACCTACTTACTATAATGGATGAATCTCATGTTTATCTTCTTACACCATTAAACTATTATGAGCATAAGATAAAAATATAAATCCTCTTTAGGAGTAAAGTATTAGATAGGATCACTATGGGTAAATAAACATAGTTGACACTAGATGTAGAGAAGGTGGATTAGTACAATACAAGAGATGAAGCCTATGATCTATTATATGTGTTTATGTCTCCTAAATTACTATTTAATATTGATTTTGTAACTTCTACTAATGATGTTTGAACCACATTGAAAAAACTATTTTTGAAGATTGACATAACAAGGGGTCATGATTTAGATAATGAGCACATCAATGATGTCCAAGAGATTTGGACACTAGACATGACTTCTTCATAAAGTTCAAATCACTCAAGTTGTATTTGAAACTGTGTAGTATTGATAAAAAGGATGATCAATTTATTCTTTCCATCTTTTCCAAATTGGGATAGGACTATTCTATCATCATTTCTACTTTCCATGCCACCAAGCATGCCCTTGGAGCTACATGGTTGATGTCATCATTGGACAATTTCACTATTAACATGAAATGGGATTAATACAGGCTTATTCAAATGGCTATACTAAATTCATTAAAATTATAATCCTTAATTGTGAGTCATGAAAAACATAGGCTTCTAATAACAAGGATAATAAATAGAACTTGAACGACTCAAATAAAATAAAGGGTAATAAATATTATTCTCAGTTGGAAGCATCAATAGAGTCCTCCTATTCATATGAGAAACCCAATAAAGAGCATCTCACTTATGCTTACTATAATAAATTTGGTCATGACATAGTGATGTGCATGAATAATCATATTGATGAACTAACTAAGATGCTTGATAAGTATAATATAATTTTCCTTGATTATACTAATCAAACTTCATTAGCATAGGATTCTTCTAAGGCAAAACATAGTGGTAAGGGAAAATTTCTTATTATAGTTGTGTCCCAGCCATCTACATGGGTTATTGATTGTCATGATTCACACCAAATGGCTTCATCACATGAATGAGCTGTTGAAGTGAATGATTAGAAATTTTAAGATGTTATATGTGTTTCCTCACTATCCACTAATCTTCTATCTATTTATCATATTACTCAAAAAAATTTGGGAAAAAAAATTGAACTCAAACCTAATTTAATACATATTAGTGAAGCATATAATGACTCCCTAGTTGCATTTGGGAAAGTAGGTCATTAATCATGATTATATACATTCTCACATTTTTTTTCATGATTAACCCTCTAATTCATTACTCACTCATTAATATGTAGTGAGTAAATTATGGTATGAGTCATTCAACCTTCTAGGCTATCACTAATTAGAGTAACTCGATCATCATGATATGGTTTTAAGGTTTTCATGTGAATATTTTTTTGACAACATTTTCCAAGGTTTCATACTTGGTAAGCATTCTAAAGAGAAATATTATAAATGGAAATCATGGAGAGCTACACAAATATTGGATATAGTTCCCAATGACATTATTAGACCATTTGTAAATCCTTCATTCAACATGACTAAATACATGTGTACTTTCATGAACTATTTATCAAGGTATACATCGGTGTACTTTATTAATAATAAATCTAAGGCATTTTAAATTTTTAATGACTTTAAGGAGCTTATAGGAAAATATTCAAGTAAATCTATCATGATTTGATGCATAGATAATTTGGTGTTATGTAATAAATCATTTTGAGAAATTCAAGACTTCATATGGAATTGCACTATAACATATAGTTACATATAGTACTAGGCATAATGGTTTCATAGAGTGGAAGAATAGGTTATTTAAGGAAATGGCCAATATTATGTTACACTCCAATTCTATGGCACCTCATATTGGACTCAAACCATAAACTATGTTTTTTAAAATCTAGAATCAAGTTCCTCATAAGTAATTGAAGGGAGTCACTCCTTTTGAAACATGGAGTTGTCATAAAATAATAGTGTAACAATTTAGAGTATTTAGATCTCCTTTTATTGACTTAAATCCAAATAAGAAATTTAATGTAACAAAACATTAGAGTTAGCCTTGCATCTTTGTGGGATATCCTAAGAGTGGTAAGGGATATTATCTTTTCCATTCTGCCACTCATGAGTTTATAATTGAGATAAGTGATTTATTTAAATAGGTTCTTTTGGACTTCACACTTAATTCTTATTGATCTTGATTGGATGCACTAGGATTTTATGACAATTTTGTTGATTAAGATCTGCCTAAGTAACTTCTAGATGATAAATATTATTTTTATAATTATGATGATGAAAGTAGTGATGGGGACTCACCTCTTCCTCCTCAAAAAATATCTTCAAAGGATTAGGAATATCTTATTGATTCTCTAAGCATTGGTCCTCTATGGAATAGATAAACACTATAAAGGGATAGCCATTAGGTTGGAGATCCAACAAATCCTAGGTGAACCCATTTATAATTATATAATGTCTCACATGGTAGCATTGCATCTAATTCTGATCTAAATTCCTTTTGTGAGGCATAAGAAAATCCTTAGTGGGATATTGTTATGAAAGAGGATTATTTTTCCTTAGGATTAACACTTTCAATTTACTCTTTCTTTATAAGGGAAAAAAAGTTGTTTGATGTATATGGTTATAGCAAAAAAAAAATAGTATTAGATGGGTTCATAGAGAAGTTCATAACATGTTTGGTAGCAAAGGTCTTTTCTCATATAACTAGCATTGATACATTGACATGTTTTCCCTATTTTCCAAAAATAACCTAATGTGTCTAATTTTTTTTATTATTACAACACAACATTGGGATGTTCACCAAATGAATCTGAAGAGTGTTTTGCTTCAAAGTGACCTCAAAGAAGAATTATATATGGAGAAATAAAAATTATTTGTTGAATATTCTTCCTTAGTTTTCACAAATTTCAAATCTACCTATGGACTCAAACAATATCCTTGAGCTTGGTATGCAAAGATGGATTCCTTTCTTCAATTAGTTAGGTTTACTAAATACCATTATAGTCTGAATGTATATATTTTATGGTAGGATGATTCACTGTCAATATTGGTTCTCTATGTGGATGACATATTGATCATAGTGAGTTCTTCACCCACCATTACATAATGAAAATTCATTTTTACAACACATTCTTAATGACCAACTTGATATTTTTGTATTACTTATATAATATTAAAAGTTATTAGTGTGAGACCAAGTTAACTATTGCAAAATCCAAGTATATTCTTGATTTTCTTGTAAAATTTAACATGCTTAGCTATAAACTAACTCTAACTTCCTTTCTCTATTGGGTGAATTTTGAGGCTAATTTTCCATCTCATTTGGTTGATGTTACCTTGTATCAATAACTTGCTATTAGTATTATCTGCCTTATGCACATTAAACCTAATATTTCATATTCAATGGGCATGGTGTATAAATTTATGTAGGAACCACATGAGATACACTAGAAAATAACTAAGTGGATTCTCCACTACATTTAGGGTACTCATAGTTTTATGATTCATTATGGAGTAGAATTGATGTTAACATGGTTTATTATATAGATTTAGATTGATCTGGAGAAATCAAGAATAATAAGTTTACATTAGGATATAGATTCTCCCCTAGTTTGAGATCAATTATTTGGTTATGTAAGAGTAAAAATGTTATTGATTTATCTTCTATATTGATATAATGTAGAAGTATTATTAATGCTACCACTGAGACTATTTGGCTTTAGAGGATTATCACTAAGTTTGGTATCTAGTTTTGATGAACAACAATCATATTTTATGATTAAAAAATCATAATAAACATATATAGGAATCTATTCCTCCATCTATATATATGGCATATGAATATTCACATAAATTTCATTCAGAATCTCATCCATGAACAAATCATTGATCTTTTCTAAATCAAAATTGTTGATAAATTTTTTGATATATCACCAAACCCTTCACTAAGATAAAATATATGAAATTATAGGATATTCATGGGGTTTAGGCAAATCCATCATCATATTATAGGGATACCTTCATATGTACTTTCATACCTCACCAAGACTTATTTGTGGGACCCAGTTCTCCACCCACTTAAGCTATGTTTAATGGGGTTGTTAGTATAGGGTTTTTGTTCCATTTAATAGTTTTATCCTACACATGTTTAGTTATCTTGTTTAGATGTATAATAGGCTATTTTGAAAGATAATCTCACAATCATGAGCATGTGAGGACATGTTTATTTTCCACCTATATATACATTTATTAATATTTTAGTACTAATTAATAATTAATGATTGTAATGTCAATATTGTAATCTTTCAATTATTGAGTAATAAGCTTACTCTTACTCATGATTAATCTTGATTATACAAAACATAATTTAATCATGCATTTGATCCTATCCATACCCAATCCTCAATTTTGGCCCACTCTAAAAAATCCTTTACTATAACCTTTAATCTTAAGGAAGTACAAAAATTATTATCATAGAAAATAATTTTCCCTATTAGGCACTCTATGTGGGTGGCAAACCTTGTTCCTGTGTGTAAAAAGAGTGGAGAGAAGGGTTTTATGTATATTTAAGGAATATAAATAACGATTAAAATAAATAAAACTACCCATTTCCATATTTAGATGAGGTGTTACAAATTATGAATGGTTCACAAATGATAAATTTTTTAGATGGATATTTTAGTTACAATTAACTATTTGTTGGCCACAAGGATAGAATAAAAATAGTCTTCACCAAAAAATAAGGAAATTTTATATAAAATATAATGCCTTTTACTTTAATTAATGTAAATTATTTATTTAAACATCATATGGACATTCCATTCAAGGATATGATTGGTAAGTGTATTGTGATTTCTATGGGGGATCTAACTGTCTTTCATAAAGACCAAAATGATCATGTGAAAGACTTGAGAATGATTTTATAAATATGTAGAGAGCATGATATATCCTTGAACCCAAATAAGTCTATATTTAGACTCCATGAAGGCATGTTTTAGGCCATGTTTTGTCTAAAAATGGCATATCCATAGAACCAAATTAGATAGTACTAATTCTAAAAATTTGCTTACTTGGCAACAAAAAAGAGTTGACGTCATTCTTTGGTAATATCAATTTCATACATATATTAATTTTAGGTTTTATTGATATAGTTAGACAATTAAACAACATGTTAATAAAGGATACTTATATTTAATGAATTGATGAAACCCAAGCCAAATTTTATAATATTAAGAAGTCCATTATCAAGACCCTAGTGCTAATTAGTCTAGATTACACATAGCCCTTATAAACTTATTCTTTTCCCTCAGAGCATTCAAGTATTGTTGTACTAACTCAAATATAAGAGATTGGAGATGAGATACTTGTGTATTTAATGAATTATTTACTCATAAATTTTAAACTCAATTATTATCATATTAATAAATAAGCATTTTATTTAATTAAAGCAATTAAAAATTCATGCATAATTTACGTATAGAAGTGTTTTCCACTATAATTGATCCTATTTAAAAGGTAATGTTAATGATAAATGAGATATGTGAGTGAAAATGTAAGTAGATGACTATATTATAGGAATCTAATTCAAAATTCACCTGAAGAAGATAGTAAGAGGTCAAATACTAAGTAAAATGATGGTTGAAGTTGATTATCAGATTATATGTGAACAACACATGGTGCAATACATCATAAATTATGAATGGTATCAAGACATAGTCTATTAATTATTAAATAAATTTTGTGCCAATTAATTAAAATCAAATCAAAGAAGAGTATTACACTTTAAGATAAATAACTTCATTATAAAATTAGGGATTTTATATGGAAAACATCATTATGGTATTTACCTAAGATGTCTATATAGAGTTGAATCAATAAAATAAGTTAAATTTTTTGATGAAAAGTATGAAATTGGTCATGGTTTAAGCAATATTAGAACCCACCTAATCCTATGATAATGTTACTATTAGCCTCAAATTTTCAAGGATGCTTATTCACATGTAAAAAACTGACATACTTGTCAAGTTGTAGAACGTAAAGAACACGACCTTGATATGACTTCATAGCCAATTATTGAGGTTTAAATGTTTTCTAAATGGGCAATGGATTTTTTTGGTGTTATTAATGTAAATTCATCACCTAAACATAAGTTTATATTTATATCAAATGACTATTATACTCACTTGACTAATGCTGAAGATTTCAAAAATTGCATAATGAAGGTGGTAATTATATTCCTTGAGGAGCACATCATCACCAATTTTAGAATGTCATTTACTTTGGTATTTTATAATGGTAATACATTATCTTCCTTGTAATTCATAAAATGTTCATAAGTTAATCTTCAAATTATCCTCTAATTATTATATACAAGGTAATGTTGTTGATGAATACATAAATAAGAATTTTGGATAAGAATCCTTGGGACTGGCATAACATGTTGAAATTTTCATTTGGTATAATATAATTAGAATCAATTCAACCCTAGACACTTATCCATATCACCTGATGTGTTTTCAAGATTTAGTTATTTATATGAATTTTAACATCCCTACTTTATCATTCATGAAAAATTATATTAAAAATGATGATAATATTGAAGCAAGGAATCTAAATTTAATATAGTTAGAGGAAAAATGAGATGAATCATAATTTCACTTTAAAGGGGAAAAATAATTTTTCAAGAGATGATTTGACAAGAGAGCCAAAATAAAAGCCTTTATGATTGCTAATATTATCATTTTATGCAGTAAGGATCATAAGAAGGGAAAACAAATTAAATTTGATGCCCTTTAGCTGGGCCTATTCTAAATTTCTTAAATTCTAGGGAAGAATACATTTAGGCTCAAGAGTTTGACTGGCAAGGATGTCTCAGTACCTATTAATGGATAACTCCTTGAACATTAATTCCAAGTACAGTTCATCCTTTTATGGTCTTGTAAATAGTTATTTTATTTTTATGTGTGATAGTTATTTTAGTTTGGTTTAATGGTCTCTTTGCTTGTGTTTGATGTACATAATATTTTGTGGGTATGTTTTCAACATTTTCATTAATTTTAGTCTTGTTTGGTTTCAATTCACTTCATTTATGTTCATCATAGAAGAGAAAAAGGATGTTTATTGGTAAGAAAACTCAATAATATTTTTTGCCTAAGTACCATAGTGATATTGGCATGTGATATTTTCTTTATGAATTTAGTTTTAAAATAATTGGATTCTTACATATGATGAATATATTCATGTTTTGGTGTGTTTGGGTAGATTGTTTAACTTATTAAAGATATTCTCTCAAAATATTACACAAAATACACTCAATTTATTTATTGATTTGATATAATCAAACTGTTGTAGGCATAATCTAGAGTGAAAAAATCAATAATGTTACCATTCATTTTCCATTGTGTTCTCCAATAAAAAATATATTATCCAAAATACCCAATTTATGGGTGACTAAAGTTTAATATCTATTTGGGATATGAATGCATTAATGGCAATAGATTCAATCATTGAGTGGTTAAATTCCTCAAAGTCTTTAATAATATTTCTTCATGGATGTGTGTATATTGGACATTCAATACATTGGTTCCATGGAGTTCAACCAGTTCAATTATTCAAAATTCAAAATTATTCTAGATACAAAATAGACTTAAGTCTTTCACTTTCACCTTATCTTTTACCTTTTTTTATAAATCTATTAGAGTATGTAGATATGACTCAAATTTACAATTTATGGTTTCAATTTTATCTTCATTGCAAACCTTTTGAATATTATTACTATACTATTTATTGCATGTATGCAATGAATAATACATACATCAATTATATTCCCATGATAAATCCAAATTAATGATGTTATAGCCAAGTAATGCATAGTATAAGTATTGCCTTTTTTTTTTCTTCTAAATAGTATTCTAAATACACCCTTTGAAATGAAACAATCGCACATCAACTATTGAATTACCCTACAAATTAAGAGCTGGTATTAATAGACCTTTGACATATTTTTTCTCCATTCAGGAGAGGTCACATGGATTTTCACCCTACCTAAGTTGGTGAACCAAATGATCCATTGACATAGTTGTTAATAAAGCCTTTACAAGTATTCACCTCTCATTTTTACCTCATATCCCAATGTGATGCCTCATTTGAAGACTGTAATGTTGAAATAAAATAAATATTAAGAACTAAACCTTAAAATGTGGGTTGTCTTTTAACCTAAATGTTTTTAGCTAGTTTATTAAAATTAACTATTAACTTAATTACATTTTAGTTATTATTGTAATTGAAACAATAGAATTTGAATATTAAATTAATGAGGTAGTAAATTGATTAGTTATATAAATATTAATGATTTAATTAGTTATTTAATCATTTGAAATTAATTATAATAAACAATTCAAAGGCATAATAACCTAATAATAAAATGATACTTATATTTCAAATTTTTAATAATAGGTCTCCAAATGTGACTATCCACAAACCTTTTTCCCTATTAATATTAATGGAGTGCTTAGTAATCTCAATTTCCTCCCTCAATTTTTTCTTATAAAAAGGGTTTCCACTATGTTGATCTTGGGATATTCAATGCACATTTCAAGCTTAGTTTATCATGAGTGATCCATGAGAAATAATGCTTATTTCCTTTCTAAATAAATTTTAATATCATAGTCCTTAATTCTCATGTTGATAGACCTTTCCATTTCTCTAGTGTAAGGGATTCCACATGAGCATTTAAATTTTTAGATGCCACTACACATATTAGGGTCTAGAGGGTCTTTGGTTGACCCTATTATCAGTCAAAACTTATTAAACAGAAGGAAGGTGGTTTGAATAATTTGACATTTGATAAGTTTAAATATTTTTTGAGAAATAACTTCAACATAGGGTAATAAAGCTACCCTTTAAAAAATATTGATGTCATAGACATACCTCTTCCACCATTTTGGTTTCATAAAAAAGGAGTGTATATCCCTGTCTTCAAACATTTCCATGAAAAGGTTTGATACTAGCAGAAAAAGATGGAAAACCATATCCATACCTTCACATTGTTTATACATAATACCTTTAAAGGAGAAAAAGGTAAAATTAAAACACAGAGATACTGATAAGATTGTCCCCTCATTGGTGAAACTTAAGACTAATTCTATAGCTTATTTGATAGTAACTTTTGTGAAGAGGGATAATACATCAAAGATGATTAATAACTCATTATTGTCAACCTTTTTTTTCTTAAAATATTCTATTTAATCCCTTAAGTCATGGATAAAAGAGGATGTCTAGCCTAGAAGAGGTTTAAGTGTATTTGCTAAGAAGGTTACAAAAACATTGGTAGGGCATTCATTGGTTTTGAAAATTAGTCTTAAACTATTACATTCTCTATGGATCTCTAGATCATCATAGAACATATAAGTAATCTCTTAGTCCAACCTAATGGTGACCTAAAACATTGAGAAAATAAAAATAAATCTAAAAGCTATAATGTATTTTTATTGAATGTGAAACCATAAAATATTTAATAAGATAATATTGTTTTATTATTTGGTGGTTGTATGTTTTTATTTCATAATTTTATAATTTCGAGTTTAAATTCTTTTATTTATTTATTTATTTATTTATTTATTTTTATAGTTTTTCATTTTTCAAAGTTTAGTCTAATGTAAAATGGAATTTTATATCAATCTACTTTTTCTATTTCTTGGGTTTTACATTTTCACAATTTCCAAGTTCAAGGTTTTAGGTTTTAATTTTTTGAGTTTCCATGTTTCATGTTATTTTTAGAGATTTCAGATTTATGTTTTTTACATTTTAAGGTTTTAAGCATTTCCATACTTTTATCTTTCTAATGTTTTTAGATTAGATCATTTCAAAATTTAGAGGCATTTTACAAAAATATACTATTAGTGTTCTATGGATTTTAAAGCTTCAAAACTTAGGTTTTCCATGATATAGATATTTTTTTGTGTGTGTTTAGAACATCAACATTTTAGCTTTTGGGATTTCAGGTTTTGTAGTTGTTTAGTTTTGGTGTAAAGTTTTATTTTTAGGTTTTAACATTTTTGAATTTCAAATTTTTAGGTTTTTTTTAGTTCTTAACTTTTGACAAAATTTTATGATTCTTGAGGTTTCAAAGTTTTGCATTATATATTTTTTGAGTTTTTAGTTTAAAAATTGTTTTTTATGTTATAAGATTGTAGATATTAAGATTCAAGTTTGAAGAATTTTATGTTACAATATTTTAAGGTTTGTGTTTCAAGTTTTATAATTTTAAGATTTAAGGGCACTTTATATTTATCTACTTTCATTTTTTTTCAAAATTTATAATTTAAATTTTTTTTCATCCAATGTTTTATGGTTTCCATGTATCAATTTTTGAGGTTTAGGAATTTCAAACTCTAAACTTTTAGGTTTTTGGATTTTTAAAATTTTTAGGTTTTCAAGTTCATATATTTTGGGTTTTTTTATTTTCAACTTTCAATATTTCATTTTCATGTTTTGAATTTTATATTTAGGTTTTTAAGATGTTTAATTCAATCCATTTTTATATTTTTTAGTTTTTAAAATTTTGATTTTAAGGTATTGTTATTTGTGTTTCTGGATTTCAGTATTCGTTTTTCACGTTTTTTGTGGGGTAGGGATTTGAGATTATTATTTTAAGGTTTTTTTTATTTTTATGTTTTTTGATTTCTATTTCATGTTTTAAGGGAAATATATATTGATGAAAATTTCATATTTTTGGTTTTTATGATTTAAATTTTTTCAGGTTCAAGATTTCAAATTTTAATTTTTTGGGATTTTAAGATTTTAAATTCGCGTTTCTATATTTTGATGTTTTTGGGTTGATGGCTTTCACTTTCACCTTTTTTATGTCTTTTAGTTCATTGGTTTTAGGTTTTGGGAATTTCAGGTTTTGGGAATTTTAGGTTTTGAATTTTAGATATTAGGTTTTATGGGCATTATAATTTAATATATGTTTTGTGCTCTTGGTATTATTGGGTTTAGAGTTTTTCACAATTCATGTATCGAGGTTTTTAGGTTCTAAACATTTAAATTTTAGGGTTTTGAGTTTCTAATTTGAGTGTCGAGATTCACTGAGATTTAAATTTAAGGATTTTGGCTTTTCCATTTTGGTGTCAAGTTTATTTTTTCAAGCTTACTGATTATCAGGTTCTCCATTTTATGTTTTTATGGTTGGGCTTTTATGGTTTTTAGGTTTCAAAGTTTTTCAGTTTTAGGGTATTTTATATCTATTTACTTTTCTTTATTCTAGAATTTTTAATTTTAATATTTTCATATTTCACAGTTTCATTCAAATTTTAGGATTTGCGAATTTAGGTTTCAAATATTTTGGATGTTTCTAGTTTCAAAACTTTTAAGATTTATTATTTGAGTTTTCATATTTTTTATAATTTAGATTTTTTTATTCAAAAAATTTGGTGTTTCAATTTTTCATATTCTATTTCTTATTTTAAATTTAAAACTTTTATAATATTTTATTTGAATCTATTTTTCGTGTTTTTATATTATACTATTTTAAAAAGGAAAATATATAAAATAAATTTTCAGGGTACAATTTTAAGTTTAACTAATTTTGAAGGTTTGGATTTTTGGTGTTTTCTTAGCATTTGACTTAGGTTAAGGCACATGCCTCAGGAAATGAATGCTAAGATGTTGAGTCCCATCGAAACTTGCTTTGTTTTTGTCAACTAGTTATCGCCAGTTGGTATGTGGCATATCTGGAATCCTCATCACCTCGTCTTGCTCAACTATTTGTTTCCACTTCTATTTACCGTCCTCCGTTATGGACTCAGAATTATAAATTCTCAATCTCACCATAGAAATCTACGGTATTTGCTTAACTCATATGAACGTACATGTCAAAAATAAACTTTATTGTATTGTTTCTTACTGTCATATTTTTATTAGTAAATTTCACTGGCATTTTGTCAAACATATCAGAAAATGTGAACTGCTCAGAGAACCCAGGATGCAGCTGATACCGCAGGAGGAGACCGTACTACGGGGCTGAAGCAGGCTAAGAGTGCGATAAGAGGGCACTGTTTAGACAATTATGCGGAGTCTAAATGGCGCAAAATTGCACTTTTCATACATGTGATCGGCCACTTAAATGGAGGAGTGGCCACAAAAATATTTATAATTTATAATTAACTAAAAGCATCATTTTAAAATCTTTTGTACATCTTATTAAGATAATAAGTTATTCTTGGCACATGGTACTTGGATTCTGCAAATGGCTTTCAATGCTGCCCGAACTGAGCACTTTTAAAATGACGTTAGAGGGATTTTAACTCATATGAACGTACATGTAAAAAATAAACTTTATTGTATTGTTCCTTACTGGCATATTTTTATTAGTAAATTTCACTGGCATTTTGTCAAACATATCAGAAAATGTGAACGGTTCAGAGAACCCAGGCTGCAGCTGATACCACAGGAAGAAGCCGTACGACCGGGCTGCAGTAGGCTAGGAGTGCATAAAGAGGGCACTTTTTAGCCAATTATGTGATCCGCCACTTAAATGGAGGAGTGGAAATAAGGAGATGTTTTCCTTCGGAAAGATGAACCAATAGTAGGTTCCTGTTAGCATGGTTCTATCTACATCAAATGATTTGTTTTCTTAAAGAACCAATTAAAAATATAGATTAATATGATTGTAACTATCAATTGTATTTCAATTTAAGTTTGAAAAATGAATGAAGGACACAAATATTCACATATTAAAAGTCTCTTAGATGAAGATGATAACTAAAATTTCTAGAAAACATCACAACATTAAAAATTTGGTTACATTTTAAATATCAAAATATGTGAACTAAACTCGAATAATTACATTGAAAAAAAAATTCATTGTCCAATTATTTAATACATAAAATTAACGGCAATCATCGGTAGTACTAAATTTGACATTGTCAATGGAATAGATATTGATTGTCACATTTTTATGATGTAATCCATAAAATGTTTTTAATCTACTTTTGGCTCTACACATATTGGCTGCAACATGCAGTACGAAAAAGGTCGAGAAAGGTGATGCAATAAAAAAATTCTTATAATACTTTTTTTCAGTATAAAATTTGTGATCTGAATGAATTCTTTCGTGGATATTTTACCCTTTATTTCAAGGTTTATATTTAGTTATTTCCTTTCTATTTGGATGATAATGAAAATCTTAAAAATATATTAAAAAAATGAATACTAATAAATATATATTCATATTCTAAACTATAAAATCTAAAAATGGATGTGTATTTTGCATTTCAGAAAAAAGAATACCCAGGATATGATGACACCTTGAACATGTAACCTTCCCATCTCCATTAAAACTCGTTCAGTTATTATTTGTAGGGTAAAACTCATCAAGGAGAGAAAACTTAGGCTTTTGGTTTATTTTTTTACAATTTCTAATCATTGGTGTTCGCTAAGAGAAATCTCATCGCCCTATTTTTTTTCTTTCTCTAGAGGATAATAAAGTAACAGATACTCAAAATCAACCTCTAAGAAATACAAACTAGTTATATTTTCTTATATAATTAACATCCAATTTGATAACAACTTGGAAGAATATCTAATGCAAAATAATCTAAACTTAATATTAAGGATTTTATATATATAAGAAACATGTATAAACATTTTTAATATGTTCATTGTATCCATTCTTTTATATGTGGCTTAATATATTTGATAGTGGTAATAAAATATATTAGTTTGGATAAATAATAATAACATAAAAATAGTCCTTACCTTGTGGTACATAATAATATTATAAATAGATCAAACCAAAAACGTTACAATAATTATCTGGTAGAACATAAGGAGACGAGTAAAAATCCAAAAAGTTAAGCAGTTAAATATACACTAGACAGATACAAGAGAGAGTACAAAAAAATATAAGCCTATAATATTTATAAATAAATAAGAAATTATTGAACATCCCCGAGTAGTCCATAGGTGCAAAAAGGAAGCAACACAATGGAACAAACATAAGGAGTGTGGGAAAACGCCACTACCGAAAGCTTTGGTCACCAACTTTCAGAATGTTTTTGAATTACTAAAGCAATATCATTACTGAAAAAACTTTGACTGATATATAATTCAAGTTAAAATCCATAGGTTTTATAAGCACCTCAGACCAAATATATCCAATAATACAAAACAATGAGGGAAAATATAGATTATGACAAACTCTCTAAAATCCAAATCACTAGTTAGGATTTTTTAAGAGGGTCAAGTCTTCTATAATTAATTATTTACATATTTCCTAAGTAGCGGTACCTTCAAAATGCCAATTTAATTAGGAAGAAGGTGAAAAGATCCAAATTTAGTTATGAAATTTATAGGGGTCTTGGTTTCAAGAGGGTTGTGGAAGAATAGAATATTCTTAAAAAATATGGATGACATGGAGGATATCTTGAATTATTAAATTGATGTACCACTAATCAAATCTTATTGATATAATAGCATTAATAATCAAGAGAGAATCACCTTTTGTCAATAATTTGATGAAATTAGATTTAATATAAATTATCAAACCATTTAGAAAAGCTATTATTTTAGTTGAATTATTTGAAGACCATGAAAAGTTGAAGCTAGAATAGGATAACACTTGACCCATATTATCTTTGAAGATTCCTAAATATCTAAAAATACATGTGTTACATTTGGAAACATTATCAAAATATAAATTAACATATTTTTCATTTGGAGCTTTGAAGAAACCATTAAGATTTTATTAATTTGAGGAGGGAAGTCAATGTTAGTTTTAAATAAATTCCATTTGAAGAGATTATGATTTCTTTATATCTCCAGTGATTTAATTTTTTGGAGGTGAAAATTTAGGCTTAAAATATCATTAATGAGCATTTTGATTTTAAGATTAAGGATTTCATAAAAAGGGGAAAGGTTCTGGAAGACTCCTTTTTTTTTTTTAATTTCCACAAGCTCCAAATGATTAGAGACAAGGTCATAACAAAAATACTTCTATCTTGATCCCCTCCCTCTTCTTTATTGTTAATCAAAAGTTCCTGAATAAAACCCATTACTACCTAAAGTCTGTTCATTTTATTAATAACCACAAATTATCTTGGAAAACATACAATCAAGGAGGATTTAATTTGGGGTTTTATAATTAATCATACAAAAGACTCACCAAGAGTGTTCTTAAAAATTATTCATTTGAATTATGTCCCAAAACATATTTTTTCATTCATGATAAACTACAAATATACATAGCTTTAGGAAGTCCCTATAGAATCAATAGTTTTTCCAAAAGCCATATTGGTGAATAAATATGATAAATTAACTTATTATAGCATTTACTCACATCAAAATTGATGGAAATATATCCATTCCATTTTAAAACATTAATATACTAAAAGTTAGTAATACAAATATAATTTAGTAAGAAGTTCAAATAAATAAGAAGATCAAAGAAATGGTTGTCTGCAAAAAGACTTGGATTTCTATCTTCTTTAAGGGCCCAATACACTTGGTTTAAAAACAATATTTAAGAAAAAAAATGTTGTCCCCATATGTTTTAAAAACATCTAAAACTTGATACTTAGATTTCAAAAAATAAATCCAAACTCTCCTAGTGTAAGCATTGATAAAATTAAATCATACTTAGCATTGTTAATAGAAGGATTTTACAATATACCAAAAATGTAACTATGAACTAAATGGAATTTTATAGTTTCATACAAATATTTTTCATTTATGAAAAAAATCTTTGTGCATTTTACCCACCACATATCTGTTATAAACATAGTTAGTGTACAAGGAAGTTTAGGAAATCCATACACCATATATAAATTATTGATGAGAGAAATAATTTGGTATTTAATATGAACTAGTATTTCATGCCATAAGACACTATCAAGACAAGAAACTAAAGCATAGGTGTAAATGGGAGAGGAGAATATTGTAAATTCAAAAAATTCATCTTTATCTAAAAAGGTGGTAGAACCAACTTTAAAATCTTGCTTGGCTAATTTAATATGACAAATACTTTTAAAAATATATAAATTATAATATTTTATAAAATATATACATTACCGAATCTTCACTCCCTATCACCAACATCATATTCTCATCCAAACAATTCATCACTTCAATCTACGTACTTGTTTTGATCTTATCAGTCTTCCATAGGCTCTTAGACCTAATGCATGATTAAAATGTCATTATCCACACTAGGGATCATGTGTCCCCCCATGTGATGTATTTTTAATCCCTTATACAATCTAAATAAAAAAATCCATCTCAAATATTGAACTCTCAAACAGCCACTCTTTCCATCTTTCTTACCTAATTTCTTGTAGCCCTATTTTAGGATAAATCCAATAGGTTTGAATAATGTATAAAGTTTATAAACAAAATTGAACATATTTTTTATACCCATTATCCATATTAATATTTACATAAAGTATTATCTCACAATTATTAATGAAAATCCACTAACTTAACACTCATAATTATCAATTAGGTATCTTTAGGCCTAATGCACTAGCATACCCTAAGTGATCATACTATACAACATAGTACCAACCCAAAAACCATATTATTCCTATAAATAAAATTAAAATAATTTTTATTCGAAAGTTTTATCAATTTTGGCTAGATGAAATGATTGTTATTCAAGTTTCCATTTTCAAACCCTAGATCTAGTGTTGACAAGCCTATAGGTGGCCAATAACATATAAAATAAGTTTTAAGAAAATTAAAACCTTTAAAATACTTGTGTGAGGTATGTACCTACATTATTTACCATTTAAAATACATTTTAGGTTATGATCAATCACCATTGAACTCCAACAAACATTATTTCAAAATTATGGGTACACAATATGACCATGTGTGAAGGTTTATCCTTATTTCTTACACTCATAATATATGTACAGGGATTAAAGTGAATTTTTATCATAAATTAAAAAAATATATACTATTTTTAAGACCCACATTAATTAAATAACTAAACAAACAAATATCAACAAGATCAACTTACTGATTATTCTTGAATATGTGTTGAAGGTGAATTGATTCTTATCTCAAAAATGCTTATGTGAATCCAATCCATGAAAATATAAAAATAAATAAATCTTTATCATAGACCTTAAATCTCATGGTAACACAAAAATACTTTCAAAATCTTCTTTGCTTTGTTAATCTCACTACATACAAACAATCATGTATATAATTTGTGTAAAGGTGGGCAGAGTCTTCAAATTTTTATTGCTTCTTCACTCCACCTCTACATCTTATAAATCTCTCCAATATTTATAATCTAATAACACTCGCATTACTCACTCACATTTATTTTAACCTCTTGATATGATAGACATGCAAATAAAACTCCTCATAAGGACATCTTCGATGTAGGGTGGAAATTATAACTAAAAGTTCTTTGATTATATATATTTTTTCATAATTTCATGTTGAAACACCTTTCACACATTTTGAGAACCTTATATGACCTATTATAACATTTACCATCCTTTATATTTCTCACAAAACCAAAATATCAATCAAAATCATAGTTTCAATATTTTTTATATTTAAATCATACTTTTTGGTCAAAAAACCTAAGAGGACTAGAAACACACAAATAAAAAGAATGATAATGACATCAATGCATCCTAGTGGACCCTATAAGACCCCTAACACCCATATAAAACTATAAATTTCCACTCATGAACTTTTAAACACATTATCATTCTATGTCACTTTGTAATACTCTACATCATTTTAGTATCCAAAGTTGAACATATAATATTCATTTTATTTTATGACTATAATAAATTTACTTCATATGTATAATAAGTATTTAAAAATAGAATACAAGTACATGTCATATGATGATGATGATGATGATGATGATGATGATGATGATGATGATGATGATGATGATAATAACAACAACAACAACATGTAGATTAGAAAGATTAATAATTATTAACTTATTTATTAAATGTTAAACATTAGTCTTATATTCATATGATTTACGAGTAAAAACATTTATTCTTACCAATTAGTATTTTAAATGGTAAAATTCTTCTTCTATCAATCTCATAGGAATATATTTGATTTTTTCTTATTTTGGTTTTGAATAGGATATTCATATAAATAATAACTTTTGGAATAACTTTGTTTTTATTTTTCACTCAATATTTTGTATCACCACCTAAGATCATCACGAGAAAGGGATTTATTATTGATTATAAATCTTATAATACTTAAATATGGTATGGAAAATTGTCATATGAGGTAATGATTGAGATATAAGTATGTTTGTGCTTACAAAATGTATCGTAATTTCACCTTGAGAAATCATATAATCATTTTTTTTTGGATCCTGGTCTTTTGCTTTCGCAAGTTTGTAGCTTAGATCTATATAAATTATTGGTATGATTTAAAATAGTACTTGGGTTAGGTGGTAATTAAATATACACAAATGGGGGTTTATTGATTCAACTATATGAACCTATCTAAAATATGATAATTTATTATCTATTTTTTAATAAATTTTTGGGTTGCATTTATGTTTCCAATTCAACAACATTTTCCCTCAAGTTTATTTATAGTTTATGATTATTGTAGATTTTAGTTGTTTTTCTTGAGCAATTTGGCCTAATACTATCATTTTTAAGTTTAAATCACTATGCATTTACATTTGTTTAAATTTTAAAACTTGGTCTCTTAGTGTACTATCAAAGTAAATTATATCTATGTGTTGATCAAATGGAACCATTTTATCTACTTATTCATAAATATTTAGTCTCTTTTATTCTTTCTATGTTTATTTGACTATGTATATTAACTATTTTCATAATATTTTCTTAAGAAGTCTAGTCTATATTTTATCCTTGTCAAACTGGAATGGCTAATAATTTTCATGATCTCAATTTGAAACTTGTTTGATTTGATATAGTAGTTTAGTTTTGTCAACTATATATGTTTTATTCACAACCTTATTTTCCTTTTTTTTAGCTTAGTCATTTTGATCAAAGGTTAAATTTGAAAACTAATGATTATTATCCTTCTTCATCTGATGATCACTTTCCTTCCCATGGGCTCCTAGGAAAATCTAGAGAAATCACTTATCACTCACTCACTTCCTTGAGTATCTTTTGACATAGTTGTTTTATTAGAGATTTTGGGTGCCTAAAATGTGTATGTGCAACACAATCCTACTTCCACACTTCCCTAAGCCCCTTAAATTTCTTCAATGGACCACAAAACTTCCAAATCCACAAGATTACACCTCATGGTGTAATTGGATTTATCTTAACCCCAAGATAGTTCATATACTTTCAAATGATAGTGAAGCTTGTGGATACCCTAGATAGTGCCATGTGGCATTATATTGTTTCCTTGATCCAAAGGTGTTATGTATGCTTCCAACCATCCCATAATATCTTCGATTCTAAATATTTTGATAAGTTTCAAGATATTAATTCACCAATATCATATAGATCATCAACCAAGGTGATTATTAAATTATACCCAAATTAATGAATGGATACCACATTGTATGAACCATCAACTAGATGACACACTGACATCCAAATTAGTGTTACATGACCACAAATGTAATGGTTACCCGACCTATCAAGATCATCAAAAAGTTAGCATGATTTCTCTTTATACTAAACTTTTAAATTTGCTAAGTATTTTAAATTTGTGATTATTCTAGATAGTTTATGTAGACACCTAAAACTAGCCACTGATGACCTCCAACTAGGCTTTTGACCAATTTCTATCAAAGCATCACAATTTGGCCTAAAAACACTAAAATTCATTAATTAGTTCAAATTTGTTATATACAAGTTCTGATTTTATCCAGGGTATCACTAAAAGGGGTAATGCAATTTATGAGACAACTAACTTTGATCAGATCATTTTGAGTCAAAATGACATTTTCACACATGGGTGCTCTAGATTGCTCTTTTTTATCAAATTTATTACACAAGACATGTTCCTTTTTTATTTTTTATTGAAAATATCCTAAATAAGATCATGGATCTAATACATCTAACATTGTGTCCTAATTGTGATCTAGTCAAATTTCAAACCAATAATATGACATTTTGACTAGTTTGATTAATTTGTTTACCAATTACCAAGATTTTCATCAAAGTGATAAATCATATTTAAAGATAGTTATTCTAAATCAAGATCCTAATTAATAATTTCATGAAACACGTTGAATATTTCTTTTTGGATATTGATATTGAATAATTACATCAACTAGTGACATCATTTCTTGGAGAGACATCCCTAGGCCATAAATGCATAAAATATTAGGATTAAGCCCTCCCATGCCTCACTAATACCTCCCATGCCTCTTTAATTCATCTCTATCCCAAATATTTGTGAGGTTATTTATTTAATTTGGCCTCCAAAATTAAATGTATTCTTAGCCATACATCTTCATCTTGAGATGGATCATTCAGGTTCGTTCTAGTCATTTAAAAAAATCTATAAATAGGAGGCCTTGCCTATTGAATTTTAAGCTTGGATAGTGTAAAATTATCATGCAAAAATAATTCCAAAACCTAATGTAATTATTTTTATAATGTCTAATTATTGAGCCAAGTGAAATCCATTAGTGCTAAGGAGAAGATGAGATAGCCAAGCCTCCTTTGATTAAGACTCATTAAGAATAAGCTGAGCAAGCCACCTCAACAAGATATTTGGAGCATCCAAAGAAGATGAAGTATTTTTATATCTTTTGCATTACATTTATGTTTCTCATTTAGTTTGTTATTATGCTCCCTCCTTGAGATAGGATTAAGGTGTTAACATTAGTGTGTTTTGTTTGGATTTGTTTTCATTCACTAATACTATACTAATCTCCCCTTATTTTAATCCTATGTTCACAGTTTGATGGTGTACAAATTACCGAATGTCTTTGAAAATCAAATTTCAAATAAAATGACAATATTTCTAATCAAAGATCCATAATATAAGAGTCAACATTACGAAAGGATTAGAATTTTTTAAAATATTAGTAAATCCCTAGTGTTAATGAGTTGTGTTATCATCTAAGAATTCTAAGGTAAACCATGTTCTCATATATTATTTGGTATTGAGGATGTTATTAATATGTTTCATTTAATTCATTCCCTCCCTTAAAAGGCCTGAAATTGACCATGTTTATCTATTATTCAATATTAACACTTAGTATTTCATATGCTAAATTGATTAATTATCTTTGGAAAAATTACCCTTCTCAATTACTAATTTTATGGGATTTTTCATTTTTCCTTTCATGATTTTATCCTTAGCCATTTTCAATTAAATTTAAAAAATTCAAAGTTTAATATCTATTACTTTTTCAAAGTATAATGACTATTTTTTATCTTATAAGTTAAGACATCTGAGTAGCCACCACCTATCAATATCTCAAAGCTCCACTTCTCTACATCTCTTTGGATAAAGAGATCACCCTTCAACCTTCTAAGTACCCAAGATGATGCTAAGTGGCTTGATCCAATTTTCCTAACCCTTAAGATGATCAAGACATAATGAAAATATTATAGACCTTCTAGGGGAATAAATGTTGCCACCTAGTAGCATCTAAATTATTTGGATACCCAATTCAATTTAGGTGGTCAAATTTTTGGATTATCAATTGAGTCTCTATAAATATGACATATGGAATAATCTCAAAACTCTGGGGAAGTTAGGATATTTAACATCAATTAAGGACCTATGGATCTTTGATTGAATGAGATGTTGTTAATTGTTAAGATCTTATTATCCCCTATTCCAAAGAAAATTTAAGAACCTAAGACCCTCAATAAGGTTATGATTTAGCAAGAAGTCACCATGTAAAAAGAATATAGTATATTATGGAAATTTTATGTTTACTAAATCAAGGATAAGTGGACATAAGGAGTGAACTTTACAAGGAAGATATGTGGACCTACACAAATATGAACAAAGGCTAAACTTGATGGAAATCTTGTCCATCTAGGCTATCAAGCTCTTGAAACTATACTATGAGTCTAATTAGATCTATGCAGTCATGTAATATCATGTTGTCTAGTGTAGGAAGGATTTTGGAAATATATTCCTAGATAAGTCATATAGTTGGCTGAGTTATATGATGAAATTCACATCAGGATCAAAAAATATAATACCATAAAAACATAAATAATTACCTTAATTAATTATGATCATCAAATTAAAACATATGGCTAATTATTAAGACGAGCATTCAAGTCTTGAAGATAAATTTCATTCTAATATTTAATACAAAGATAACCCATCAATAAGAGAAAGATATAAATTAAAATAGTGTGAATTAGAATAATTCATTATTATAATACTGTCATGTTATTAATATTAATGGAAAAAGGTTCATTCAAAAGAGGTGTCATTATATTGAATATGATCACACATATAACTAATGTCTTAATTGGTGTCGACTGTTTAATGTTTATAACCACCTAATGAGTGGGTAAGATTGGATTGAAATATATATAAGGCTATCCATGAGACAAAGTTTGGGTATGGTTGTTTTAGTATTAGAGTGTAAAAAGTAGACCAAACACTTACTTCCTATAATTTCTTGCTTTCTTAGTTAGTTTTTATTGTGAGCAATGTTGTTGTGAAGCATTTTATGCACTTCCCCTAATTATGGTGGACTAAAATATTGTTTATCAATAAAATATCTATTAATTGAATGGTTTTGAAGACTATTATTCATTGTATCTATATGCATATGGTTATTTTTTTCCACATTTATCCAGAGCTAAATACCTCATATCATTGCATTATATTTGTTCATGTTTGTGTGTGTATGAGCTAGGAAACATATTCTTTCCATGGTGTTCATATAAGTCAAATGAACTCGAATTGTTCTAACTATAAATTAAGATTATATATTTAGTTTTCTCTTTCTCTCTCTCTCTTTTATCTATAAATATGCTAGAGTAGGTAAATTATATTCAATTTTACTATATGTTCTTACATGTTTAACTTGATTAGAAATGTTTCCATTATTATTAATGCATTGTTGCATCCATATATGCAATTAACAATACTTAAACCAGCCTATTCCCATTTTAAATCAAAAATTATTATTTTCCATCCAACTAATACATAGGACTAGAATTACCTATAATTTATCTAATAAATATTATAAACATGCCCCTTAAAATGTAATAATTACAAATTAACCATTGGGCTACCATGCAAAGAAGGATCTAGAAATCATATATGTTGGGATAAATTTATCTCCTTTTATAAGAGGTTAAGTAGATTTACACCCTATGTAAGTTGGCATGCCGTATGATCCATCAATATATTTATGCTAAGAGGGCCTGAGCCTAAACTATTTTAAGATGTACAAGTGGTTATTATTTGAAACCAATATTTTTGCTTTGCCATCATTAAAATATTTCCTACACTAAGACATTCCAAGTTTCAAAGATATAAAATAAAATGATTATCATGAGGTCAAATTATAGTGAGGGTAAATTTGAACAATTATACCTCACTAAGCATAGAAAAACTATATATTACAAAGGGAAATTGAACACTAGATATACTCATTTAACCAACAAATTGCCTACAACTATAGTTTAATTTATTAATCCTTTGCTACCCATAAAACCCACCAATGGTTTTTATTTGGCTTGGTGGAGGTAACTACAGTGTAAACATTATGGGGATTGTTAATGATTTTCAAAATAATCCTAAATTTTTTTGAACAAAATATGTGCAAGGAGGGATGTGAACTGCTAAAGAACATAGCCAAGCATTTGAATATGATACATAAGAAACCAAGTCCAACATGAGGATGTGTCTTTATAATTATTTATTTATTACTTATACAAGGAAAATTATGATTAGTTTCTTGGCTTGCTATATGGATACATTACCTCTTGAAATGATCTAGTAACCATGTTTCTTAATCACTTTATAACATCTATTGATCCTATTATCATGTATCATCACTTATTTTTGCCCATAAATAACCAAATGAACCAATGAGTATGATTTACACCTGTTTACAAAAAATATATAAGAGGATTAAATACTCATATACCCAAACAAAATTGGTTGGTATTAAAACTTATTTGAGATCATTAGACATAATGACATCTATATTCCATATAAAAACTCAACCAACTCATGCATCATTGTCTTTAGCATACAATGAATCCATAAATATTAAGAAACAAATGATGACACAAGGATATGATGTTAGTCCATTGACATCTCTAGGAAAGTAATGAGCATACAACCAAATCTTAATGATTAATCAAGAAATTATAAATAATACATTAGGGATGAATCCAATCTAACGATTTATGTATCCAAATAAAAAATTGACTTACAATAAAGTTCCCTTGAATAAATTACTTTAGACTAAATTTGTTCTTCCAAATAAGATATTTCTGAATCTAGGTAACCAATAAATCATTCCTACACCATAAAACAACCATGTTGTTACACCTAATATAACTCACCATGCTACTCCAACTCATAAATAGCAAGCAGTCCCATCATTTTTAAATAATCCAACACCTTTAATATAGTTCATAATCTAGTAATACATCAAGTAATTATATTTTTTAACACTAAAACACATGTAGACAACATGATTTAGTACAATGTAATAAGGAATAATAATAATGTAAATACTGATATAGGAAACTTGAAATATTTTGTTAGTAAATTGACTAATGATGTAGTTCATTTATGAAGATGAGTACCTTAGAATTAAATTAAAAATAACCCTCCTAAAAAAAATTTAAAATTACTACTCACCAAATAAATATGAAGTCTAATAATGAAGGTGTACCTTCTACCCATCAGAATACAAATCATACCAACAATAATTTTATAAATTCTATAAATTTAAATAATTAGCTTTACATAATATAATGGGTCATGTTAAAATTGATTGTGCAAACTTTATGTCAAAATAAAATATCTTTCAAAGAAATGGAAAATTTATAAATATTTCCTATGTATGAAAATAAACTAAAATAAAATTGTAATGAACCTATGTACATTTTTTTTTTTATAAATTTATGAATTCCTAGGTGAAAGTGATAATGAGCTGAAAGATAGCATAAATGAAGTTCAAACTTTTAGGTAATTTTAAAGAAAAAATAATTACATGATGAGAATCAAATTACAAACACCTTTGACCAATTTTAATCCTTGAAATAATAACCATGTTTCACCTCATTAAAATTGCCAAAAAAAAATCCATTTCTACCAAAAAAAACCTAATACATATTCACAATCTAAGAAAAATACCACTCCCTTACAAATTGATAAGTCACTAAAACATCAAAAACATGAATAAAACATTATAAAATACTTGAAAAAGACTAAAGATAATATATCCATGTTATAACTATTTTAAATGTCTAATAAAAATAATTATTGTGGTGTTTTGTGTCTCCTCTAAAAGGAAAACAAAATAGTAAATGAGCAAATTCAAATGTTGTTATTTATAAAGAAAATATTGAAACTCCCCATTTTATTGTAGAAATTCACATTTTTAGTAAAAACATACATAATTGTTTGGTGGATTTAGGTGCTTCAAGAAATTTGATGTCATTTTCATGTTGTCCAAAGCTAATATTGACCCCTGCCAAGGGAAACAATAAGGTGGTAAAGCTAGACAAATGAAATTTGAAAGTGGTGGGAAATCATGAAGGTTAAGATGGTGAAGGAACCAAAAATGAAACATTTTGATCAATTAATACAAGAAGACCAATGAGATACTATATGAATAATATAATCTTGATGTTTATATTATTGTAAATAGAACTAAATAAATATTGTTCATTGGTGTTGTTTTACTTGGTAAGTAACAATCATAGAGTAATATATTGATTATGTTTATGCTAATGAAATAAAAATTATTTCTAATGACTTAATTATTGAAAATATGAATTTTACAAGAATAATAAATTCTAGGTTTTCAACTAGCAAATGAGATTGAGGAGTTAGAAAAACATGATGAATTAGTTACATTCTATGCATTTAAGCTAGCTTTATCATCAAATTTTGTTCATGTATCTAAAATAATTTGAATCACCTTAAAAATTAGTAAAGGTATAATGGTCCATCATTCCTCTCAACATAGAAAATAATATAAATAAAAATTATGGGTAGTTCTAAGCAAGGAAATCCAAGTGAGGATGAGGAGTTCACAATGATAAAGGTTGGAAACACCTCTAGAGTAAAAAACTATACTCATAATTTAGAAAAAAAAATTATCTTCTTGATGTTTGGATTATAAATAATTAAACTAAAATTACTATGACACTCATATCTAATAAATAATAACAAATAAAAGAGAGTTAGATATTAATACTAAATATTGATGATTCTAGTCCCAATAAGGTTGTGGTGTCATAGTTCAACTAATCAATCTAATGGGGAAGAATTATTTGGTTGAATTCACATTGCAATTTACTTGTACAAATATTGTTGTTGAATATGAAGCATTGATTTATAGATTTCAATTTTCTCTCAAAAATAAAGTCAAATATCTAAAGGTGATAGGTGATTTAGAGGATGTGGTTAAGCAAGTTAGAGGCCAATATACTTCAAATGATAAGTGTTTATTGAGGTACCATATTAAAGAATGAAATTTGATAGAGATATTTAATGCATTTAACATACAAATAATACTCATAGGAGGAATCATAAAACAAATGATTTAGACACAACTACAAATACTTTAGATCCATTTTATAATTCCCACTTGAAAATATTTTTAGTATAATTGGTCACCATTCCTTCCATCCTAGATAATATCATAATTTTTAAAGTGTTTAATGATGATTAACATATTTTTATCTATAACATGAACAAAAATGTGTTTGAATCTCAAATCATTGATGAACCTAATAAAGATAAATTTGGGTTAAATGTAAAAGGTGTCTTAAACCTTAGAAAGCCATCCCAAAAGGGATGATATTTTTGGAATCATTATTTGACATGGACTATAAACTTAGGATAGATAAGGAAACCCCTTCAAAAGATATGCTACATGAGCCACATAATCTTGGGAATGTAGATAGTTTAAATGAAGTTATCTTAGGCACAATCAATACTAAAATGGTGAGGCATAAATTTGCATGAGATTTGAAAGGCTACAAAGACATCATATCTTGGAGTTATGAGGACTTGAAGGTGATTGACACTACAACACTCATACCATTCCTCTCAATCATGGAGTTAATATTTTCCATGAGAGGCAAGGGCTTGTGAATCTTGTTACTTTATGTTTTTATCACATTTAATAGTGTTTACCTGCACATGTTGAGCTAGCTTAGTTAGGTGTATTTTTAGGTTATTTTAAAAGATAATCCCACATTCATGAGGATGTTAGGACATATTTATATTCCAATTATATATACACACACACATATATACATACATACATACATATGTGTGTGTATACATACTTTTCATAAAGCTTTTATGGCTAATGACAAATTAATTATGCTAACGCTAATATTTATATCTTTTGATTACTGAGTAATAAGTTTATTCTGACATATATTTGGTTTTATTTCTACAATAGGTAATTTATCCATAAATTTGATCTTGTTTAAACCTATATTAATTGATTCCCAATCTAGCATGATATCTAAGCATTTATGGTAACTGAATGTCATTTTTACTATTGTGAAATGTTGAGTTTTAGCTTCCATACCACATATCTACCTTTTGTTGAACCACCATATTAGATATCCACCACTTCTCTTACATATCTCATCTTTTGGGGTCTTAGCTGATCCAAATTTATAAAAAGAACAATAAAAATTTATCTCTTGTTAGTCATTAATAATATAGTATGTTTTCATGCAAAATTGATAGTGCTATTAGATTTATAAAGTACTAAAACCTTAGGATTGACTATAAATATCACCTAATTTTGTGACTATAAGTTTCAACTATTTCATATGGTTTCAAGGCAATTTCATGGATTTCATACAAAATATATTTTTTATTTTCTTTACATTTTTAGATGTAATTAGTTAGGTTTTCATGGATTTTACATAGTCATACAAGATCTATAGACTTTAGACATGGAATAAATTTTTTATTTATTTTTGTTGGAATAATAATCACTTTCTTTCAAAAGTAATTTAAAATGCCTTGAATAATAAAATAAATACAAAGAGAGATCAATGCATAAAGAGTCATTCACATAATCATAACATAATAAAACACACATATGAGTGGGAAAACCTCGAAGGGAAGAAAACCAACTATGATATATGTAAATAGACTAAAGTAATATAAAAATAAATATAAGATTTATTTGAGCACTGACTCAAGTTGGAGCACCAACCCCAATGAAGTCATGCACGCAGTTGACTAGGCTTTGACAAGCACCCACTTGCAAGGAAGCACCAACTCCCTAAATGACTCAGAACCAACTCAACCACCTCATGTATTTTTATAACCACACCTATGCTATATTATTATGGTCTCATTTTAATACCTCCTTCTACTCTTACAATTAATATTTTATGAACTTTAATTGTTTACATATAAAATTCCTAAAATTGCCTTGTATATATGACATTCTCATGGTCACACAACACTTGGTCGGCCACACAACATAAAAATCTTAGTTTAGACATATAATAGGTCTTATAACATCTCATAAAAATGATTAAAATAAAATTTAGACCCTTTTAGTTAGTTATAACTCAATTAGGCCTCATTTCTCTTTTAGATCTTATGGAGACCTAATTGCATTAGGACTAAATGGATTTATACAACAAATAAAAACCATTAATATAATTATACAATGACATCTAATGACCTCCTTTATTTTTTTTCAAAAAATTATCTTTTGTTCATACTATGAAACTTTCTTTAGGACAAACTGCACTATTAGGACTATGTGCCTCAAAAGTCTATCTTGCAAGAATGAGGATTAAACACCATTAAGGTAATAAAATATGAAATATGAAAAATTTATATAGGTTATCCATGTCCCTAGGTTAATAAAAAAATTCTTAGAATATTTTCACTAAAGAGATAAAGGCTCAAGAACATCTTTGTAACTCAATCACTTAGAACTGCTAGTTTACATCAAGGACCAATCATGGGGACTCTAAACTCCAATACTTGTGTAGAAACTTGTAATGAATCTTGGTGAATGTAAATGTTCCTATTATATATTTTTAACATCATAAAATTAAAATATAATATGTTTTAATGTCAAATATTTGTCTTACAGACCAATTTCTTGATCTTATATCATAATGTCTTATTTGAACTAGACAGGTCACTTTCTGAGAAACATTTTCACCATATTAATTGACCTAAAAAACCTATTCCAAGAATTAACATGACTTAAATGTCATAAATAAACTTTTCATGCACCTTTTTCTCCAATCTAACATGTTCAACCACTCAAATCCATCTTCTCATCTTTGTCTAGGTTTTTCATTGTTCACACCATTAGTTATGTCTATGACTGGCTAACTTGGATGACCACTGTAGAACATTTTAAGGGTGTAATATATGATATGAACCATCATGGGCATGAATTATTAGTCTTTATATTCTTCTTACATCCATTTTATTTACTTGACCAATGTAGCTCTTAACAAATAAGCCTATATCTATGCATTTTCTCTCTCATCTAACTAACCACCACCACTTGGAGGTACCTAGGATATTTGAATACATGATCCGATAGCTTGTATATGAATTTTAATCCATATTGAGCTGATTTGAGAAAACATCTTTCACATTAGGTCCTTATTAGGGTTTTAGGAATGTTTAACATAGGTTTTGACATTAATGATTGTTGATAAAAGACTACTACTTAAATACAAAACCAATGCCTAAAGATATAATATATGAACCTTACCCATATCTCCCTAATATCTTATGTTCTCATGTATAGGTTACATTTGTCAAAACCTATCTAAAAGTGCTTCTTAGGTTTAAAGACCTCATTTTTTGAACTTGAGAAGGCCTAAAATAGTGTTTTATGTAATTTAATTAAAATCATGAAATAAAAATTTGTGAACATTATTAAAACAAATCGTATCACCTCTATCCATGAGCACATATTCATAACTTCTTTGAAACATGATATCCATACCTCATTAGGCCAATCAGGGTCTAAGAGAGGTTTAGGTGTAGGCTTAGTCTAAAGGTACTACCCCTATAAGCTCAACTTAAAATTATAATTAATACTTTAATACCTCGCACACATGATAAAATATTTCCATAGAAACTTCGCATGCCAATGTTAATTTATTTTCATCCACATACCTCTTCATGTCATGACCAAGCTCATGACTAGGCTTCCTATGTACCTTTTAAAACAATTACTTCTACCTTCATGAATCCATAAGGCATTAGTTACCTTAAAATTATATATTTACCTTTATCTCATGACAATGCTCTCTTAATGACCTCAATGATAATGCTCTCTCAATGCTCATAATCACATCACATACTGCCAATAAGGCTTAGTCACCTTTGTTATTCACCATCACAAGATACACCTATAAAAGTAATGAAAATATTTAACAATCTCCCACTTGTTATTGATGGAAACCACTCTTAGAACCTTCTCTCAATTGGAAATTTCTCCCTCATTCTGAACTATTTCCACCTTTGACATAAATGTTAAAGAGATGTTGGTAACTACTTGGATAACACTTTTTGTAACCAAAATACTCAAAAACTAGGATTATGAGTGAATGAAGCATCATATACACATGATACCATTATTAAATAATAATTTAGTAAGAGTGGGGTGAATCATTGATCTTTAAAAACTTTTATAACTATACTCTAACATTCATAAACTATGAAAGCAACATAGTGATCTAGTAATGCATTAAGAACCAATCACAGGAGCATGAATCAAGAGAATAACACATAGAAAACCTATGAAATCAATGTAAATACTAAATATTTTAAACTTATTATAACTCTCAACTACTCTTTTAGTCTCCATCTTTGACAATTATTAGTAGGGTGATAGCTTCTGATGCCAAAATTTCTAATGGTGGAATTTTACACTTCAGTACAGTATAGTTTTTGATGATGTAAGTATTAGTTTCATTACTAGTGATTTAATCTAATTTTTAATGTTTTTAAAACTATATTAGTCTAGAACCCCAATGTGTTAGAGATTTTGAGTGGTATAGCAGATAAAATTATGGCATCAGACATTTTAACTCCAATAATAGTCCTAAACCTCAACATCAAAAAATTTGACTACTCCACCCATCCTAATCCTTAGCCACATAGTCACATGGGAGTTTATACCTTTGTGACAACCAATCCATGGGGATTATTTTTTCCTAATAAATTTCAGCCAAAATTTTTTCACACCCTAATTTATGCAAAGTAGAGAATTTATTAAGCACAAGATCATGAAACTTACATAATTGTTAGTTAATAGTTCCTTTTCATCACATTTTTAATTAATGTTTTATAATTTTCAAGTTATATGCATTGGTTATATTCTCATTGTATATATGGACTACAAACATGGTTAGATTAATCATCAGTCATGAAAACCAAGGAAAAATGCATAGAAAAATAACAATCTAGGACAACATATTCCATGGGGTGTTGCAAATCACAATTCAGAGTAAATGAAAGAAATAAAACACCAATTACCTTCCCAATATATTACCATCACACAAATGAATATCAAAACATGATTTTACCTTTTATTTAGTGCTCAAGTCTTAAAAAATGATGCAAGGCCAACATCCTCCACCATCTCAAAAACACCAACTAAACTAAGCTCATGATATGAAATCAAGGTTATGTGTATCAATGAAGCTATCCTATTACAAATAAATCATTATAAAACTAAACTCAAATGCCTTATAGAGATAATCTTGAATTATAATTTTACATAAATAAAGCTTAACCAAAGTTGTCTTGGCCGTCCTATTTATAGATTCTCCAAATTGACCATCCATCCTAAGATCAAGATGTGTGGCCATGAGTTAATTTAATTATGTAAATAATATAGATAAATATCCTCATAAATATATGGGAGGAAGGGGCATTAAACAGGCATGGGAATCTATAATCCTAATATTCATTTCACTTATGGCTTATGGATGCCACCCCATAAATGACCTCACCTGATGATGTAATTAATAGGAATCAATTTACAATAAATAAATATTCAATAACTTCCATGGAATTATTACTTAAGATCATATTAGAGTTTAATTTGCCTAAGTAAGATCAATCATTTTTTATGAAATTTGTTGAAAATTAGGGTGCTTCACTAATCAAACTGGTTAAAAAGTCATATTATTAGATCATAATTTGACTAGAGAGGAATTAGAAGGATATGTTAGTTGCATATGAATCATCGTCCCATTTAAGGTGTTTTTAACACACAAAAAAACATGAAAATGTCATGTGCTTTTGAATTAGAAGAAAATAATTATCTAGAGCACCAAAATGTGTTTTTATCATTTTGACTCGAAATGTTTTTAGAAAAGTTAATAATCACATAAAATGAATTATCCCATTTAGGGATACATTATCCTAGATCATCACTTTTATATGACAATTTAGAATCACTTAGCATGCTTAAGTGATTTTGGTTCAAATTGTGTATTTTGACAAATTTTGAGTAAGATTGAAAATTTTAACATAATGGTGTTAAGAATTAGATGTCTACATTTTGCCCCTATTTGAGAAGTATAATGAGACTTTTAGGCCAAGAAACATATTTTTAAATAAAAATATTTGTTAAAAAATAAATTAGAAAGAAATGACCCATGATGTCCCCTTGAGAGGACATACATAGATGAAAAAGAAGGATGGACTCTTGAAAAGAGAGATAAAGTGAGATTAACCCTAGATACATTAAATACAGAATATATAATGCTTGTACATGTTTATTACATCAATAATTAGAGTAAAATGGGCCATAAATTTTGGGGCAATCTAAAGGATACAATCAAAAAATATAAGCAACACATTTTGAACACACCCAAAGCTAGGGTGCAAGTTGTGTGTTTATAGAATGATCAATCCTGAGACAAGTTACACACTAAAATATCTCCAAAATGAGGTAAAAATTCCATAGATCTTAGAATTAAAATAAAATGGGAAGTATGTCTCTAAAGAGAAGAAATAATGTGCTCCACTAGAGCAAATGTGATCAATTGATCAAATAATTTTGCCCTAGTAGAGCTGATTTTGATCATTGATAATGAATGGTTTTTTCCTATAGAGATGATTTAGATTTGTGACTAATTTAAATGTTATGTCCCTATTATGGAAAATTGCCAAGCAATAATTCAAGGATATAACCTATTACATGGATTAAAGATGAGTACATGAAAATATAGAGGTGATGGTGTAATGTCTAATACAATCATAAACAACCATGCATATAAGAATGAACTAAGTTATGAAGGAGATGAAAAAAGGAATTAAGGTGGATAAGATGACCAAAAATAAATCATGTATCCAAGCACTAATTACATAGTCTAGATGGATCTCAAGCCAATTTAGTTCACCTATAAGTGGAAGAGAATGGAATGAGGGATGAAGAAAACTGACCAAGGTTCAATTATAATCATGATATATGCCAAAATGTGCACGTATTGTAGAGATTTAAGTGTAGGATAAGCCATAGGACCTAGTTTCATATGTGTTCTTGAGAGTTGATCATTAGATCCACATTGATGTTGAGACCTGAGTCCAAAACACAGTGTTTAATATAGTAAAAAGAAATTAGGCATCATAAGTATGAAAAACTTATAATGACATGGCATTTCAATTTCACTGAGATAGTTTAAATGTGAATGTTTATAACTAGGGATAATGGTAGAAAGGACCAATACCAGAGTTACAACCATTTACATTTAAATAAAAAAAAGAAAAATAAAAACATAAATAAACCCACTTCAAATCAAGATATGAACAATTAAGACTAAAGTTGGAAAAATAATGTTTAAAAACAAATAAGGAACATCTTAACAACATGAGATAAAGATATGAATAATTAAGATCCATGTGGACCATCAAGATGTACTTGAAAAAATAACAAGAAGACCAAACAACAACTCAAAATACCAAAAAACACACAAAACATCACAAATATACAACAAATTATTTAACAAATGTGTTTGTAATTTTCCAAGTATCTCAACTCAATTGAGAATTAAGTAATAAATAATGTTCCAACTTGTAAAATAATGAGGGTATTTCAAAGATTGATCATGAAATATTGAGAGCATGCTAGTTTAAAGTGGTCATAAAATGGTGAGATCATATGAAAATGGGGGAGTCAATTAACCTCAACAAGAATTGAGCAAAACCTACGTAATCCCATTAGGATCTCAATTCCCAGTAGTTCCACAAACACAAAAGGCAATGAAAAACCAACCAGGTCACAACAAGTTTATAAATAAAGGCAAATGATAAGACAAATGATAATAGTAATGACCAGGGGATGCAACAATGCATGATAAAAAGGTGTTTTACCTAATTTTCCCAAAGGTGGTTATAATTAAGAAACAACCTCATAATTCTTATTTTATCAAAGGTGGTTATAATTAGGGGTACTAAATATAATACTGATTTGCCCATAGGTAGTTATAATCAATGATACTATATAAGATGATAGCTGAAAGATAACTTGCCAGAGCAAATGTTTCACTACATTCATATAATATCATTTAAAATGACATTATAAAACTATTAAAGCTAGATTAGAATCCACTAGTAAAAAGTGTAAGAAGAACTGAAGGAACCAAGATCAAAATGGGCTAAGTAGATGGCTAAAAATAAGCCTTGGTCAATAGTAAAGAAATGGTATAATAAAATGGTACATGGTATGGCATAGAGAGAATGATAAGATGACACTTGGATATGATGGAAACAAAGTTTTCCCAAAGTGATAATTGGCTCGTGAAATATTGAGAGCATGGCTTAGGTTACTCATAAAATGGTGAGAGTGTTCAAGCTTAACAAATACTTAAAAATTGGTGAGATCGTGGCTAAGGTTGCTCACAAAACAATGAGAGCATTTAAAATTATAATATTTGCAAAATGTCAAGAGTGTGGCTTAGGTTTCTTTCAAAATGACAAGATCATGGCTTAGGTTTCCCAAAAAAAATGAGAATGTTCAAAACCTAAAAATTTCTCATAAAATGGTGAGAGCATGCCTAAGGTGACTGAGCTATTCTAAATAGAAATTGAGAAATGACTACATAATCCTGAAGGACCTCAAGTTAATGTAGTTTAGACAAAGGAGAAAATGGGATACAATGGTATAAAATTCCTAAAATTAAATGGTCTATAGGTTGGCCCCTAAGAGATGAGGCAATGTAAATGACAGGTTAAATGGTAAATGAAAAATGGTTTTGTTTCTCCTACTAACGTGGAGATGCATGCCCTAGTCAACATGTGTGACAACCAGAACAATCAATCATAAAATTGATACCTAACATCTCATATATATATCTTCTCTATCAATAAATTACTATAGATCTAGACTTCAATATGGGTGTTATTATCCTTATTGTTCATTGATTATATTTTCTTCAAACATCAAGACAAGATATTTGTGTAGCCTTTGTAAAGGAAAGTGCTAATAGGGATGGTAAATAACGTTAGGCATAGGATAAATGGTATAAGATGATAATGAAAATATGGATGATAATGGAATGTATAATAGTTGGAAAATAAATGAAGATCGGGACTTTCAAGCACACACAATGTTGTTGATTTCAAATTCAACATAATTTTGGTTGTAAAGGGACCAAAGAATTATAAATTTGCTTTTAATAGGACCACCAAATTATTCTATTATTTGATTTTAAGAGTAGCCACCATCTGATTATACTGTAGATTGGAAGTTATATTTATTCGATCTTTGATTTTGTCTTCATCAAATAGTGAAGAAATTTTGTACTTAGATATTGGTACCTGAAAAAGGTTTTCACCAATGAGTTTGTCCTGATTATCCCATAGTGCCTCTGAGAAGGTTTCATGAAGAGAAGTTAATATTTTACTATGATTGTCTTATAGTGCCTTTGAAATGGTTTCTCTAAAAGATGCTCAGTTTGATCTTAGATTTTCCCTAGCACCTCGAAAAAGGTTTCACTAATAGATTTTTCTTCTTCTACATGAATTTGGTCTTGGTCCCCCTTGATATTTTTCAAATGGTATGTCACCATGGATGTATTTCAACAAAGTGTGATTCTATTGGTCCCAGTCGACACTTGTAGGAGGTGGAATGCCAATATAATGGTTATGTTGGGTAGGGTTAATATAATGATAAAAGGTAGCACAATCCTTGTAGAAAATACTAGGATAACATATGTTGATGTTGAAGTAATCATCTTCAAAGACCGTAGAAGGATCACAAATATATTCAAATTGATCTAAAATGCAAGTCTAACAAATGTTATAATAACCATGACTATAATCTAATTTTGAAGCTGAGTCTAAGTCAAAAAACTCTAAATCCAATGTTTAGGCTGATAGTGATTCTTCTTCTAATGCTGAATTTGATGTTGGTTGAGAAAGGGAACATGACTCTAATGTGGTTATTATTGACCAAATTTGGTCTACATATCAAATTTTGCCTAGTTCAACAGATTAAGTGGAAGTGGTAGAAAATCTAAATAGGTAATTTGTAAAGACCATATCGCACATGTGTTTTAGTTTTATGGTAAAATAATCACATTGATTTTTCTAGCTTGGTCCCTAGTTACTATGTGCTAAGTTTCAAATCATCCACCAAAGCATGGTAGAAGTTATGCATATTCAAATTTGGCTCCTCAATTAGATTTCAATAAATTCCACATACTTATCCAAATAAACTAGAATGTCATTAGGACGTCATAGATAAACAAATGGAATAGCCAAATTACACATTTAATATCTTAATCATGAAGTCTCATGCCACCAATGGATCAAATGAGTTCATCCGTTTCAGTCTCAAGAACATCTCTTGAAAACTTGGTGCCTTCATGGCCTTTGCACTTCAAGTTATAGCCCTTCAAAGTTGGACCTACAACGTAAGACATTCATGCTAACATCAAAGTGAAACATGAGAAAAAAATCTATCTATGATTATAATTGATGGTTTATAGGATGTCAAATACATCTGTATGGACATCAAATGACATTCGTGTGAATGCCAATTTTAATCAAGGAAAGTAACCATTTGGGTTCAAAAGGTCCTTAAAAGGTTTGAAGTTGGTCAATATCTAATGATCCATGGGAGGCCTCACACTGACATGTAAGATCTCATGATCTGCACTGAGTCAACCAAGTCAAAAGGTCCATAGGTTAAAGCCTTTAAAGATATACAAGTTGGACATGATTTAACGATGTGAGATGATCAAGCCAAGATCCAATGGAGAGAAATAACTGATAAAAGGAAGGGTCCTAGGAAAATCAAGGTGTCATACTCAATCATACTAATGATCTAATAGAGTGCAAGAATTGATAGGAAAGTGGGACCAGAGAGATTAATGGTGTAGTTGAACTCATTCATCTTGATCGAATGGTGTGCATGAGTCAAACTAGTCAATAACTCCAAGGAGCTAATTAGTCAAAGTTAAGTGGTACAAGAATCTTCAACTAGGATAAGATTGATGGTTTATGGGCATCCATGCATAGATAGATCAGTAGAGTGAGGTAAAGTCAATAATTCAAAAAGATCTATAGAATTAATAAGCATAAATATAGTTGAGTATGATGTAGATAGTTTGAGTTGGCAATCGACAAACATTGAGAATCATCAAGCTTGAGACATTTTCAATGAAAGTCATAGAGGTTATTTTGGACACAAGAAAAGAAAATATATAAGAGTCAAGCTTGAAGTCAAACCAGAGTTAAACTAGGATCATAGTTCAAAAACCAAGCGTCATCAACAAATCTCTATATAGGTGAAATAGATACTTTGGGTCTAATACAAAAGTTGAGGATATGCCACTAACTATGTGAAAACTAATTCTATAAGATTGGTTTTTAAATATAGTAGACTTAAGTCTCACCTCATCATGGTTCATATTTTTAGGTTTAGATGCCCACCTAATGTAGATTTGGCACTTTTTTGCTAATTTTAAGACATGATCCTTACCAATTGATCATTAGATGATATCATGGAGTTCTAAGAAAATATCTGGTAATTAGATAAGGGTAGTAAAGAATTCAATTCTTTTGCAAATCCCTTTGAAATTATGCCTTCTTGATAAAATCCTAACTCAGTAGCATCCTCAAATTGGTGCTAATCCATGAGAATCTATTAGGCCTTTTCTAATGCACAATTTTCCCTCTCACCTTTTTCTATAAATTCAGACTTCTAAGCCTTAAAATGGTCATATATCCCTCCTTTTGGTATGACTAGACTCTTCCAAAATTTGTATTGTGACATATTTTTGATGCAATAAAGACTGAATTCCATCATCTTCTAACCTAGATTGAAGTGTGTTCTATCAATTCATGCACTAGAGTTGAGTGAATGTATGTTCCTTTTTTATGTCTAGAGTTTTCTCACCCTTAAATAGTGCTTAACAGTCTCACAGGTCATTATAAGTGCAATCTATAGTTTATTGGTTAGTTTGAAAGTGGATATCTACCATCTCTTTCTAATTTGATAACTAATTAATGCCTTATTTTGAAATATTTATGTGAGATTGATGTTATCTAGTCTAAAAGTGTCTCATAGTATGTTTTGTGTGAGTTGAAGTGATCAAATCATTGGTGCATAACTACTTTTTACATGATTTTATAAGTTTTGTCAATTCTCTCTCCCTTCCAAGAAATTGATAGTTTAGGTTTAGTACAAGTGATATATCCATAAGGAAAATGACCTTCTCCATAGGTCTGATCCATTATTAGAATACCCATAGCCTAAGATAAGTCCCATATTGGTCTATATTTTAGCACAGGATCTGAACAATCCCCTTGCTCAACTAGGGTACAATCTAGAACCTAATAGTTTTGGCATGCTTGATATGATGAACATCAAGTATCTTTGGTTTAATTATAGTTTGAAGATTAAGAAGAAAGATTCATGGCACTAAGATCAGATCTGCCATCATCAAAATCTAAATATCCGTCAAGTTGTAGAGCTCATGACATCTTTTAGATAGTGCTTTCATGCTAAAGTTTAAAACAAGAGAATCAAGTAAAGGTATTTTAAATTTTTTTGAATTGTCTACTAATTCTTATAAAAGATCAAGATTCAATAGAATAGGTCCTTATCCTCTAAAGTAGTATTTATCTTTTGGTTAGTGTATTTTTTTAGTCCAATCTATTGTCCCTATAAGCCAAATCCCTTTTGTCCAAATGGTTATCAGGAATCAAGTGTTTATCCCATTTAATAGGGGTAATGTCCCCTCAAGTTGGCTCATTATGATGACATTACTATATCTACTTTAAAATGTATCACTTTCTTCTCTATATAATGGGATAAAACTACTATTATTAAGCATATCCAAGATGTTGCCAATCTGTGTTTTGTTCATAATATTACTCAAGATAATGTGGATATCAGATTACTTACTACCTCTTTCAAGGTAAAATCATTTCAATGGTATAGGAATCTGTGTTTGACCTCTATTTCTACTTGGGACAAGTTAGGTGCAACTTTAGTTATGAAATTTGAAGAAAAGTTTGATCATCTATCTTTGGTTGAACAATTGACTATGATAAAAAGGTACCCCCATGAATTCATGTCAGACTTCAACCTTAAATTCTAGAAAACACATGGATTATGATCCCTAAATCGGTTAGACCATCCCTAGAATATGCATTTTTGTACTTACTTAAGGCCCTTAATTCTGAAATAAGTGTCATGATAATGTCCATCAGTGGTAATAACTTGCCAAACGCTTATGAGATTACTATTAGAGCAGAGAACAACTTGATTCAAGCTGGTAAACTTTATCCAAGGCCTCTAATGCCCTTTTTTCTAGAATTGAAACCTTTTCCTCCCCCTCAAGTTTCCCAAATTCCATCTATATCCACTATTTCATCTCCAAAATTTCATGTTGTAGCCCCTCCTAATCAATCTATTGAGATTGGTGATTTGAAAAGCATGTTACAATATTTTGTAACTAAATTTGTTTCACTAAAGAGACAATAGTACCAAGGTAGACCTTATCAGTAGTAGAACTAGAGTACCTATAATTCTTTTAATAACCAAAGATCACCTTATCAAGGTTTCAAGGATAATAAGTAACCTTATCAAAATCAATGAGCTTTAACTCAAACTAATCAATATGAAATCCTTGATACCAATGTACCTTCCATCTCAAAATCTATTTTTCCCAAAGATAACTTGATGTAATATCTAGGTTGGCAGCCTTCCAATTAAAATGACATTCAGAATCGAGCTTTAGTATCACAAGAGATTATCATGCCATAGATGACACAAGAATATTTTCCTCTTCAAGGTGGTCAATATCAAGACATAAAAATAGAAATATATGAATAAGATAAATAAGTTATATGGTAGCCTAATTCTATCAATTTTAATTAACATTTGGATGATCACATTGTGATGAACCAAGTTGGTGAAACAAGCAACATAAAGGGTCAAGGTGTAGCTCTAACTAGAACTAAAAAAAGAGTTGTTGAAGAAGTTCAGGGTGTGAGAAATACTTCTAGTGTTTATAATTTTGTGTCAAATAATATCAAAGATAAAGTTGTTGTTCCTATATCATAGAAGATTCAAAACATAGAGGTAGTGAAAGTTACCTAAATGCCCATAACTAGAGAATAGCTAGTGGTTCAAAAGTTTTAGCCAAAGGTTAGTGGAACATTTATTAGCATTATTGATCAAATGAAGAAATAAAATTTTAGTATTATCATGTGGGATTTACTTACCATCCCAAGGAAAAGTGACATGTTGATTCAAAAACTTTCAGATCTCAAGATATCCAAAGAACCAACTAAGAAACAAGAAGGTGTCTTGGCCAATTTAGACAATAAATCAAGCAACCTGATCAGTAGATACATAATATGAAAAATGTGGATAAATATAATGTCAAGCCAAGAAAGACCCCTCCATTTTATATATATTTGATAATAGGTGACTTTTTAGACCATAATTAAATGGTAGATAGTGGATACTAGTAGCACATTGATGCCCAAACAAATTACAAACAATCTTGGTCTTGTCTATGAGCCAAACACCAAAGGAGTATTTTAACTATATCTCTCACCAATGAAAATATTAGGAATGATAAAAGACCTAAAGCTAAAATTACATGATTTTTCCAATGTTATTATTCAATAAGATGTAGTTGTAATGGACCTACCTCCCTATTTTATGATGTTTTTTTCAAGAAATTTTGCTTCAAAAATTGGAGGATAGTTATCACCTAATTAAACCTATCTAATGTTAAAAACTAGGTATGTCACTAAGACAACAATACTTTATGAACCTATTACAATATTTAATTTGGAACCATACATGCCAAGCATGGTGACCATTAATTATGTTATCTCAATCAAAATGTTAGAAAATAGTGATGTTGAATCTGAATCACCTCTAGATGAGGTCCCAGATCTTTTCCTTTATGAATGGGACTCTTATTTACATGAGCATGATCCATAAAATTTAATTTAGAAAAAATAATTTCTGTCTATCATTTTTATAAAAATAATGCACCAATTCCAACATTAATGAAAGATGAGCAGCCTAGTGATGGACTATGACAACTGTATTTTGATGGATATAGGAACAAACATGGCACGAGAGCTAGAATGATTTTAATTTATCTAGTTAATAAAATATATTTGTTTGGTTATTCCAATAATGTCACGGAATATGAAGCACTAGTACATGGTTTGTAATGGGCAAAAAAGATGAAGATTAATTCCTTACAAGTCTGTGTAGATAGTCAACTAGTAGTTCACCAAGTAAGATGAATTAATATATGAACTAACCCACTACTTAGGTATTACAATCATAAAGTATGGGACCTAATTAAATACTTTCAATCCTTAAATATTTAGACCATATCAAGAAATCAAACAGGCTGGCTACTATTGGATCACAATTTAGTATCCCATATAATATAAAAAGGGACAAATTCCAATCACACGTCAAGGTAGTTGTAGTACCTTATATTGTATAAAATAGTGATAATTGGTAAGAATTTAAAGATGACATATATATTGTAAAATTCTTATGAGAGGATGCTGAACTCTCCTCAAGGAACCAAGACAAGCATTTACAGTAGTATCATGATCAGATTATGCAATTAAATACAAACAAGTTGCCTAAAGGATTGGTCACTTTGGAAAATGTATTCAACAAAGATGATGACGTAAGTAAATAAAAAAATTCTATATCAACCAAAGAATAACACTACACAAATGTAGAGATTACAACTGGCAAAAATTTAAAGGTAAAGTTTGTACATCTTCATAAAAAGAAACTTTTATTATGTTCAAATTTTGTAGATGTCTTTGTATGGAAGTACAGTGACCTTAAAGGTTTTGATCCAAGTCTATCTCAAGATACCATTGAGTTAAAATATGATAATAGGCCAGTAAAACAAAGATAAATGATAATCAATCCAAAACATGAACCTCTAATAAGAATTTAACTACATAAGCTCATTGAGTCAACCATAATATTTCCAATTAAGCACTGAATTTGGGTAGAAAACATTGTTCTAATATAGAAAAAGAAAGGTGAAATAAGGATATGTGTCGACTTCCATCACTTAAATAAGGCCTCTCTCAAAGATCACTACCCATTTTCATCAATGGAATAGATTTTATAACCAATTGTAGGTTCAAAAGGTTCTTTGTATTGGATGGTTAAAGTGGATATAACCAAATTTTGGTCAAAGAAAAAGACTAGTACAAAACATACTTCACCAGAAAGTGGGGGACAATTTCATACAAAAATATTCCTTTTGGTTTATCTAATACTAGAGCCACTTTTTGGAAGGCTATAAATATGGAATTTTAGGGTCTCCTCAACAATTTTATACTTGATTATCTATATGACATAAAAATATTATAGAACAACACAAAAGAGCATATGATTCATCTTAGATAGGTATTTGAAAGGTGAAAATAATTTGGTGTGTGTTTTCTTTATTCATTAATGTAGAGTTCTTGGATATGTCATTTTAAATAAAGGTAAAAGCATAGACTCTAATAGGATAGAATCAATTCTTGCACTATCGTTGCCTAATCATAAGAAAGCCTTGCAAAGATTTTTAGGAAAGATTAACTTCGTAAGGAGATATATTTTAAATTTTTCTACTTTAACTAGGCCACTTACAACTATATTAAAGAAAGGTCATAGTTTAAAATGGTCTAAAGAAGGAGTGAAAAGTTTTTAAGAAATCAAGAAAGTTATAGCCAGTGCTCATACACTCCCGAACCCTGATTTTACAAAAGATTTCTTCTTATTACACAATATCAAATGTTCTCATGAAATATAATAAATATACTTTAGAGTAGCCAATAGCCTTTTTCATTCAAATCTTAGAATAATATGAAACAAGGTATTATTTTATTGAGAAGCACACTCTTTCAGTTATATGGTCTCTTAAAATATTTAAGTCGTGCTATTAAATAATAAGATAAATTTGATGGTTGCACATTCAAGTGTCAAATAATTTCTTCTGAATAAATATATAAGTTATAAAAAAATATTTTTGTATAACCAAGTTTATGGAATATGACATTGAGATCAAAGTCACAATGCTAGTTAGAGGCAAAGGACTCTATGAACATCTAGCCCAAGACTAGCAGGAGTCTAATGAATAGGTTATGGTGTGAAACGATCAAGAACTTGAAAGTAATTAGGCCTAAAATTACATATGGTTCTAAGATATGGTAAGATATCTACAAGATGGTATTTATCCTTCTCATCTCACTCCTTTAAAGAAGAGATATTTTAGATTACAGTTAATTCCTTTTTTTCTTGTTGATAATGTATTATTTAAAAAGGATATCAATGGTATACTGCTAAGATGCATAGAAATAGATCAAACATAGAATTTTTTTGAGAAATTCCATGATGGACATTGTGGAGGACATTACTCATCTAGTATTACAACTCAAAAGATCATGAGAGGTGGGTATTACTAGCCAAAATTATTTGGTGATTGCAATGCATGGATCAAGAAATATAGAAAGTTTGCCAAGTTTGTTGGAAAAGTGAGACTTGTAGCCTTACCTCTTGAACTAATTTAGTTTAATAAACCCTTTTTAAAATGTGGATTGGATTTTATTGGTTTTATCAACCCCCATCAATCTCAGGACATAAGTGGACCCTGATTTCCATAGATTATTTTACCAGATGGATAGAGGCAGTAGCATTAAAAAAAGTCAATGAAACTAGTGTTTTAGACTTCTATGAAGGTTTAATTAATATATTTAGGGTCTTTTAAACTATAATTTTTGATAATGCTATCAATTTTTAGTATCTAAGATAAGCCAATGGACAGTTTAAAATAGTATTTTTCCTAGTACTTCATCAAACTATTATCCATAAGGAAATGGCCTTGCTCAGTCTACCAACAAGAATTTGTTGAAGATCATCAGGAAAAATATAGAATATAATCAGATATCATGGCATATCAAATTGAATTTAGCTTTGTGGGCTAATAGGATCACCTATAAAAAATCAAATTACCAATTCTCCATATAAACTAGTATATGGTAAGGAATCAAGAATGCCTATTTCTCTTGAATTCCCTACCTTGTAATTTATGCATCAACTTGAGATTTTTGAGAACAAGCCAATGGAAATAAGATATGATAAGCTCATAGATCTAGAGGAGACAAAGCACTAGGCCATGTCAGCTATGGAGGTCCATCAAGAAATGACAAAGAGATATTTTGACAGAGGAACTTCTATAGGAAGTTTCCAAAAAATATATTTGGTCCTCAAGTGGGATGAGGATAGAGCCAACATTTGACAACACAAAAAAATTTATTCTCTCTAGAGTGGACCATATAAAATTTATAGTTACAAATACCATAACACTTTCCAACTCACAAGGATTAATGGTGTTGTGTTGTGAGCCTCTTTCTAAATTACAATGTATTTTCAAATATTGTACATTTTAAATGTACTATAGACTCTATATGTTTTTCTCACTGGGGTTCTTGACCCTTTTTAATGGGAAACCAAACCATTTTGGGTTGATTCGACCAATTGTTTTGGCACCTATTATTTTATATAACCACTTTATCGATATATTATGTATTGATGGATATTTCATAGGTAATACATTATGAGAATAAGGTTTTTGAGAAGAAAGAACAAAGCATGTGAATTCAGGTGTGAATTAAGGAGGTTTTGTTGAGTGCATATCTAAATAATATTTTTTTATTGTAACTATGAGAAAATTGATTTGATAGCAGTTTATACTCTTATGGATTATAATAAAATCTAAGTGTTTCATGGTGGACGTAGCCCACATTGGGTGAACCATATTATATCTAGTCTTCTTGTGCATTTTATTTTTGTTATTTTTACATCTCTATGTATATCTATTAGTGTAATTCTGTAAAATTATTCTTCATAAATTTCTATATTTATTCCTAACAACTAGTATCAAAGCTTCAAGTTGTATTTGTTGAAGTATTGAATCGTAGGAAGGGTTATTAGTTCAAGTTGGAGTTATGGATGTTGATCATAGATGAAAGGTTTAAAAATTCAAGAGATAGAAGTTTATTATCTACAATATGTAGATGGAATATTACCTATATTAGAAGAATCTTCATGCTCCGTTGGGAGGAAAAGTAAAATAATTAACGAGTATGATAGATGAGACTTGGGATCTACTTGAAAGAAAACCACTTAGGGCCTTTAGTTTATGTCTTGCATCTTTGGAAACATTTAATATATCATAGGAAAAGACCACATAAGGTCTCATGATTGCATTAGTGAAGGTATATAAGAAATCATATGCTTCTAATAAAATATTTTTAATGAAAAATTTATTTAATATGAAGATGTCTAAAAATGGTTCGGTTATTGATTATTTGAATGAATTCAATAGGGTTTTGAGTATGTTAAATTTTGTAAAAATAGATTTTGATGATGAAGTTAGGGATTTACTTATTTTATGTTCCTTATTAGAGAGTTGGAATAACCTAGTAATGGTTGTGAGCAACTCAATATCTAATAATGCCAAGTTGAAGTTTGAGGATGTCATAGGAGTAATCTTTAGTGAGAAAGTGCAATAGAAAAGCATTGGGGAGACTTCAATTTTAGGTGATGTTTTGGTGGTAAAGAGTAGAGGCAGATAAAATTTTAGAGGAAAAGGAAAGTGTGAAAAGTCAAATGGTCTTGAAAAGTCAAAATCAAGGCACAAGATGGTATGTTGGCACTATGGAGATACTAGGCATGTGAAGAAGGATTATTAGTCTCTTCAGAACAAGAATAAAAAAAAATAAAACAATAAGGAGGTGAATGTGGCAATAGGTAATACTTGTCAAGATGAATTAATTCTTTTCATTGACAATATTATTGAGGCTTGGGTTTTAGATTTAGGGGCTTCTTTTCATGCTACACCATATAGGCATTATTTACTGATTATGTTCAAGGTGATTTTCGACATGTTTACCTTGGTGATGATGAGCCTTGTAGCATACTAGGAAAAGTAAGTGTTCAGATCAAGATGTAGAATGGGAACACTTGGATACTAAAGGATGTTAGTCATGTGACTAAGTTGAGATAGAATTTGGTAGCTGTAGGATAGCTAGGAAGTGAAGGTTATATGGTGACATTTATAGTATATTCTTGGAAGGTTACCAAGAGTACTCTTGTGGTAGTAATAGGTAAGAAGATTGGTACCCTATATTTATCAAGTAGTAATTATTATTGTAATTTAGTTGTTACAGATGTAGATGCAACATTGTGGCACAATAGGCTTGGTCACATGAACCAAAAGGGTATGCAAATTTCAAAAGATTAGTTACCTAGATTGAAAAGATATGATTTGGATTTATGTGAAGAATTTGTGTATGGAATATAGAAAAGGGTAAATTTTCTCAAGGTTTGACCTATGAGGAAGGAGAATAAGTTAGAGCTGGTTCATTCATATTTATGGGTACCAGTTCAGGTATCTTCTATTGTTGGGTCATCTTGTTATGTCACTTTTATTGATTACACAACTAGGAAAGTTTGGGTGTATGGCATTAAGATAAAATCTAATGTGTTTGATATGTTTAAAAGATGTAAAGTCTTAGTTGATAATGAAATAAGTCTTAATTTAAAATGTCTCAGGTCAAATAATGTTGGGGAATAGTACAATAATGTATTTCTTGATTATTGTTCAAGGAATGGAATTCACAGACAGGATGGTTCCAAGAACTCCACAACATAATGGAGTGTCAAAAAGGATTAATAAGACTATCATGTAGTGTGCTAGGAGCATGAGGTTGCATGCATAATTGCCTCTTTAGTTTTGGGTAGAAGTAGTATGCACAACTATATATCTAATAAATATAGGTCCTTCATCTACTTTGGATGGAGGCATACCTAAGGAAGCTTGGTCTAGTAATAAGGTTAATTATTCACTTATTATAATATTTGGTTTTGAATCCTTCATTCATATTGATAAGGATGATAGGAACAAGTTAGAGGCTAAGTCTAAAAAAATCACCTTTATTGGTTATGGTGAGGATGATGTTGGTTTTTGAATTTGGAGTCTGAAGGAAAAGAAAATATTTATGTCTAGGAATGTTGTATTTAATGAAAAACTCATGTATAAATAATATTTATAGGATCAGAAAGAAGATTCTAGAAAATAGTACACAGTACTAGAGGACATTGTAGATTATAAAATGTCCAAGCAATCAGTTTAGGGACCTACTCCACTAAAATCCCAAACTCCTATGGTGAGAAGGTCTTCAAGGGTAAGAAGGGAACATGAATGTTTTTCTCCATCTCTTAATTATTTATTACTCACTGATAATACAGAGCCAAAGTGATTTGAATAAGAAATGTAGGTAGATGTTAGGAAGAAGTGGGAACAAGTTATGGATGAGGAGCATCAATCTCTCATTGAAAATTAGACTTGGAATTTGGTAAACCCATCTGAAGGTAACTGAGTACTATAAAATAAGTGGGTGTATAGAGTTAAATAATATGATGGAGGAAAGAAAAAGTACAAGGCTCGATTAGGGGTAAAGGCATTTACACAGAAAAAGGGAATTAATTTTGATGAGATTTTTTCCCCAGTACTAAAGATGATTTATATTAAGACTGTTATTGGGATAGTGGCAGTAAAATAATTTCACTTAGAGCAGTTGGATGTGAATACTTCATTCCTTTATGGTGATTTGAAGGAGGAATTGTATATGGAGAAGCCATAGGGATATGAGATCACAAAGAAGAAGAAGATGGTGTGTAAATTGAAGAGCTTGTATGGCTTAAAATAAGCTCCATACCATTGGTACAAGAAATTTGATAATTTTATGATGGAATAAGTATACTCTAGGTGTCATTTAAACCATTGCATATATATCAATAAATTTGATGATGGTGATTTCATTATCCTTTATCTGTATATGGATGATATGTTGGTTTTAGGTAAGAACATACAGGAAATAAATGTACTCAAAGAACAACTTGATAATTCCTTTGCTATGAAGGATTTTGGAGTAGTAAAACTAATCCTTGGTATGAGAATAAATTGGGACAAGAAGGAATTAAAGATAAATTTATCCCAAGAAGAGTGCATCAAAAAGGTCTTGGAGGGGTTAAGTATGAAGGATGCTAAACTGGTTGAGACTCCTTTGGTAGGTCATTTCAAGTTATAAAAGGAGTAGTGTCCCAAGATAGAGGAAGAGAGAATATAAATGTCACATGTATCTTACTCATCATTTAATCTCATCTTGATGTCTGTCATGGTGTCTAATAAGCTAGATATTTCCCATGTAGTGGGAGCAGTAAGTAGGTACATGAGTGATCCAAGTAGAGAACACTAGAAGGTAGTAAAGTGGATCCTTTGGTATTTAAGAATGACCATGGGGATAGTTTTAAGATATGGTAGAGTGTAAAAAACTTTGTTTGGTTATGTATATTTAGACATGGCTAGATATTTAGACAATAGGAGTATAGCATGATATGTATTTACTATAAGTGACATAATAGTGAGCTAGATTTCATGACTATATGAAATTATTGCTTTATCAAACATAGAGGCTGAGTATGTTATTTCCATATAAAAAAATAAATAAATGATTTATTTAAAATAATTACTTAAAGAGTTGGAGCATAATCAGGATGAAGGGAAGCTATATAGTGATAGTTAGAGTTCAATAAGTCTATTAAAAGAACTTCGATTTCCACTCTAGGATATAGCATATATAGTTAAGGTACCATTTCATCATGACAACTTTGGAGGAAGAGAAGTTGAAGCTAGATAATATTCATACCAATTATAATCTTGCTTACATGATGACCAAGGTGGTTACAAGGGAGAAATTGAAGCTATGTTTAATTTTGGTTGGCCTTCATAGTTGATAGTGAAGGGTTGAGAAGCCTGCTCAAAGAAAATCAGTCTCCAAGTGGGATATTATTGTGTTGTAGAGCCTATTTATAAATTATTATGTATTTTCAAATACACTACATTTTAAATATACTGTATATTCTATATGTTTTTCTTACTAGGGTTCTGGACCACATTTAATGAGAACCATTTTGGGTTGATTCGACCCATGGTTCTGGTACCCATTGTTTTGTAATACCACTTTTTTTATGTATTATGTATTAATGGATATTACTAGGTAATACATTATGAGAATATGGTTTTTGATAAGAAAGAACAGAGTTTGTGAATTTAGGTGTGAATCTAGGAGGGTTTGTTGAGTGTAGCTCCAAATAATATTTGTGCAATGTAATTATAAGAAGACTAATCTGACTATGGTTTGTACTCTCATGGCTTGTAATAAAATTTTAGCAAGCATTTCTTGTTGGATTTATCCCACATTGGATGAACCATGTTATATCTAGTCCACTTATTATTTATTTCATTTTTGTTCTTTCTTCATGTCTGTGTATATCTATTTTTTTGATTATGTGAAATTATTATGCATCAATTTTTGTTTTTATTCCTAAAACATGGTGAATAACTTCCTATCCCAGTAAATGGGATACATCTCAAACACTACTATTAAGGAAATCTAAGTCCCCTGTACATAGTTTCTTCTTGTTTTTCCCCAAGGGTTTTGTAATACATTAGTTACTTTCCTTTCTATCTTATTCTAAATAAGTGCTTCTTTCTTGAAAAATCATTTAGTAGTTTAGGTGCCTTAATATTTTACGTTAGTTTCCCTTTTAGTTTGTTTTCTTTCCCTATTATTGGGATTTTTTCTATCCAAGATGTTGCCAATCTATGTATTGTTCATAATATTACTCAAGATAATGTGGCTATGAGATCAGTTAATACTTCTTTGAAGGGAAAAACATTGAAATGGTATAGGAATATTTTTTGACCTCTATTTCTACTTGGGATAGGTTAGGTACAACTTTAGTTATGAAATTTGAAGAAAATTCTGATCATCTATCTTTGGTTGAACAAGTGACTACCATAAAAAGGTACCCCTATGAATTTATGTCAGACTTTAACTTCAGATTCCAAAAGACAAATGGATTAGGATCCCTACATTGGTTAGGCCATCCCTAAAGTATGCATTTTTGTACTTATTTAAGGCCATTAATTTTGATATAAGTGTCATGATAATGTCCATGGGTGGTAATAACTTTCGAAATGCCTATGAGATTGATATCAGAGAAAATAACAACTTGATTCAAGCTGGTAAACATTCTCCAAGGCCTTTAATGCAATTTTTTTAATAGAATTTCAACATTTTCCTCTGCCTCAAGTTTCCTAAATTCCATCTATATCCCCTATTCCATCTCCAAAATTCCATGTTATATCCCCCATAATCAATTTAGTGAGATTGGTGATTTGAAAAGCATGTTACAAGATTTTGGAAATGAATTTGTTTCACTCAAGAGACAATAGTACCAAGGTAGACCTTATAAGTAGTAGAACCAGAGTACCTATCAGTTTTACAATAACCAAAGACAACCTTATCAAAATCAAGGAGCTATAACCCAAACTGATCCATATACAACCCTTGATCCCAAAGTTCCTTCCATATAAAAATCTAGTGTTGCCAAAAATAGCTTTATGCAAGATCTAAGTTGGCAGCCTTCTAGTTCAAATGACATTCAAAATCAAGCTTTGGTATCACAAGAGATTGCCATTCCACATATGACACAAGAAGATTTTCCTCTACAAGGCGGTCAATATCAATACATATAATTCTAGGGAGAAAAATAATAAGTTTTAGGGTAGCTTGATGCTATCAATGTTAATTGGCATTTTTATGATCAAATTGTAATCAACCAAGTTGGTGAAACTAGCAACATAAAGGGTTAAGTGGTAGCTCTGAGTAGAACTAAAATAAGAGAAGTTAAAGAAGTTTAAGATGTGAGCAATACTTCTAGTGTTTCTAATTTTGTTTCAAATAATCTCAAAGATCAATTTGTTGTTCCTATAACACAAAAGATTCAAAACATAGAGATAGTGAAAGTTACCTAAATGCCCCTAACTAGAGAACAACAAGCAATTTTAAAGTTACAGCCAGAGGTTCGTGAACATCCCTTAACATTATTGATCAAATGAAGAAATTAAAGTTTATTATTATCATTTGGAATTCCCTTGGCATTCCAAGACAAAAGGACATGCCAATTCAAGAACTTACAGATCTCAAGTTATCTAAAGAACCCACTAAGAAATAAGAAAGTGTCTTGGCTGATTTAGACTAGTAAATCAAGTAACATGATCTGTAGAAACATAATATGAAAAATGTGAATAAATCGAATGTCAAGTCAAGCAAGACCCCTCCTTTTTATCTATCTTTGATAATAGGTGACTGTTTAGAACAAAATTATATGCTAGATAGTGGAGTTAGCAGTACTGTCATACACAAATAAATTGCAGACAAGCTTGGTCTTATCTATGAGCCAAATACCAAAGGTGTATTTTAATTAGATGTCTTAGCAATGAAAATATTAGGCATGATAAAATACCTAAAACTAACATTACTTGATTTCCCCAATGTTATTACTCAACAAGATGTAGTTGTAATAAACCTACCTCCCTATTTTATGATGTGTTTTTCAAGAGATTTTACTTCAAAAATTACAGGATAATTATCAGCTAATTAAACCTATCTAATGTTAAAAACTAGATATGTCACTAAGGTGAAAATAATTTTTTAACCTATTACAATATTTCATTTAGAGCCATACATGCCAAGCATGGTGAACACTAATTGTGTTATCTCAAACAAAGTATTAGAAAATAATGATGTTGAATCTAAATCACCTCTAGATGGGGTCCCAGATCATTTCATTTATAAATGGGCCTCTGATTTACATGATCATGATCCCTAGAATTTAATTGAAGAAAAATTAATTGGTGTCTATTGTCTTTATGAAAATGATGCACCAATTCCAACATTAATGAAAGATGAGCAACCTAGTGATGGACTATGGCAACTATATTTTGATGGATCCAGGAACAAACATGGCACTAGAGCTAGAATGATGTTAATTTATCTAGCTAATCAAATGTATTTATCTTATATCATTTTTTAGTTTGGTTTTTCCAATAATTTCACTAAATATGAAGCATTAGTACATGGTTTGTAATGGGCAAAAAAAATGAAGGTTTATTCCTTACAAATCTGTGGAGATAGTGAACTAGTAGTCCACCAAGTAAGAGGAATTAATATATGAAATAAACCTCCAATTAGGTCTTATAAGAATAATTTATGTGACTTAAATAAATACTTTCAAGCTTCCAATATTTAGACCATACTAATAAATCATAAGAAGCATGCATACATGATGACTACTATTGGATCATAATTCAGTATCCTGGATTATATAGAAAGGGACAAAGTCCAATCACAAATCAAGGTATTTATAATACCTTATATTGTATAAACCCATGATAATTGGTAAAAATTTGAATATGACATCTAGATTGTCAAATTATTACAAGAGGAAGCTGAATTCTCCTCAAGGAACCAAGACAAGCATTTACAACACTATGATGATTAGATTATGAAATTAAAGACAAACAAGTTGCCTAAAGGACTAGTCACTCTAGAAAATATATTCAACAGAGATGATGAATTAATAAAAAAGAATTATCAACCAATGAATAACACTACACAAATGTAGAGATTGCAACTAGCAAAAATTTAAAGCTAGGTAAAGTTTGTACATCTTCAGAGAATGAAATTTTCATTAAGTTATGTTAAAAAAAATTTAGATGTCTCTTCATGGAAGTAAAGTGACCTCAAAGTTTTTGATCCAAGTCTATTAAAACATATCATTGAGCTAAAATATGATACTAGGCCAATCAAATAAAGAAAAAGGCCAATCAAATCAAAACTTCAACCTCTAATGAGAGCTAAATTGTGTAAGCTCATTGAGTCAACCATAATGTTTCCAATTAAGCACTCAACATGGGTAGAAAAACTTGTTGTAGTAAAAAAAAAGAATGATGAAATAAGGATATGTGTCTACTTCCATCACTTAAACAAGGCCTCTCTCAAAGATCACTACCCATTGTCATTAATGGAACAAATTTTACAACCAATTACAAGTTAATAAAGGTTCTCTTTATTGGATGGTTTTAGTGGATATAAATAAATTTTTGTCAAATAAAAAGACTAGTACAAAACATACTTCACCACAAAGTGGGGGACATTTGCATACAAAAATATGCCTTTTGGTTTATCTAATACTGGAGCTACTTTTTAGAAGGCTATAGACATGCCATTTTAGGGTCTCCTCAAAAAGTTTATACTTGTTTATGTATATGACATAAAAATATTCTCTAACAACACAAATGAGTATATGATTCATCTTAGATAGGTTTTTGAAAGGTGTAAATAATTTGGATTGTCTTTTAATCTTAAAAAGTGTGTTTTATTTATTTGTGAAGGTAGGATTTTTAGAAATGTCATTTAAAATAAAGGTAAAAGCATAAACGCTAATAGGATAGAATCAATTATTTTACTATCATTGCCTAATCATAAGAATTCGTTGCAAATCTTTTTAGGCAAGATTAACTTCATAAGGAGGCATATTTTGAATTTTTCTACTTTAGCTATCCCACTTACAAATATATTAAAGAGAGGTCATAGTTTTAATTGGTTTAAAGGAGTGAAAAGTTTTGAAGAAATCAAGAAATCTATAACAAATGTTCATACACTCTTGAACCCTAATTTTGAAAAAGATTTCTTCTTATATAGATATGATAACCTTGGCACATTATCAGATATTCTCATGAAACATAATAAAGAGACTTTAGAGTAGCCAATAGCCTTTTTAAGTAAAATATTATAATAATATGAAACAAGGTATTCTTTTATTGAGAAGCATGTTTTTTCAGTTATAAGGTCTCTTAAAATGTTTAAGTACTTGCTATCTAATAATAAGATAAATTTGATGGTTGCACATTTGAGTGTCAAATACTTTATTCTCAACTGATATATAAGGGATAAAAAATATGGTTGGATAACCAAGGTTATGAAATATGACATTGAGATCAAAGTCACAAAGCTTATTAAAGGCAAAGGACTCTATGAACATATAGCCCAAGACTTGCAGGAGTCTAATGAACATGTTATGTTGTCAATTGATTAAGAGCTTGAAATTAATTAGGCCTCTACTTCTAGATAGTTATAAGATATGGTAAGATATCTAAAAGATGGTATTTATCCTTCTCATTTCACTCCTTTAAAGAAGAGATATTTCAGATTACAGTCAATTTCTTTTTTCCTTGTTGATAATGTATTATTTAAAAAGGATATCAATGGTATACTTTTAAGAAACATAGAACTAGGTCAAACACATAATTTTCTTGATCAATTCCATGATGGACATTGTGGAGGATATTACTCAACTAGGATTATAACTTAAGATCATGAGAGTTGGGTATTACTAGCCAAGGTTATTTGGTGACTACAATGAATCGATCAGGTAATGTAGAAAATTTTCCATGTTTGTTGTAAAAGTGAGACTTGCACTCCTACCTCTTCAACCAATTTTAGTTAATCAACCCTTTCTCCAATATAGTTTGGTTTTTATTGGTGTTATCAATGCCCCATCAAACTCAGGACACAAGTGGATCCTAATTACCATAAATTATTTTACCAAATGGATAAAGGTAGTAGCATTAAAAGAAGGAAATGAACTAGTGTTTTAGACATATATTAAGGTTTACTAAATATATTTAGGGTCCCTTTAACTATAATTTATTATAATCCTATGGCTTTTGTAGGATTTAAGATAAACCAATGGGAAGTTCAAAATAGCATTTTTCTCAGTACTTCATCAAATTATTATCCATAAGTAAATGGCCTTGCTATGTCTACCAACAAGAATTTGTTGAAGATCATTAGGAGAAATATAGAAGACAATCAGATATCATGGCATCTTAAATTTAATTTAGCTTTTTGGGCTAATGGGATCAAGTATAAAAGATTGATTTCTAATTCTCCATACAAACTAGTATATGGCAAGGAAGCAAGAATGGCAATTTCTCTTGAATTCCTAACTTTGGAATTAATGCATCAACTTGAGATTTTGGAGGCTAAGCTAATGGAAATAAGATATGCTAAGATCATGGAGGTAGAGGAGACAAAGCATCAGGCCATGTCAACTATGGAGGCCCATCACGAAATGACAAAGAGATATTTTGACAAAGGGACTTATGTAGGAAGTTTCCAAGAAGGATATTTGGTCCTCAAGTGGGATGAGGATAGGTCCAAGCTTTGAAAACAAAAAAAAAATGATTCTCTCTAGAGTGGACCTTATAAAATTTCTAGTTACAAATCCCATAACACTTTCTAACTCACAAGGATGGATGGTGTTGCGTTGTGGAGCTTATTTCTAAATTACACTATATTTTCAAATATTGTATATTTTAAATATACTATACACTCTATGTATTTATCTCATCGAGGTTTTGGACCCTTTTTAACGGGAAACCATTTTGGGTTGATTATGCCCATGTTTTTGGTACCCATTATTTAATAATACCGCTTTGTTGATGTATTATGTATTGATGGATATTTCATAGGTAATACATTATGAGAACAAAGTTTTTGAGAAGTACAAAAAAAGTTTTTGAATTCAGGTGTGAATTCAAGAAGGTTTGTTGAGCATAGCTCTAAACAATATTTATTTATTGTAATTGTGAGAAGACTAGTCTGAGAGTGGTTTGTACTCTCTTGGATTGTAATAAAATCTAAGCAAGTGTTTTTTGGTGGACGTAGCCCACATTGGGTGAAACATGTTATATCTAGTCTTCTTGTTGTGCATTTTATTTTTATTCTTTCTACATCCCTATGTATATCTATTATTGTGATTATTTGAAATTATTTTTCATCAACTTTTGTATTTATTTCTAACAACTAGTATCAGAGCTTTAAGTTGTATTTGATGAAGTATTAAATTGTAATAAGGGTTATAAGTTCAAGTGGGAGTTGCAGATGATGATCACAGATCAAAGGTTTAAAAGTTCAATAGATAGAAATTTTATTTATGGAATATGTAGATGGAGGATTAACTATATAAAAAGGACCTTCATGCTCCATTGGGAGAAAAAGTAAAATAACCAATGAGTATGGCAAATGAGGCTTGGGAGTTACTTGATAGAAAAGCACATGGGTCCATTAGGTTATGCCTTACATCTTTGAACTCATTTAATCTATCATAGGGAAAGACCACAAAATGTCTCATGAATGCATTAGGGAAGTTATATGAGAAACCGTCTACTTCTAATAAAATGTTTTTAATCTAAACTTTATTTAATATGAAGATATCTAAAAATGATTCAGTTATTGATTATCTAAATGAATTCAATAGGGTTTTGAGTATGTTAAATTATGTAAAAATATATTTTGATGATGAAGTTAGGGATTTGCTTATTTTGTGTTCCTTACCAGAGAGTTGGAATAGCCCAGTAATGACTATGAGAAACTCAGTCTCTAATAATGCCAAGTTGAATTTTGAGTATGTCATAAGAGTAAAATTTAGTGAGAAAATGTGATGGAAAAGCTCTTGAGAGACTTCAACTTTAGGTGATGCTTTAGAAATGGAGAGTAGAGGGAGATAAAATTTTAGAGGAAAAGGAAATTGGGGAAAGTCAAATGGTCTTAAAACGTCAAAATTGAGGCCCAAGATGATATGTTGGCACTATGGAAAGACTAGGCATGTGAAGAAAGATTGTTCATCTCTACAAAACAAGAATAAAAGTTAGGAAGACACCAAGGAGGTGAATGTGGAAATAGGTAATACTTGTCAAGATACATTAATTCTCTCCACTTATAATATTATTGAGGCTTGTGTTTTAGATTCAGGGGCTTTTTTTCATGCTACACCATATAGGCATTATTTTATTGACTATGCTCAAGGTGATTTTGGACATGTTTACCTTGGTGATGATGAGCCTTAAATCATAGTAGGAAAAGTAAGTATTTAGATCAAGATGTAGAATGGGAACACTTGGATACTAAAGGATGTTACGCATGTGCCTAAGTTGAGATAAAATTTGTTATCTGTAGGATATCTAGGTTAGTGAAGGTTGTATGGTGAGATTTACAGTAGATTCTTGGAAGGTGACCAAGGGTGCTCCTGTGGTAGCAATAGGTAAGAAGGTTGGTACCCTATATTTATCAAGTAGTACTTATTATTGTAATTCAGTTATTGTAGATGTAGATGCAACTTTGTGGCACAATAGGCTTGGTCACATGAACCAAAAGGTATGAAAATTTCAAAGGATTGGTTACCTAGATTGAAAAGATATGATTTAGATTTATGTGAAGAATTTGTGTATGGAAAATAGAAAAGGGTAAATTTTCTCAAGGTTTGACCTATGAGGAAGGAGAATAAGTTGGAGTTGGTTCATTCAGATGTATGGGGACCAGTTCAGGTATCTTTTATTGTTGGGTCATCTTGTTATGTCACTTTTATTGATTACACAACTAGGAAAGTTTGGGTGTATGGCATTAAGAGAAAATCTGATGTGTTTGATATGTTTAAAAGATGGAAAGCCTTGGTTGATAATGAAACCAGTCTTAATTTAAAATGTTTCAGGTTAAATAATGGTGGGGAATATTACAACAATGTATTTCTTGATTATTGTTCAAGGAATGGAATTCACAGACATGATGGTTCCAAGAACTTCACAATAGAATTTACTATCAAAAGGGAGGAACATGACTACCATGAAGTGTGCCAAGAACATGAGGTTGCATGCAGAATTACCTCTTTAGTTTTGCATAGAAGTAGTAAACACAACTATATAACTAATAAATATAGGTCCTTCATCTGCTTTAGATGGAGGCATACCTGAGGAAGCTTGGTCTAGTAATAAGGTTGATTATTCATTTCTTAGAATATTTTGTTTTGAAGCCTTCATTCATATTGATAAGGATAATAGGACCAAGTTAAAGGCTAAGTCTATAAAATGTACCTTTATTGGTTATGGTGAAGATGACATTGGTTTCCGTATTTGGAGTCTTAAGGAAAAGAAAATATTTATGTCTAGGGATTTTGTCTTTAATGAATAATTCATATATAAATAATAGTTACAGGATCAGAAAGAAGATTGTAGAATAGAGTACATAGTATTGGAGGACATTACAGATGATAAAATGTCCAAGCAACTAGTTTAGGGACCTACTCAACAAGAACCCCAAAATCCTATAGTGAGAAGGTTTTTTAGGGTAAGAAAGGAACCCAAACATTTTTCTCCATCTCTTAATTATTTATTACTCATTGATAATGGAGAGCCAAAGTGATTTGAATAAGCAATGTAGGTAGATGTTAAGAAGAAGTAGGAGAAAGCTAAGTATGAGGAGCTTCAATCTCTCATTAAAAATTAGACTTGGGATTTGGTAACCCCACTTGAAGGTAAGAGATTATTAAAGAGCAAGTGGGTGTATGGAGTTAAATAGGATGGAGGAAATAAAAGGTATAAGTCCTGGTTAGTGGTAAAGGGATTTTCATAAAAGAAGGGAATTAATTTTGATGAGATTTTTTCCCTATTAGTAAATATGCATTATATTAAGATTGTTATTGGGAAAGTGGTAGAAAAATACTTGCACTCAGAGCAGCTGGATATGAAGACTTCATTCCTTTATGGTGATTTGAGGGAGGACTTGTAAATGGGGTAGCCATAGGGATATGAGATCATAGGAAAGAAGAACATGGTGTGCAAATCGAAGAAGAGATTATATGGCCTAAAATAAGCTCCATGACAGTGGTTCAAGAAATTTGATAATTTTATGATAGAACAAGCATATTTTATTTATCATTTAGACTGTTGCATATATATATCAATAAATTTGATGATGGTGATTTCATTATCCTTTGTTTATATGTGGATGATATGTTGGTTATAGGTAAGAAATTGTAGGAAATAAAAGTAATCAAATATGAAATTATTAATTCCTTTGCTATGAGGGATTTCGGAGTAGAAAATCAAATTGTTGGTATGAGAATAACTTGGGACATGAAGGAATGAAAGCTAAATTTATCCCAATAAGAGTACATCAAAAAGGTCCTGAAGAGGTTATGTATACAGGATGCTAAACTGGTTAGGACTCTTTTGGCATGTCATTTCAAGTTATCAAAGGAGTAGTATCCCAAGACAGAGGAGGAGAGAATCTATATGTCACATGTACCATACTCATCAACTATTGGCATCTTGATGTATGTCATGGTGTGTACTAGGCTAGATATTTCCCATGTAGTGGGAGTAGTAAGTAGGTACATGAGTGATCCATGTAGAGAACACTGGAAGGTAGTAATGTGGATCCTTTGATATTTAAGAGGGACCATGGGGATAGTTTTAAGCTATGGTGGAGTGGACACCATTTTGTATGGTTATGTAGATTCAGACATGGATTGAAATTTAGATAGTAGGAGGAGTACAACATGATATGTATTCACTATAGGTGACACAACAATGAGCAATATTTCATGACTATAAAAACTTACGGCTTTATCAAACATAGAGGCTGAGTATGTTATTGCCACATAAGAAAGCAAAGAAATTATTTCTTTACAATAATTACTTGAAGAGTTGGGGAATAAGAAGGATGAAGGGAAGCTATATAGTGATAGTTAAAGTGTTATAAATATAGAAAATAACTCTTCTTTCCACTATAAGATGAAGCTTGTACAGTTAAGGTACCATTTCATCAAGACAACTTTGGATGAAGAGAAGATGAAGCTAGAGAAGATTCATACTAGTCAAAATCTTGTAGACATGATGACCAAGGTGGTTATAAGGGATAAATTTAAGCTATGTTCAGCTTTGGTTGGCCTTCACAGTTGATAGTGAAGGGTTGAGAAGCCTACACAAAGGAAATCAGTCTCTAAGTAGGAGATTATTATGTTGTGGATCCTATTTCTAAATTACAATGTATTCTCAAATACTGTATGTTTCAAATGTACTATACACTATATATGATTTTCTTTCTAGGGTTCTGTAACCCTTTTAATGGGAAACCATTTTGGGTTGATTCCACTCATGGTTTTGGTACCCATTGTTTTATGATACCATTTTGTTGGTGTATTATGTATTAATGGATATTTTGTAGGTAATACATTATGAGAACAGGGTTTTTGAGAACTAAGAATAGAGTTTTTGAATTTAGGTGTGAACTCAAGAGGGTTTGTTAAGCACAGCTCCAAACAATATTTATGCATTATAATTGTGAGAAGACTAATATGAGAGTGGTTTCTAATCTCATGGATTATAATAAATTTTTATCAAGTGTTTCTTGTTGGATGTAGCCCACATTGGGAGAATGACATTATATCTAGTCCTCTTATTATGCATTTCATTTTTGTTCTTTCTTCATCTCTATGTATATGTATTATTGTGATTTTGTGAAATTATTCTACATCAATTTTTGTATTTATTCCCAATAAATGGTGAATAACTTCTTATCCCAATCAATGGGATGCATCTCAAACATTGTTATTAAGGAAATCTAAGTCCCCTATATATAGTTTCTTATTATTTTTCCCCAAAGTTTTTTCTAAGACATTGGTTAGTTTCCTTTCTATCTTATTCAAAATAAGTGATTCTTTCTTGCACAATCATTTAGTAGTTTAATTACCTTTATCTTTTAGGTTAGATTCTCTTTCAGTTTGTTTTCTTTCCCTGTTGTTGGGATTTTTCCTATCTTTGAAAGTTAAGAGGATATCTTATAGTGATGTAATGGTACATATATTATTTATGATGATACAATAGTTATGTATATTGTTTGATTTGTCAAGCATAGTAGGCATGCTGCCCAGCTAAGTCATGAAAAATGTTGACCAAATTTGGTCTACATACCAAATTTTTCCTAGTTTAGTAAATCAAGTGAAAGTGATATAAAATCTAAATAGGAAATTTTTTAAGACCATATATCACACATGTAATAGTTTCAAGGGAAATTAATCACATTGGTTTATCCATCTTGGTCTCTAGTTACTATGCGCTAAGTTTACAATCATCTATCAAATCATGGTAGAAGTTGTGCATGTTCAAAACTAGCTCCATAATCAAATTTTGATAAGTTTCCCATACTTAGCCAAATGATCTATAATGTCACCAAAACATCATAGAAAAACAAGTGAACTAACTAAATTTCAAATTTAATATCTTTCTTAGGAATCCTCATGCCACTAGCAGATGAAATGATTTCAACTTTTTTAGTCCCAAGAACATCTATTGAAAATTTATTGCATCCATTACTTGTGTGCTTCAAGTTATATCCCTTCAAAGTAGGACCTAAAACATAAGATGTTCATGATAATGTCGAAATTAATCCAATAAAGAATTTATCTATGATTAAAATTGACAGTTTGTGGGATGCCAAATACATCTACATGGACGTTAAATGACATTTTCAAAAAAGCCAATTTTGATCAAGGAAAGTAACCATTTGGGTTCAAAATGTCCTTAAAAGGTTTGAATTTGGTTGAGATATAATCATCTATGGGATCCCTCATACTAACACATAAGATCTAATGATCCATATTGACTCAACCAAGTTAAAAGGTCCCAAGTTAAAGCCTTTAAAGATCTATAAGTTGGGCATCATTCAACGATGCGATATGATCAAGAGAATATCCAATAGAGTGAAAGCACTAAGAAAAGGATAGGTCCTAGGAAAATAAGGGATCCCTCTCAATTCTACCAATGATATGATGGAGTGAAATAATTGACAAAAAAGTGGGACTAGGGTGATAAATGATACACGTGAATGCATACATCTTGATTGGAAAATGTGCATGAGTCAAAATGTTTAATAAATCCAAGGAGATAATGAGTCAAGGACCAGTGGCTCAAGTGCATTAAATTATAATAATATCGATGGATCATGGGTATTCATACATAGATATATCAACTGAGTGAGCATAGTAAATAAGTTAAAAGGATCTATGGAACCAATAAGCATAAAGATAGTTGAGCACAATGCAAATAGTCAGAGTTGGAAGCTCAAAAAAATTAGAAGAATCAAGTTTAGGAAATTTTTGATGAAATTTGAAGAGGTTATTTTGGACATAGGCAATGAAAATATAGAAGAAATGAGCTCAAAGGTGAACCAGAGTTAAACCCTAGCCATAATTAAAAAACTAAGCATCATCAACAAAGATCCATATAGGTGAAATGAATCATTTGGGTCTGATACAAAAGTTGAGGAAAGACCAATGATTATGTGAAAACCAATGGTCTAAGATTGGTTTTTGTATATAGTGGACCTATGTCTCACCTCAACATGGTTCATAGTTTCAGGTTCAAATGGACACTTAGTACAGATGTGGCACTTTTATACCAATTCCAAGATGTGATCCTTTTCAGCTAATCATTAGGTGATATCATGGAGTTCTAAAAAAATATTTAGAATTTGGATAAGGGTAGTAAAGCATTCAATTCTTTTACAAATCCCTTTGAAATTATGTCTTCTTGATAAGATCCTGACTCAGTATCATCCTGCAATTGGTGTTAATACATATGAAGCCATTGGGCCTTTTCTAATGCATAATTTTCCCTCTCTCCTTTTTTAATAAATGAAATATTTTAATCCTTAAAATTATCATCTATCCCTCTTTTTTGGTATGACTAGAATTCAATAAAATTTGTACTATGACACTTTTTTCATGCAATAAAGACTAAATTCCATCATCTTCTAAGTTGGATTGAAGTGTGTTCTAAGAATTCATTCATAAGAGTTAAGTGAATGTATGTTCCTTGCTTATGTATAGAATTTTATCACCTTCAAGAAGTGCTTAATAGTCTCATAGGTCATTATAAGTGCAATCTACACTTTATTGTTTAGTTTGAAAATGGATATTTTCCCTCTCTTACTAATCTAAAATATTTATGTGAGGTTGATGTTCTCTAGTCTAAAAGTGTTTCATAGTGTGTTTTGTGTAAGTTGGAGTGATCAAATCATTGGTGCATCACTGCTTTCTACATGTTTTTTATAAAAAAATCAATTCACACTCCCTTTTTTAAGCAAGTGATAGTTTAGGTCTAGTTTAGGTGATAGATCCATAAGGAAGCCAACCTTCTTTGGAGTTGTGATATATTATTAGGATAATACAACTTAGAATGAGACCCATGTTGCTATAGATTTGAGTAGAGGACTTGATCAATCCCATTTCTCAGCTAGGGTGCAATCTGGAACCCCAATAATTATTTATATAATGATGTTTGGTTGAATGCTTTAGTTCGAACAAGTAATGGTGTGTTATGGCATAATGGGATCTATAAAAATTGATTCATCTAGGAAGGGTTCAACCTAGATTGGCTCGTCTAGGTAGAGCCCCTCAAAGAGAGGGAACAACTCAAGGAATGACTCAAAAAAATATTGTCTATCAAGAGGAGACTACTCCATGAGTGGAAAAATATCAAGAGACAACACTTCATAGACTACCTTATCAATGAGATGTGGATTTTTAAAAATACTTGAAATATGAATAGGTGATTCATCATAGATTGACTCATCACAAATGGGTGTTTCAATAATAACATTACAATTTGGATTGATAATTGGTTGCAAGGTATCAAATTTGAACACATCTTGGTCCTCATAAGATGACTCCCAAAGAGGTAATAGTTCTTATTCTAGATCAAATATTAGCATGCAATTACTAAAGTGGGGAACAATTGTCTTAGGGTAAACAATAGTATGATACTCAATAACAGGATCTCCAATAATTAAACTATCGAAGAAGGTATCTTTTTGTCAAAATTAGGTGCCTCAATAATAGTCTCAATAGATATGGGTGATGGTCTAAGGGTGGTAATAATTGGACACTGCATAGTTTGGTTGATCTCACAAACCAAAGGAGGGTGTCTAAAAATGGTAACCTTCATGCATTATGGAGATTTATTTCTCTCACAATCTAAAGGAGAATAGCCTAAAATGGTAACCTTCACATGTTTTAGATTTTGATTGCTTGCACAATCCAAATGGGGATAACCTAAAATGGTACAAAATTATAAGGTAAAAGATACTATAATAAAAAGGAGTTGGCATAATACCACACAGTTAGAAGAATGTGTTCAAAAAATTACTCAACCTAGGTAGGGTTGAAATCCTATAAATTAGAAGAGTGTATGATAACTCAAAGACCTAAGTGTAAACTTGTACACTAAACATAGGTTTAGAGATATGTCAATACCATAAAATCAAGTTCAACTTCGATGAATTTTTACTAGGAAATTATAAGAAATCCCTTTATATTAGGAAGGTGACAATGTGAACTTATAAACTCAATATGTGAAAACATGCAAGAATTCTTATGTATTAAACTAAGATGAAATAGGTAGAATAATGTATTCACATGGTCATAGGAGGCAGAATAAAATGTATTATATAAATTAGAGCGTAAGAAATACACTTGATGGCCTAAGTTAACAATGATCAAATGATGATGATGAGTCTATAAATGACTTTCAACCCAAATGGGAAATTGAACCCAAGTTAACTCAAGTCTAGTGCAAATGGTAAAACTAATTAACATGTTAACCTATAACATATAAATGTGAAATTCCTAATTTGAATTATCAATCAAGGACTTAGAGATTTTTGTAAAATTGTTTTGACTAACATGGACAACATAACTACATTGTTTAAGATGATACAAACATAAATGTTTAAGATAACGATTGAATAAGGAAAAGATGATTTGGATTTGACCAACATAATGCCTCTTTGTTCAAGAAATGGTGGACAATAAATGTTTTTGGTTATGATTTTTTTATTTAAAGGAAAATTTTATACACAAATCAATGACCAAGTAAGTAAAGACTAAAAATACTAAATACAAGAAAGTAAATCATCCTAAGCCCTAACCTAACAAGAATGCTTTATATTATTGAAATCCATCTATATAGATTCTTTTTGGAGGATTTTAATTGTTAATACAAAATTAAAAGAGCATGAGTTGGTAGGGTATTTTACACCCCATTCTCCCAAGAGATTGTATGGTGACATGGACCTTTGGGTTAGTCACCTTATATCAAAAATACATTGCGATAAGTGGGGTTGTTCTAAAAATTAAAATTTATGACTATCTAGATGGTCCCAAGCATGGATAATGCTAGAGATTCAACACGTCAATTGGATATGCATCAACTGGCTTATTGTGAAGAGGTCTTAGACTTTTCATAACTACATCTTTAAATTTCTCAATATAGTGTGGTGTCCTAATTGATCATATGTTTTGAGTTAGATTACCACTAATGGAGTTTGATTAACCACTCAATCAAATATCCTAGTGGGTCACTCTCGATTTGTATATCCCCTATGAAGTGGGGTTTAATAAAGTGTTGGGAGATGAAAGCCTGGGTCAAATCCTCCATAAATAACTCATGAAGAGGATATTAACTCCCCTCCACAAGCCAATTGCATAAAATAAATGATCTAATTGAAAAATATTTAAATTTTTTTTAGAACACCCCAACCATATAGGTTTTTGAGAGAACCTAGACAACTCACTTTTCATGCCTTGGACAAAGTCACAATCATAATGAAAAGGTACTTTGGTCATGCAAGTTTTGTATAGGGGATAAAGGGAGAGCATACACACACTCTTTATTTTTCTCAAATAAACTAACAAGAAATAGATGATTTATATAAAAATACACACTTAAGAAATTTTAAATTTAGGTAAGTGTAAATTTTAATCACCAAATTTGAAATGTTGAGCGAAATTCTTTACCCCTTAGTGTTAGTTTGTAAAAAATTCAAAAAACTTTAGAAAAATAATCAATCAAACAATCTAAGTTACTTTTAAACACCAAAGGTAAGATTAAATAATTAAATCATGATCAAATTTTGATCTGTTTTCCATGTGGGTCCTATAAAGTTAGAGAGTTTACCCATGCTTGAAAGCACAATTTACAATAAAATAAGCAAGTTTGGAATTCTTGCTCTTGGGTTATCTATTTTTTACACATAGATTAACGTTGGTCAATAGTGATCGATGTTGATTGTATCAAGATTGATGCCGGTAGGAATTGACTGACAACGGTCACCTATGAACCCTTAGACAAAAGAGAATTTGCTAAAAAACTTTTGTTAGCCTATATTAGGATCAAATATCCAAAAGAAACTTCTAGATAAGGAAAATAATGTTCAAACTAGAGACTTATAAACCTAAACTGATAACTAAAACTTTGAATAAATCTCTACAATGCAAATTTTTAAACATGTTTTTCCCTACAACCTAACTGATGCCAGTTAGCCTTGGCCAATGCCAGTTATAAAAAAATTATGTCGATAACTATGTGACCTATGTATCAACAAAAAATGTTAAAAACATAATAAAGTGATGATAAAATTGATATTTAAAGATTTTTAAAGACTTATTAGATTTTATAGAAATGTCAAAGTGTCTCCCTTGCTTGAATGGGTTGTGTGGTCCCACCGAGAATGCTAAGATGTAGATAGGGATTAGAAAGATGGCTAGATCAAGTATTAGTCATAAAAACCAATAAAAATTCATAAAGAAATAATAATCTAGGCCAACCTATTTAATGGGGTTTGCAAATAATAATTAAAACCAAATGAAAGGAAAAAACACAAGTTACCTTCCCAAGAGCTTCCCATCACCTAAATGTGGCTCAAAGCATGTTTTTCCCCTTGATTTAGTGCTCAAAAAAATAAATAAGTGATATAAGAGCTGGTTGGATGACCAAGGTTATGGAATATGGTAGTGAGATCAAAATTATAAAGTTCATTAGAGGTAAAGGACTCTATGAACATTTAGGCCAAGACTTGTAGGAGTCTAAGGAACAAGTTATGGTGTCAAATTATCAAGAGCTTAAAACTAATTAGGCCTCAACTTCTAATTGGTTATAAGATATGGTAAGATATCTAAAATATGGTATTTATCCTTCTCATCTCACTCCATTAAAGAAGAGATATTTCAAAATATAGTCAATTTCTTTTTTCCTTGTTGATAATGTATTATTTAAAAAGGATATCAATGGTATACTGCTAAGATGCATAGAACTAGTTCAAACACAAAATTTGCTTAAAAATTCCATGATGGACATGGTGGAGGACATTACTCAGCCACAATTATAGCTCATAGGGTCATGAGAGGTGTGTATTACTGACTAAGTTTATTTGGTGATTACCATACATGAATCAAGAAATGTAGAAAGTGTGCCATGTTTATTGGAAAAGTGAAACTTGAAACCTTACCTCTTCATCCAATTTTATTTAATAAACCCTTTGTATAATGTGAATTGGACTTTATTGGAGTTATCAACCCCCCATGAATCTTGGGATACAAGTGGATCTTGACTGCCATTGATTATTTTACCAGATGGACAGAGATAGTAACATTAAAAGAATCCAATGTAACCAATGTTTTAGACTTATATGAAGGTTTACTTACTATATTTGAGGTCCCTTTAACTATAATTTTTTATAGTGCTATGGATTTTATAGGATTCAAGATAAGCCAGTGGACAATTCAACATTGTATTTTTCTCAGTACCTCATCAAACTATTATCCACAAGATAATGGCCTTATTGAGTCTACCAACAATAATTTGTTGAAGATCATCAAGATAAATATAAAATATAATTAAATATCATTGCATCTGAAATTTAATTTATCTTTATGGGATGATAGGATCACCTATAAAAGATGAATTTCCAATTTTCCATACAAACTAGTATATGGTAAGGAAGCTAGAATGCATATTTCTCTTGAATTCCTTGATTTGGAATTAATATGTAAACTTGAGATTTTGGAGACTGTGCCAATGGAAATAAGATATGTTGAACTCATGGAGATATAGGAGATAAGGCATTAGGCCATGTCTACTATGGAGGCCCATCAAGAAATGACAAAGATTTCTTTTGACAAAGGAACTTCTATAAGAAGTTTCCAAGAAGGAGATTTGGTCCTCAAGTCGAACGAGGATAGAGCCAATCTATTAAAACACACAAATTTTAATTCTCTCTAGAGTAGACTATATAAAATTTCTAGTTTTAAATCACATAATAATTTCTAGCTCATAAGGATTAATGGGGAAATACTTCTTATCCTAGTCAATGGGATACATCTCAAACACTGCTATTAGGGAAATCTAAGTCCCATATACATAGTTTTTTTTTTGTTTTTTTAAATCCCAAGTGTTTTATAAAAAATTAGCTAGTTTCCTTTCTTATTTTAAACAAGTTCTTATTTCCTTCACAATCATTCAATAATTTAGTTATCTTTATTTTTACGTTAGTTTCCCTTTTAGTTTGTTTTCTTTCCCTATTGTTGGGTTTTTTTCTATCTTTATAAGTCAAGAGGGTGTCTTAAAGTGATGTAATGTTCCATGTATTATCTATTATGATATAATAGTTATGTATATGGTCTGACTTCTCAAGTATAGTAAGCATGCTACCTAGCTAAGTCGATAAAGACGTTGACCAAATTTGGTCTACATACCAAATTTTACCTAGTTCAATAGATTAAGTGGAAGTAGTATAAAATCTAAATAGGAAATTTAAAAATACCATATCTCACATTTGTGATAGTTTTAGGGGAAATAAATCACATTGGTTTGTCCAGCTTGGTCCCTAGATGCTATGCACTAATTTTCAGATCATCCACCGAAGCAAGGTAGAAGTTGTGCATGTTGAAAGTTGGATCCTCAATAAAATTTTGCTAAGTTTCCCATACTTATAAAAATTAAATAAAATGTCACCAAAACATCATAGAAAGACAATTGAACCAACCAACTTGTGTATTTAATATCCTTCTTCAGAAGCCTCATTCCACTAACGGATCAAATGAGTTCCTCCCTTTCAATCTGAAGAACATCTCTTGAAAATTTGGTGCCTCCATGACTTTTGTCCTTCAAGTTATATCCTTTTAAAGTTGGACCTGCAACATAAGAGGTTTTCACTAACATCCAAATGAAGCTCAAAAAATATATATGTGATTAAAATTGATAGCTTGTGGGATGTCAAATACGTCTTCATAGACATCAAATAACATTCACACAAAAGTCAATTTTAATCAAAGAAAATAACCATTTGGGTTGAAAATTTATTTAAAAGGTTTGAATTTGGTTGAGATATAATGATCCATGGGAGCCCTCATACTGACATATAAGATCTAATGATCCACATTGAGTCAACCAAGTCAAAAGTTCCCTAGGTCAAAGCCTATAAAGATCTACAAGTTGGACATGATTCAATGATGTGATTTAATCAAGCCAAGATCCAATAGAGTGAAATCATTGACAAAAGGATAGGTCCTAAACAAATAAATGGCTCATGCTCAATTGTATGAATGATGTGATGAATTACAAGAACTAATAAGAAAGTGGGACCAAGGAGATCAATGGTACATGTGAATTTATATATCTTGATTTGATGGTGTGCATGAGTGAAAATGGTCAGTAAATATAAGGATCTAATGAGTCAAGGACAAGTGGCATAAGTGCTTTTAATTAGCATAATATCGATGGATTGTGGGTATTTATGCATAGATAGATCAATGGACCAATGCATATTTGATAAGGCAAAAGGATATATGGAACCAATAAGCATAAATATAGTTGAGCATGATGTAGATAGTTTGAATTAGAAGTCAACAACCAATGACAAGAATCGAGCTCAAGACATTTTTGATGAAACTTAGAGAGGTCATTTTGGATCCAGGCAAAGCAAATATAGAAGAGCCGAGCTCAAAGGTGAACCAGAGTTGAACCCTACCCATAGTTTAGAAATTGAGCATCATTAGAAAAGCTCAATATAAGTGAAATAAATCATTTGGGTCTAATACAAAAATTGAGGATAGACCAGTGATTGTGTGGAAAATAGTGATCTAAGATTGGTTTTTGCATATAGTGGATCTGTGTCTCACCTCATCATGGTTCATATTTTTAGGTTTAAATGAACACCTAATGTAGATGTGGTACTTTTTTAACAATTACAAGATGTGATCCTTGTCAACTGATAATTAGATTATATTATGGAGCTATAAGAAAAGATTTGGTTGTTGAATAAGGGTAGCAAAACATTTAATTCTCTTACAAAGCCCTTTAAAATTATGCATTCTTGATAAGATCCTGACTCGATAGAATCCTTGAATTGGTGTTAATTCATTAGAATGCATTGGGCCTTTTCTAGTGCACAGTTTTCCCTCTCTTTTTTTATAAATCTAGGGTTCTAAGCCCTTAAAATAATAATCTATCCCTCTTTTTTGGTATGACCAGACATTACCAAAATTTATACTATGACACTTTTTTGATGCAATAAAGACTACATTACATCATCTTCTAAGTTGGATTGAAGTGTGTTCTATGAATTCATTCAATAGAGTTAAGTGAATGTATATTCCTTACTTATGTCTAGAATTTTCTCACCTTCAAGAAGTGCTTAATAGTCTCACATGTCATTATAAGTGTAATCTACATTTTATTGTTTAGTTTGAAAGTGGATATTTGTGATCTTTTACTAATATGATAATTTTTTTAGTCTAAAAGTGTCTCATTGTGTGTTTTGTATGAGTTGAAGAGATCAAATCATTGGTACATCACTACTTTTTAAATGCTTTTATAAAAAAATTCAATTCTTTCTCCCTTTTTCAAGTATGTGCTAGTTTAGGTTTAGTGTAGGTGATAGATATATAAGGAATTTGACCTTCTTTAGAGGTCTAATCTATTATTAGGATACCTATAGCCTATGATTAGACCCATGTTGGTCTAGATTTGAGCAGAGGACCTGAACAATCTCCTTACTTAGGTAGGGTACAATATAAAACCCTAATAATTATTTCTATAATGATGTTTTGTTGAATTTTTGGTGTTGAACAAGTAATGGTCTATGATAGCATAAAGGGATCTATAAAAATTGCATAATCTAGGAAGGGTTAAACCTAGATTAACTCATCTAGGTGGATTCCCTCAAAGAGAGGAAAACACTTGAGGGATGACTCAACAAAATATTGTCTATCAAAAGGAGACTCCTTTACAAGTAGAAAAAGATCAAGAGATAACTCTTCATAGACTGGCTTGTCAATGAAATGGGGCTATTTATAAATGGGTGAAATATGAATAGGTGATTCATCATAGGTTGACTCATCATAAATGGGTGTTTCAACAATAATATTATGGTTTGGGTTTACAATTGGTTACAAAGTATCAACTTTGAACAGATTTTGGTCCTCATAAGATGGCTCTTAAAGAGGTAATAGTTCTTATTCTAGACCAAATATTAGCATGAAATTTCTAAAGTGGGGAAAAATTATCTTGGGGTGAACATAGTTTGAGGCTCAATAATAGGATCTCCAAAAGTTATACTATCGAAGAAGGGATCTTTTCATCAAAATTACGTTCCTCAAAAATAGGCACAATAGATATGATTGATGGGCCTAGGATGGTAATAATTAGACACTACATAGTTTAGTTAATCTTGAAAACCAAAGGAGAAGGTTAAAAAATATTAACCTTCATGCATTGCTGAGATTTATTTCTCTCACAATCTGAAGGAAAATAGACTAAAATGGTAACCTTCAAACATTTCAAAGCTTGATCACTCGCACAAGTCAAATGCGGATAACCTAGAATAGTAAAAAATGACAAGGTAAAAGAGACTATAATATGTTCATAAAATTACTCAACCTTGGTAGGTTTGAAATCATATAAATTTGAAGAGGGTATGATAACTTAAGGACTTGAGTGTAAACTAGTACATGAAACATAGGTTGAGAGATACATCAATACCATAAATGCTAGTTCAACTTTGATTAATTTTTACTAGGAAATTATAAGAAATCCCTTAAATTAGGAAGGTGACAATGCAAACTAATAAACTCAATATGTGAAAACATGTAATAACTCCTAAGTATAAAACTAAGATGAAACAGGTAGAACAACACATCGACATGGTCACAGGAGGTTGAATAAAATGTTTCCTACAACATAGAGTGTAAGAAATACACATGATGGCATAAGTTCACAATGATAAAATGATGATGATGATGAGTCTATAAATGACCTTCAATCCAAATTTGAAATTAAACCCAAGTTAACTCAAGTCTAGTGTAAATGGTAAAACTAGTTAACATGTGAACCTATAACTTAGAAAGGTGTAATTTTGAATTTTAATTATCAATGGACTATAAGATTTTTTTAAAATGGTTTAGACTCAAATGAATAGTATAAATAAACTATTTAGATGATACGAACACAAAATTTTAAGATAAGGATTTGAATAAGGTAAATATGATTTGAATTTGACCAATGGATTGCCTTCGTGATCAAGAAATGGTGGACAACAAATGTGTTTGGTTATGATAATTTTGTTTACAAGAAATTTTTAAACTCAAATCAATGACCAAGTAAGTAAAGACTAAAAATGACAAATACAACTAAGTAAATCATGCTAAGCCCTAAATTGATAAGGTTGCTTTTTATTACTGAAATCCATCTATATATGCTCTCTTGGGAGGATTTTAATTGTTTACAGAAAAATAAAAGAGTATGATTTCCTAGGGTGTTTTATACCACCTTCTCCCAAGATATTTTAGGGTGCCATGGACCTTTGGGTTAGTCACCCTACATCAACAATACTCTATGACAAGTGGGGTTGTTCTAAAACTTAAAATTTATGATAGGATAGATGGTCACAAGCACGGAAAATGCTAGATATTCAACATGTAAATTGGATATGCAAAAATTGGATTGTTTTGAAAAGGTCTTATCCCTTTTACAACCACTACATCCATCAATTTATTAGTATATTTTAATGTCTTGGTTGATCATACATTCTGACTCAGATTGCCACTAATAGAGTTTGCTTAATCGGTCAAACAAATGTCCCAGTGGGTCGCTCTCAATTTGTATATCCCCCATAGAGAGAGATTAAGATATTATTTAGAGATGAAACCCTAGGTCAAATACTCCCTAAAGAACTCATGAAGATAATATGAACTCCCATCCATAATCTAATTTTATGAAATAAATGATCTAATTGAAAATGATTTAGAGGTTGTTTTTATATACCCCAAACCATATGAGTTTTGGGGAGAGCCTAGAAAACTCACTTTTCACACCTTAGACAAAGTCACAATCATAATGAAAAGGCACTTTTGGTCACCTAAGTTCCCTATTGGGGATGAATGTAGAGCATACACGCACTCTTCATTTTTCTCAAATAAACTAACAAGTAATAGATGATTTGTGTAAAACAACACACTTAAGAAATTTTAAATATAGGTAAGTGTAAATTTTAAGCACCAAATTTTAAATGTTGAGTGAAATTGTTTTCCCCTTGGTGTTAGTTTGTAAAAACATGAAAAACTTTAAAAAAAATAATAAATCAAACCATCTAAGTTACTTTTAAACACCAAAGGGAAGGTTAAATAATTAAATCATGCTCAAATTTTGATCACTTTTCTACATGGGTCCTACAAGGTTAGAGAGTTTCCCCTTGCTTAAAAGCATAATTTTTAATGAAATAAGCAAGTTTGGATGAAACTCTGGGTCAAATCCTCCATAAAAAACTCATGAAGAGGCTATGAAATCCGCTCCACAATCCAATTGCATAAAATAAATGATCTAATTTAAAAGGATTTAGATGTTATTTTTAGATCACCCAAACCATATGGGTTTTTAGGAGAGCCTAGACAACTCAATTTTCACACCTTGGACAATGTCATAATCATAATGAAAAGTCACTTTTGGTCAACCAAGTTCTCTATTGGGGATGGGGGAAGAGCATACATGCACTCTTCATTTTTCTCAAACAAACTAACAAGTAATAAATGATTTGTGTAAAACAACACACTTAAGATATTTTAAATTTAGGTAAGTATAAATTGTAAGCACCAAATTTTAAATGTCAAGTGAAATTCTTGGCCCCTTGGTTTTAGTTTGTAAAAACATCAAAATACTTTAGAAAAATAATTAATCAAACTATATAAGTTACTTGTAAACACTAAAGGGAAGGTTAAAGACTTAAATCGTGGTCAAATTTTGATCACTTTTTAAGATGGGTCTTATAAGGTTAGAGATTTTTACCTTGGTTAAAATCACAATTTATGATGAAATAAACATGTTTAGAATTCTTTCGCCTGGGTTCTTTAATTTTTACACATAAAGACTAACATTGGTCAATAGTGATCGATCCCTATTTTATCAAGACTGATGTTAGTTGAAAATGTTTGATAGCAGTAACCTATGAACCCTTAGGCAAAAAATATTTTTACAAATAACTTTTGTTAGCGTATATTAAAATAAAACATCCAAAACAAACTTCTATATAAGGAAAATAATGTTCAAACTAGAGACTTATAAACCCAAGATGATAAATACAACTTTGAATATATCTCTATAATGGAAATTTTTAAACATGTTTTTCCCTACAACCTAACTGATGCCAGTTAGCCTTGATCATTGCTGATTACAAAGAACCAATGTCGGTCACTATGTGACATGTGTATCATTAAAAAAAAATTAATAAAAAATAATAAAATGATCATAAAAAATGAATTTTAAGGATTTTTAATGACTTTTTATATTTTCTATAAATACCAAAGTGTCTCCCTTACTTGAATGGGTTGTGTGGTTCCATTGGGTGTGCTAAGATGTAGAGATGGATTACAAAGATGGTTAGATAAAGTATTAGTTATGAAAACCAAGAAGAATGCATAAATAACTAAAAATCTAAGCCAACCTATTCAATGGGGTTTACAAATAAAAACTAAAATCAAATGAAAGAAAACAAATAGAAGTTACCTTCTCAAGAGCTTCCCATCACCTAACTGTGGCTCAAATCATGGTCTTCCCCTTGATTCAATGCTCAAGTCTTCAACAATGGTTCAAGCCCAAGCTCCTCCACCATCTCAAGAACATCAACTAAACTAGGATCATGATATTAAATCAAGGTTATGCCTATCAATGAAGATATCCTATTATAAATAAAGCATTATCAAACTACACTCAAATGGCATGTAGAGAGAATCTTACATTATAAATTTACACAAATTATTCTTAATCAAATTGTTCTTAGACCTCCTATTTATAGATTTTCTAAATTTATTAGGATTAACCATGACCATCCATCTTGAGATCAAGATATGTGGCTATGAATTAATCCAATTATGTAAGTAATATCCATAAATATCCTCATAAATATTTGTGAGTAAGGGGAATTAAAGAGGCATGGGAGGCCATAATCTTGATATTTATTGCATTTATGACTTATGGATGACACCCAAAAAATGACCTCACTTGATGATGAAGTTAATAGAAATCAATTTATAATAAATAAATATTTAATAACTTCCATGGAATTCTTACATAAGCTCATAATTTGGTTTAATTTACTTAAGTAAGATTAATCAATTTTATTGCAATTCATTGGAAATTAGGGCACTTCATTAATCAAGCTGATCAAAAAGTCATATTATTGTATCATAATTTTATCAGAGATAAATTATAAGGTGATGTCAGTTGTGTATAGACCGTCATCCCATTTAGGATGTTGTCAACATAAAATAACATATGCATATGTTGTGTGCTTCCAAATTAGAAGAAAAGAGTGATTTAGAGCACCAAATTGCATTTTCATCATTTTGACTCAAAATGATTTGAGATAAGTTAATAAACACATAAAATGTATTTACCCATTTAGGGATACATTAGCCTAAATTTTAATTTTTATATGACAAGATCAATTTTTTTAGTGTGTTTAAGTGATTTTGGCTCAAATTATGCAATTTCACAAATTTTGAGTAAGATTGACAATTTTAACACAATGGTTTTAGGAATTTCATGTCTACAATCATGACATGAAAATTTAAACCTCTATATATTCACATGGTTACATATCCTTGTCTCTATAACACTAATAAATTTAGCACACACCTATTTATTATAATGGATTATTCTCAAGTTTCATTTCTTACACCATTTAACTATCATGAGCAGAAAGTAAAAATACAAGTCCTCTTGAGGAGTAAAGTCTTAAATAGGATCACTATGAGTAATGAAATCTAACTAACCCTAGATGTAAATAAGGTGGATTGGTACAAAATAAGTGATGAAGCCTACGGTCTACTATATATGTCTATGTCTCCCGACTTACCCTATAATATTTAATATACAACTTCTCCTAATGATGTTTTGACCATATTAGAAAAAATATTTGGGAATATGGACATAACAAGGGGTAATGATTTGGAGAATGAGCACATCAATGATGTCTATGATATTTTTACACTATAGATTACTTCTTCACAAAGTTCATATCACATAGGTTGTATTAAAATTATTGAATGTTGATAAAAAGGATGATAAATTGATCCTTTTACATTCTTTCCAAATTAGGATATAGCTATTCTATCTTAATTTCTACTTTCTATGCTACCAAGAATTCCCTGAGAGATAAATGGACAAGCTTATTCAAATGGGTGCACCAAAGTCCTCCAAATTGCATTTTATTAATTATGAGTCATGAAAAACATAAGGCTTCTATAGTTAAAGATAATAAACATAACTTAAATGACTCAAAGAAAATAAAGGGTAATGAATATTATTCTAAGTCACAAGCATCAACAAAGCCCTCTTATTAAGATGATGAAACCAAGAAAGAGTGACTCCCTTATGCCTAATGCAAGAAATTTAGTCATGATGAAACTAAGTGAGTGAATAAGCATATTGACCAACTAACCAAGATGCTTGAGAACCATATTATAGTTTTCCTTGATTCTACTCATTAGACTTCATTAGCATAGGAGTATTCTAAATTCAAAGACAATAGTAAGGGCAAAGCACTTTTTATAGTTGTGTCCCATCTATCCACATGGGTTATTGATTCTAGTGATTCACACCAAATGGATTTATTACGAGACATTTTATCATATTTGGAGCCTTATTATATGACTTCCATCTTTTTAGGTTATGATACTTCCATAGAAGTTATTGGGATATGATCTGTTGTAGTGAATGGTGGGAAATTTCAAGATCTTCTATGTATTCCCTCATTATCCACTAATCTCCTATATATTTATCATATTAATCAAATTATATTGGGAAAAACATTTAATTCATACCAAATTTAATGTTTATTAGGTAAGAAGACAATGAATCCATAGTTACATTTGGGAAATTAGATCATGAATCATAATTATATACTTTTTCACATTTTACTCTCGATCAATCCTATATTCCATTGCTCACACATTCAGTTGGGGTGAGTAAATTGTGGCATCAACTATTAAAGCTTCTCAAATATTTGAGTAATTCAATTGTCATGACATGTTTTCAAGGTTTCCACGCTTTTTTTTATGATAAAAGTTTCTAGGTTTTATACTTGGTAGGCATCCTGATCATGGAGAGCTACATTATTGAACCATTTCAATATCCTTCATTAAAAGTGAAATAAATGCATAATTTCATGGATTATTTCTAAAGTTATAAATGTTTTATTTCATTAAGAAAAAATATGAGGTTTTTGAACATTTTAAGGACATCAAGGAGCTTAAAATTAGTTAAGTAAATCCATCAAGATTTTATGTACAAATAATAGTGTTAAGTAAGTAATAGTTTTGAGTAAAAACTAACTTTAGATGGGATTGAACTATAACATATAATTACATATAGTCCTCATCATAATGGTGTCATAGACAAAAAAAATATGTTCTTGAAGGAAATGCATAATAATATGTTGCACTCCAGGTATGTGGGATCTTAGTATTGGTTTAAGGTCATTAACTATGCTTGCTATATTTAGACTCAAGTTACTAATAAATCATTAAAAGGAGTCACTCCTTTTGAAACATGGAGAAGTTAGAAACTGATAGTGGAACACATTTGAGTGTATATATATCCTTTTATGGCTTGCAATGGAAAGAAAGAACACCAGGCAATGGAGCCTTAGATTAAACCTTGCATATTTATGGAATATCCTAAGAGTGTTAAATGATATATTATTTTAAAACCCACCACTCATGAGTTTATTTGAGAGAAGTTTTTGATTTCAATTGGCTCTTTTAGACTCCACAATAAACACTTGTCATTCTTAATTAGGTGTACTAGGATTTGATGATGATTCTATTGATTAAAATCCACTTAAATAAATTCCTCGTGATCCAGACTATTATTTTAATTTTGATGATGAGAGTAGTGATGGGGAATCACCTATTCCTTTTCATGAAATATCTTTAGAGGATGAGTAATATCCTCTTTATTCTCTGAGCATTGCTACTCTTTAGAATAGATAAACACTTAAAAGTGATGGACATTGGGTTAGAGATCCATCAGACAGCAAGTGAAACCATTTACAATTTTATAATCCCTTACATGCTTCCATTACATATAATTTTGATCCAAAATCCTTTCATGAGGAAAGAATAACTCCTTTGTGGGATATTTCAATGCATGAGGAGTATGTTTCCTTGCTTAAGAACAACACTTTGAGTTTAATCCTTCTTCTTAAGGGAAGAAAACATTTTAAATGTATATAGATATACCAAACAAAAAATTTATCATATGGGACCTTAGACAAGTTCAAGGAATGTTTAGTAGTAAAGGGTTTTTCTCATGTACCTAGGATTGACTACACTGAGATGTTTTCCCTAGTTTCTAAACCTAACTCAATATAGCTAAATCTTGTTATTAATATGGAAAAACACTAAGATGTTTATAAAATTGATGTGAAGCGTGGTTTTATTCATGGTGAAATCAAATAAGAAATATACATGGAGAAACCACAATAAATTTTTGAATATTCTTCGTTAGTATCAAAACTTTTCAAATCTCTCTATGGCCTCAAAAAATCTCCTTGAGCTTAGTATGAAAAAAAGGATTGATTTATTATTTTAATTGGGTTATCTATATACCATTCAGGTTGAAGTGTATATAATTTATGGTAGGATGATTCACTGTCAACTCTGGTTCTCTATCTAAATGACCTATTAATAATAGTGAGTTCTTCATCCACCACTGCATAATAAAAACTTATTTTTAGATAGGTTCTCAGTGACTAACTTGGTATTATTGTATTACTTCTTTATTACTAGAATTTATCACTTTGAATCCAAGAACACTATTTCATAATATAAATTTATTCTTGATTTTCTTTCATAACTTAACATGTATAGCTATTAACCAACTTTAACTCCATTTCTCTCTCGAGTGAAGCTTGACATTGAATGTTCATCTCATTTGGTTGATGCTACATTATGTCAAAGAATTTCTTGAAGTATCATCTACCTTATGCACATTAGACCTAATATTTGATATGAAATGGGCATGGTATATATATACTTATTTAGGAACCAAATGAGCTACACGAGAAAACAACTAAGTGGATTCTCCACTATGTTCATGGTATTCATAGTTTATTGATTTATTATGGAACAAACATTGATTCTATTTGTTATATAAATTCAAATTGGGTTAGATATATTAAGAATCATAAGTCTCTTGTTAGCCTAGATTATAATGTAAACCATGAATAAATTACATTGTAAAAGAAAATATTTGACAAAACTGTAATATTGTGTTTTTTTGGATTATTAATTACAAGGAAGGTGAAAAGATTTATAAGATTTTCACATGAGGTGGTTACAAAACCATCATTATTATGAACCAACAATCCCACTAAAAAAATATAATAAACTAAAATTAAATACTAAGTACTTTCCAACAAACTCCCCCTTGATCCAAAGGGGTACAGAAAGACTAGAGAAATGAACTGTGAGTCATCCAAGTAGACTCTGTCACAACTATAATTGGTACACTATGCATCCTAGACTGATCCACAACTTGATCATCCCTACACTACAATAGAATAAGATCATACACTGTCTAACTACATTGATCCTCACATGGAATCTATCCAACAAGTGACTTCCCTCTGTATTATGTATGGCACATCTCAAATTGAAACCCAATAATCTCCAACATCTCCTACAAGCCTTTTCTTAGCACTAACATTGCTAACAACACAATTCTAACTTGTGTCACACATCATTGATGATTGATCAAAACACCAATATGCAATATTTTATCCCCCTATCAGGTGAGAGGTGAGAAGTCATGCAACAAATAAACCAAGTATAGCCACTAAAATTATACACATCAAAGATCATATAAATAATATATCTATGAAATCAAAGTACATAAGGCAAAAAATGCTATTACATCAAATCCTAATCTTGAGCCTAGTAGCTTGCATAAGATGGGTGAGTCACTATCTCAGAAGATATAGTCATCAGATACAAAGCATGTAAATTATTAGTCATCCCATCTATTAAAAGAAGATGTAGAAGAATAGCTAGAAGAAAACTCAGAATGACTAGAGTGACCAACAAAGTGTGCTTTTACCTTCTGTCATGGTCAAGAGGACCTCCATCAGGAGGGACATTCTATAGAGATATGTCCTATGCCACCAAAATTATAGCATATAATTTCAGGTCCACTGGAATGAGATGAAGAATAGCCACATGAAGAATAACTCTGGTGGTTGTGCTTATGTCCATGTGAATGTTTGTGGCAATGATCATGTTGTGAAGAACCAAAATGGTGTTTATGTCTGGAAGTGTGCCTATGACAGTGTCTTTATTTCTCATTCTATCTTCTATTAGGTTTATACAATGGATTTCTTATTTTGGAATAGTGTGCCTCCTTAGTAGGTTATTCTTTATTCTTTACAAATTATCGCTCATGTTGAGTGAGCAACTCACAAATAGAATCAAAATTAGATTTGTTAATCTTATCACTAAGCTATAACATCTCTAGAAAGTTCCTATAACTTGGGCTCAAGCCATTCAAAATAATATAAATGATCATTTCATCATCAATTTTTCCACCAGTAGTGCCATATTCTTGTTTCAAATTCTTCATGCATGACACATATTTTGAAACATCTTCATCATTAGTGATTTTCATGTTAAGCAACTACATAAGGAGATTAATTTTCTTGTAAGTAGGTTGTTTATCATACAAGTCTTTTAGATATTTCCATTCTTTCCATGCTTTAGATTTTATAGCTTCAATGTGAATTATGACTTGTGCAATACAAGTGGATTTTAACAATGCAAGAGCTTTCCTATCATGTTTGTAAAATTTTGCACATTTTATGGCTTCAGTGGCCAATGTTGGTTGTTTTTCAATAATGTCCCACAAGTCATTGAACATTAATGTGTTTTCCATTTTCATTGATCATTCCTTATAATTTTTAGGAGTTAGGCATCTAGTGTTAGAAATGAGGCTCACAATTTTAGCCATGATGCAAATAATAAGAATGCTATCAAGGTATTGCTTTTACCTTCAAAATAACTTCCATTTTATAAATGATTTTAGGACTTGTGATGAACATGCATTTTAAAGTTATCAATTTCAATTGAAAATGCACCTTGATACATCATATTTTTGAAAAAAACACATATAAGGAAACTCCAAAAAGAAAATTTGATCATTCCAATGAATTTGAAATGTTGAAAACCATGAAAATCCCTTGGTTACATGACCACTTTTGCAGATGATAAATGAGACAACTAGTGTTGCAAGAATTAGAAATTACACCCTTATGTCTCCATATGAATCAAAAATGATTCTCAAAAGAGAATATTCCTATAAATATTCTCCTAAAAAATATTAATTCAAAAATAGATATTTGGACCCTTGACCTCCCCTTTTCAAACCACTTCACAAAATTAGACCGTCCAAGTGCTCTATGATCATTTACAAGATTATAAAAGATAGGAACTTTTATATGAACTTGATTTTTTTACTCAATCACAATAAAAAATAAATCACTTGGGTGAGAATAATTAATTTTTACTATGAAACTAATTTTTCAAATAAAACATAAATCTTTTCAAAGCTTTTGTAGGACCCACCAAACACTAATTTTGATCAAACTATATCAAAAAATTTATAAAAATGAAATATTTTATTTTTCCATAGTGTTACAACACCACTCTAGTGAACTCTAATGCCATGGCTGATTTGGACAATCTTGAAACCCTTATGGTACTCCCTTAGGCCATAAAAAATCCATACAAGATTAAATCTTTCATTATTTGACAATATTTGAGACTGATAAGAGATGATTTAGTTATATAAATTTGTTTTTTGATTTATGGAGGCTGTACAATATAAATTTTGGGTCGTACAACTCAATATATTAGCTTGATTCTCCTCCAAAATGCATTTATAACTGAAAGAAGGTATGCAAGAACTCAAGAACAAATTAATAGCTGAGCAGATCAACTTTCATGAAGATGAAAACCATTTTATTCAAACACAAGAAATAAAAAATTTGAAAAATCCATAAAAATGTAGATATGGGTCATACTACTATATATATTGCTTGAGAAAAACTCATAGAAGCTTTTTGAATTGACAAATGATCCTCAGATGCTTAGATGCCTAAAACTCAATAGATGGATTGAATGAAGGTTGGATCCATTTTTTACATTCCATAGTGACTTCTAAGTTCAAAAAAGCCATACAAATGGATTTTTAGTAGGTTTTGGGATTTGAAAAACATGTATGAGTCAATATATGACTTAAAAATCCAATCTTAAATGCTCAGAATGATGTTTGGAATTACTACTAGGGAGTAGGCCATACACAAGCTATTTTCTCAAATTTTTTCAGACTTTATAATTTAAAATTATTTAAAAAATTAAAATTAGACTATGTATTGAAAATAAAGTAAAAAATTTAAAAGGGCATACCATATACTATTCATCCAAATTCAAGAATTTGAATTCACTTGAGGATTTTCATTTCATGTGAATCAAATTTTCGCTGTGGCTCTCTCATATTCACCTTGAACTCACCATGCTTCAACAACCATGCATTGATACTACTTTAGCTAAGATTACAATGCAAGTAATGAATAAATTACATTGTAAAAGTAAATATTTGACAAAACTATAATATTGTATTATTTTAGATTGTTAATTACAAGGTAGGCAAAAATATTTATAATCTTTTCACGTGAGGTGGTTATGGAACCAACATTCCCATGAACCAACAATCCCACTAAAAAAATATAATAAATTAAAATTAAATACTAACTAACTTTTGATTAATAGAAATTAATCCAACATCTACTTTAGGCTATAGTTTTTTTTTAATTTGAGACCAATTAGTTGGCCAAGAAATAATAAAATTTTGTTACTTTATCTTCTATAGAGATAGAATACATAATATTTATTACTTCTACCACTTAGGTTATTTGGCTTTAGAGAATTCTCACTGAGTTTTGTATCAAGTTTCTATGAGTGACTATCATCTTTTGTGATAATAAAATCACAATCCACATCCATAAGAATCTTTTCCTCCATCATTAGACCCATCATATCAATATTCACATGAATTTCATTTAGTATCTCATCCATTAGCAAGTCATATATCTTGTCTACATGAAAACTATGGATAAAATTATTTATATATTCACTAAATTATTCACCAAGAGAAAATATTTTTATTTATAGGCTCTTGTTAAGGTTTAGGCAACTTCATCCTCCTCCTTAGGGGGTCCCTTTATATGTACTTGGTACCTCATTAGGCTTTATTTTCAAGATCCATCTCTCCACCTACCTAGGATGTGTTTAATTGGGTTGTTAGTGTAGGTTTTTACTCCATTTAATTATTTTTTCTACACATGTTTATCTTGATTGCTTAAGTGTCTTCTTAGGTCACCATGATAGATAATCTCATATTTCAGAGGATATTAGGACATGTTTATTTTACACATATATATGTAACTTTCCTAAATATTTTAGGACTAATGAATAATTACTGATGGTAATGCTAATATTTTAATCATTTTATTATTTAGTAATAAGCTTCTTCTAAATCATGTTTGATTTTACTTCTATAATAGGTAATTTATTCATGTATTCCATCTTATTCAATCCCAATCCTCATTTTTGAACTAATTCAAAAAATCCTTTATTATAACCTTTAATCTTTAAGGAAGTATACAAATTATTAACATCCAAAATAGTGTTTCTTGTTAAGCAATCTACATGGGTGGCAAACCTTGTTCTTATGTCTAAAAAGAGGGGGGAAATGGTTTCATGTATATTTTAATAATTCAAATATAGATTCAAATAAATAAAATTACCCATTGGAATATTTAGATGAGGTGTTATAAATTGGGAATTGTTCACAATTGATCTATTTTTTAGATCGATATTCTAGTTACAATCAAGTATTTTTGAGCCAGAAGGACATCATAAAAAATGATTTCACCACAAAATAATGAACATATACATAGAAGATAATGCCATTTCATTTAATTAATGAATGTGTTATATAAATAAACATGATATGGATATTGCATTTAAGGATATAATTGGTAAGTGTATTGTGATTTATATGGGTGATCTAAATATAATTTATAAATACCGAAGAGACCATGTGAAGGACATGATAGTGATATCAAAAAGATGTAGAGAGAATGGTATATCATTGAACCCAAATATGTGTATATCTAGAGTCACTAAAGGTAAGTTTTTGGGACATGCTATGTATGAAAATGGCATATCCATAGACTCATATTGGGTAGAAACAATTCTAAAAATTCTCTTGCTTGGATACAAAATGTAGTTGACATCATTCTTCAATAATATCAATTTCATATGTAAATTAATATTAGCTTTTGTTGAGATAGTTACACCATTAAACAACATGTTTAAAAATGATACTAATATTGAATGAAATAATGAAACACAAGATAAATTTTGTAAAATTAGTAAGTCAATTATCAACACCCCATTAATGATTAGTCTAGATTACACAAACCCTTATACATTTTTTCCTTTGCCTTAGGTTGTTGTTATTATAACTCAAATACAATAGGTTAGAGATGAGATAATTGTGTCTTTCTTGACTTATCCACTAATAAATGTTAAACTTAGGAATTCTTATATTGATTAATAAGCATTTTATTTAATTGAAGTGGTTAAAAAATGCATGCATTATTCACGTATAAAAGTGTTTTCCATTGTACTTGATCCTATTACAAAGGTAATGTTAATGGTAAATGAGTTAGGTTAATGAAGAGGTAAGTGTATGACTATATTGTAGGAATATGAATTAGAAATTCACTCAATAAAGATATTTAGAGGTCAAAAACTGAGTAAAATGATGATTGAAGTTGGTTCTTAGATTATATGTCAATAGCACGTAGTTCACTTCATGTCAAATGATGAATGGAATCAAGACATAGTCTATTAATTATTAAAAAAAGGTTATCCCAATTACTTAAGATCTAATAAAATAAGAGCATTATACTTGAATAACAACAATTTCATGATAAAATTAGAGATTTAATATAGAAAAAATCATGAGGGTATTTACCTAAGATGCCTAAATATATTTGAATCGTTAGAAGTAATTAAATATTTTCATCAAAAATATGGTAGTGGTTAAGGTTTAGGGAATCTTATAGAACACCTAATCCTCTGAGCATGTTAATATTAGCCTCAATGTTTCAAGGACACTAATTCACATGCAAGAATATTCCATATTTTTCAAGTTGTAGCACACAGAGAAGGCCACCATGTTATTCCTTTATAACAAGTTATTTAGGTTCAAAATTTTTCTAAATGGGAAATGTATTTTGTTGGTGATATCAATGTTAATTCATCACCTAAACAAACATTTATCTTGATATCAAATGACTATTTTAATAAATATAATGAAGATCAATCTTTCAAAAATTAGACAACTGAGGTGGTAATTAGCTTCCTTGAGGAGAGAATCATCAATAGGTTTGGAATGTCATTAACTTTGGTATGTTATAATGGTCTTATATTTTGTTCCTTGCAATTCATAGAAATTTGCATAAGATAATAAAGTAATCCTCAAATTTTGCTCTAATTATTATCTTTAAGATAATGGTGTTGGTGAATCTACAAATAATAATATTGAATAAGAATCCTCATAACTAGCATAACATATTGAAATTTGAATTTGGTTTGATAGACTCAGAATCAAGTCTACCCTAGAGACTTATCGATATCACCTAATGTATTTTTAAGAGTCAATTTTTAATATGCATTTGAACATCCCTACATTACCATTCATGACACATTATATTGAAAATGAAGATGATATTAAATATATAATTCTAAAATTAAATTAATAGGAGGAAACACAAGATGAAGCTTTATTGCAATTTCAAAAGCATCAATAATTTTTCAAGAGATGGTTTTAAAAAAGAGACAAAATAAAAGCCTTTATGATTGATAATATTATCATGTTATGGGATAAGGATCATCAGAATAAGGGAAAACATAGTAAATTTTATGTCCTTTGGTTGGGTCCATTCAACATTTCCTTAATTTTAGGAAAGAATACATTTAATCTTAAGTGTTTGACTGAAAAGGATATCCCACTACCTATTAATGGATAATTCCTCAAACATTATTTCCAATCATGATATAACCTCTTATGGTCTTCTACATATTGTTTTTTAAATTTTATGTGTGATTTTTGTTTTGGTTTAGTTTAATGTTTTGTTTGTTTATGTTTGATGTACATAATATATTATTGGTATGTTTTCAACAATTTCCTTAATTTTAGTCTTTTTTGGTTCTAAATCATGTAGTTAATGCTCATCATAGAAGATAAAAAGGATGTTACTGGTAGTAAACCTCAATAAAAAAAAAATCTTAAGTACCCCACTTATATTTTCTTGTGAGATTATCTTTATTTATTTATATTTAAAATACTTGGATTCTTGCATGTGTTTAAACTACTCATGTTTTTAGATTGTTTGACTTCTTAAATATATTATCCTGAAACCTTACATAAAATACAGTTAAATGTTTTTCTATATTTTATAGAATGAAACTATTATAGACAAAATCTATAATTTTACCTTTCATTTTCCATGGTGTTACCCAACATACAATGGAGATGCTCATAAAAGAATTTAAAAAAAATCTATTATCCAAAATACTCAATTTTTGGGTAACTCGAGTAATATCTATTGGGGATATGAATTCATGTATGGTATTAGAGTAAATCATAAAGTGGGATCAAAATGATGATGTTGGGTCTATGGATGCATGACTCGTAGTAGAGTAATGTCTTGGTATTCATCTTAAGGTAAGATTCACTATCTTGATGGTCTCATCTATAGTACCTAGATATTTCAAATTTTATAAAATTAAATAAAATTATTTACACATAGTGTTGGTCAATGTGAAAAAATAATTTTATTATACAAAAATTCCTTTCTTATCCTTTCATGAGTTTTTTCATGTTCCTTGTGTAATCCCAAGCTAGAGATTCTAGGTTTATAAACAATTTTTTTTTCAAAGTACTCAGGAGCATTTTCTAGCATAGTTGTCATTTGTTGTTGTTTAAACAAAATGCCCTAATTTCACCTAGAGAAATAATTAAACATTTTTTTGTTTCTTTTGGAGCATAGTCTTTTACTTTTGGTAAGTTTATGCCTTGTGTCTATAGCAGTTATTTGTCTAATTGAAAATAATATTTAGGGTGGTAATGATCTTGATTAAATTTGATTTTTTGTTATTACCAAGTCTAAAAAATGTGTTATTATATTATGAAATTGGTCTAAAAGGATTGAAATTGGGGCTTTATTGATGCAACTCTAATAACTTTCCTAAAATCTAACAAGTCCTAGTCTATTTCTAATTGTGTTTTAGGTTTCATTGAAAATTCCATTTCCAAACCATCTTCCGTCGAGTTTATGAAGATTATCTAATTATTCTAGAGTTTTTTCTAATTTTCCTTGAGTAATTTGGCCTAATATTGTCTTATTTTAGTATATTTCACTAAACATTTGCATTTTATTAGTTTTTAAAACTCAGTCTCCTAGTGAACTATCCAACTAGATTGTATCTAAATGTTGATCAAATGGAAGCATTTTCTCAAATTATTCATCTTTTTTTAGTCTCTTTTGTTTATTTTGAGTTAATTTGACTAGGTGTTTTAATGATTTTCATCATCATTTAATAACAATTTTACACTATATTTACTGGTGAAAGTGAAATGGGTAATAATTTTCATTATATCATTTTAAAACTTAGTCACTTTCATATACTAGTCTAGTTTTGGATTTTAATTAGACAAATTGCTATGTTTTATTCACTAAATTATTTTATTTTGATTTTTACACAGTCATTTTAATCAAATTTTAAATCTAAAACCTAAACATTATGGTCCTTTTTCAACCAATGGTCACTTTCTTTCCCACAAGGCCTTGGGAAAGCGAGAAGTTTCTACTTATCACTCGCTTACTTTCTTGTGCCTATTTTGACTTAGTAATTTCTCTCAGATCTTACAGGTGGCTAGGATGTTTATGAATGGTGCAATTTTTCTTCATAATTATATGACCTCATTTGTTTCTTCAACATATCATAGACCTTATAGATGCACAAAATCATGCCATGTAAAATAATATCATATATTTGGGGCCTCATGATAGTATGTATACTTTAGATTGACGGTAAAGCTTCTAGATGTTGTAGATCATGCCATATGGTAGGATATTATTTGCCTGATCCCTAGGATGTTTCATATGTTTCCAAGACTCTAATGAGATTCTAAATGAGTGAGATTTTAACAAGTGTCAATATCTCCCTTCACCAAGATTATAAAGATCATTAACCTAGGGGAACATTAAACTAGACCCCAAATAAGTGAATGGAGGTTTTTGAGAGTTAAATTATAACTATATAACATGATGGGATCCATGTTAAAATTGTATGAGCTTGAATTTAATGGTCATATAGCCCTTCAAGACTGTCACATAACTAGGAAGATTTTTCTTTGGACCAAATTATTTAAATTTTCTTAAGTTTATTGATTATGGGTTCATTATAGATAGTTGAAGGGTGGATAAATTAAATGACTTATTTGAAGAGAAAATATTGAACATTAAAAAACATATCTAATAAAATATTCATAGTAGAAGAGTCAGAGTTGAGAAAAGATTAGAAATGCTTTTAATTTTATTATAACCCTTCAAGGATTTGTGTTATAACAAAAAGGTTATAAGGCAATTATTTATCTCATAAACTTTTTGATCTTTAGGATGTTATTGAATTCTTTAATTTAATTTCATTATCTCCCTTAAGAGGACTAAAATTCATTGTGTTTATTTTTTATTTGATCTTAAGACTTAGTGTTTCATCTAGTAAATATATTAATTGTGTCTTTGGCAAAAAGCCCTTTCTCGATTGCTAATTTTAAAGTGTTTTTCATTTTTCCTTTCAATATTTTAAGTTTATTGTCTATTTATTTTTTAGATACTAACAAATAATTTTCTATCTTTTAGGTTCAAGCCACCCAAGGGACCACCACCTATCAAAATCTCAGTGTTTCAATTTTATGGATATCTTCAAACAAATATATCACACTTTGACCCTATATGACTAGGATGATACCAGGTCACATAATCTCACTTTATTAGGCCCCTGAGATGATCAAGACATATTCAAAAGATGATAAACCTTCTAGGTGAATAAAATTATATCATGTAGTAGTGTATCACTTCTCCACATCCTTAGATCAATAGAGAATGTCATATGGATGGATTATCAAGTGATCCCCTCAAATGATACCACATGGTATAATATAGAGACTATGATGAAGTTAGGATACCAAAAATCAAATAAGGACATGTAGAGATTTGGCTAAGCAAGATAGTGCCACTTGTCAAGGTCTCATTACACACTAGTCCAAATAAAATTCAATACTTTTAGATCCTTAACAAAGCTAGGAATTAGTGAGAAGTCACCATGTAATAGGATGTTAATATGTTATGTATATTATTGATTTCATGAAGAAATGCGAAGTGGACATGTGGAGTGACCTTTCCAAGGAAGATACATAGACCTAAAATAACATCATAGGCTAAACATGATGCTTGTCTTGTTCATTTAGGCAAAAAAATCTAAAAATTTGATAATGAGTCTAATAAGATGTATATATTCATGGATTATCTTCTCATTTAGATTAAGAATGATCATGAAAACATATTTCTAATCATGTCACATAGTGGGTTGGGCTAGACAATGGCATGCACATCAGGATTAGGCAAGATAAGATCATAAAAGGATAAAAGAAATGCCTTAAATTAGTGTGATGATCAAAGTAAAGCGTATGGTTAATTATCAGGATGAGCATTCATAGATTGAATATAAATTTAGTTATAATACTTATTATAATGGTAACCCATGAATAAGAGAAATATCTAACTTGAGCTCATGTGAATTTGAATAAATAATAATTCCAATATTGGCATGTTACCAATAATTAATGGAAAAATATGCATTCAAAAGAGGAGGTATTATTATTTTGAATATAAGCACACATTTAATTTGTGCCTTGATTGGTGCCTATTATTTAATGTTAATAACCACTTGGAGTGGGTGAGATTTATTTTTTATTATTATTATTATTATTATTATTATTATTATTATTATTATTATTATTATTATTATTATTATTATTATTATTATTATTATTATTATTATTATTATTATTATTATTATTATTATTATTATTATTATTATTTTATTTATTTCTTTATTTTTTGTGTGTGTGTGCGCGCGCGTGCGCGTGCCATAAAATTGAGTTATGGGTTGATTTTTTTATTATTAGAGATTAAATTAGTAGACTAGACACTTATTTCTAATAATTTATTACTCTCTCATATATTTCTTATTGTGAGCAGTGCTATTTTGAATAATGTTTGTGTACTTCCCATTATAGTGATAGACTAAAAAACTATTTTTCAAGTAAATATCTATCAATTGAAAGGTTTTGAAGACTATTATTTATTAGATGTACATGTATATGGTGATTTTATCCATATTTATTTATAAATAAATACCTCGGAGTCTTTCATGATGTTTTTTCATGGTTGTCTACATATTGGACATGTAATAGATTGGTTCCATAGAGTTCAACTAGTTCAATGAATCATAATTATTAGATATCTACAAAATAGGCTTACATCTTTCTATTTCACCTTCTCTTTTAATTTCTTTTATAAATCTGTTAGTGTAACTAGTTTAGATTCAAATTTGAAATTTATCATTATTACAAACTATTTCATTATTGTTACTGCTCTATTTAATGCATGTATCCAATGAACAATATATACATAACTTGTATTCCCATGATAAATCCAAATAAATGTTTTTATAGATAACTAATCCATAGTACTAGCATTACCTATCATTTTTATAAATATTATTCTAAGCATTCCCCTTGAAATGAAATAGTCACACTTCAAATATTGAGTTACCTTATAAGCCAGGAGATGGTAGTAATAGACCTTGGAGATATTTTGTCTCCTTTTAGGATAGGTTAGGTGGATTTTCACCCTTCTTAAGTTGGTGTAAAAAATGATCCATGAACACAGTTGTTGATAAAGGTTTGAAAAGTGTTAACATCTCATTTTTACCTTATATCTCAATGTGACACCTCATTTGAAGATCACAATGTTAAAAAAATAAAAATATCAATAACTAAACCTTAAAAGGTGGGTTGTCTATCAACTTAATTTTTTTTAGATATTTTATTAAAATTAACTATTACTTTAATTCCATTTTAATTATTGTTGTAATTGAAAGAGTTAAATTTTAATATTAAATTAACGAGTTAATAAATTGATTAATTATATAAATATTAATGATTTAATTATTTATTTAATTTTTTTAAATTATAGATATAATGAAAAATTCAAATGCACAATAACTTAATAATAAAATAACATCTATCTTAAAAAAATTTAATAATAGGTCTCCAAATATGATTATCTATAGACCTTCATCCCTTTTAATATTAAATTAGTGCTTAGTAATATCAATTTCCTCCCTCAAATTTTACTTATAAAATAAGGTTTCAACTATGTTGATCTTAGAATCTTCAATGCATATAACATGCTTAATTTTACATGAGCGATCCATGAGAGATAACTTTTCTTTCCTTTCTAAACAAATGTTAAAAAGATTTTCCTTAATTATAGTGAGAATGGGCCTTCCCATTTCCCCATTGTAAGATATTCCATGTGAGAATATAAATTTTTAGACACTGGTGCATAGACTAAGGTGTAGAGGGTCTTTGACTGACCCTACTATCATTCAAAACTTATGAATTAGAAGGAAGGTTGTTTTGACACTTTTGCATTTGATAAGTTTTGTTATTTTGATAGAAACAAATTTAACATAGGGTAAGAAAGATACCTTTAGAATATATTGGTGGCATAGACATACCTCTTCCACCATTTTGGTTTCACAAGAAATTGGTGTAGAGACCTATATTTAAATGTTTCCATGAAAAGTTTGGCTGCCATAAGAGAAACATGGAAAACATAGCCATGAACTAACATTGTTCTCAAATAACACCTTTAAATGGGAAAAAGGTTGAATTCAAACAGAAGCTTACTACTAAGGTTATCCCCTCTTTGGTGAAACTCAAGACTAATTCTATAGCCTATTTGATAGTAACTTTTCTGAAGAGAGATAATACATTAGAGCTGACTAAAAACTCCTTATTATTAACCTTATTTTCCATAAAAAATCCATGAAATCCCCTAAGTCATGGATAAAAGAGGAGGTCTAGCCTACATGATGTTTCAATCTATTTGCCAAGAAGGATGTAAGACCATAGGTGGGGGAGTCAGTAGTTTTGAAAATTGGCATTAAAGTATTACATTCTTTATGGATCTTCAGAGCATTGTATAGCCTCAAAATAATTTCTTATTCTAACCTAGTGGCGATCTGAAACATTGAGCCTAGATAAAACTTATTCCAAAAACTATAATTTATTTATTTTGACTATGAAACCATAAAATATATGATAGGATAATAATGTTTTTTATCAATTTAATTCTCATATTTTTAGGCTTAGAGTTTTAAGGATGAAATTTTTTATATTTGAATTTTTACGAAACTAGGTCTTCATGGTTATAAGTTTTTGTTTCATAATTTTCTAATTTCAAATTTAAGAAATTTTATTTTTTATTTTTTAGTGTTTTTTAAATTTAGGGCTATCAAGGTTCATGTTTATCAGTTTTCATGTTTTAGTGTAGAGTTTAAAGGGAATTTTATATTAGTCTATGTTTTCTATTTTTAGGGTTTACATTTTTACAATTTATCAAGCTCAAAGATTTTAGGTTTTAATTTTTTGGGTTTCCATGATTCATGATTTTTTGAGTATTCAAGATTATGGGTTTTATGTTTTAATGTTTTAATAATTTCCAATTTTTATCTTTTCAATGTTTTTGGATTTGAACCTTTAAAAATTTAGAGGCATTTAACAAAAATATATTATAAGTGTTCTCTTCAATTTGGAGCTTCAAATTTTAGGTTTTCCATGATTTAGTTTTTTAGATTTTTACGTTTAAAACATTAACATTTTAAGTTTTAAAATTTCATGTTTTGTGGTTTTCCTTATTTTAGTGTTAGCTTTTGTTATTATGTTTTAGTGTTTCTAAATTTAAAATTTTTAAGTTTCTTAGATCTTAATTTTTTATTTTTTTTAGTTTTTGAAGTTATGAGGTTTTGTATTGTATGTTTTTTTAGTTTTGAGTTTCAGTATTTTTGTTAGTGTTTTAATGTTTCTAGGATTTAATATGTTATGATTCAATCTCTAAGGATTTTATGCTACAATTTTATAGGGTTGAGGGTATAAAGTTTCATAGCTTTAGGATTTAAGGGCACTTTAAATCCATATAATTTTATTCCTTTCAAGATGTACAGATTAAAAAAAATTAGTTCAAAACTTTAGGTTTCCACATTTTAGTTGTTGAGGTTTAGGCATTTCAAATTCTAAACTTTTAGGTTTTTAAATTTTTTAAATTTTTAGGTTTCAAGTTCATATATTTTGAATTTTTTTTATTTTCAAATTTCAATATTTCATTTTTATGTTTTGAATTTTAGAGTTAGGATTTTTAAGATGTTAAATCTGATCCACTTACATATGTTTTAGTTTTTAGGTTCTTGATTTTGGGCTATTAGTCTTGTTCTTCCTAGATTCTAGAACTTATTTTTTAAGGTTTTTAGTTTTTTCTTATTTGTAAGGTTTTATGGCGTAGTGATTCTAGCTTCGTGTTTTAAGGCTTTTTTGTTTTTATGTTTTTCATTTTTCTATTTCATGTTTTATGATAAATTTATAGCGATATTTTTTTAGGTTCAATATTGTAGGATTTAAATTTATTGGGTTTCAAGATTTTAAATTTCACATTTTTATATTTTGAGGTTTTTAGGTTCATGGCTTTCACTTTTAATTTTTTGTCCCTTTTAGTTCATTGGTTTTATGTTTTAGGAAATTTAAATTTTAGATTTTAGATATTATGTTTTATGGGAATTTTCATTCAATATATTGTTTTTGCTCTTGGTATTAATGGGTTTAGAGTTTTTGAAGATTCATGTATCAAGGTTTTTAGGTTCTAAACATTTAAATTTTTTATTTTTGAGTTTCTAATTTGAGTGTCTAGTTTCATCTATCATGTTTCAAGGTTTTAAGTTTTATCTTTTAGGTATTTTAAGATGTAAGCCTAGGGTTTTGGGTTTTCCATTTTGGTTTCAAGTTTATTTTTTTAGTGTTCATGATTTTCATGTTCTCCATTTTAGGTTTTCATGGTTTTGATTTTATAGTTTTTAGGTTTCAAAGTTTTCATATTTTAAGCTATTTTATATCGACCCACTTTTATTTATTTTACAATATTTAAGATTAATATTTTCACATTTGATAGTTTCAGATTTATAATTTTAAAATTTAAAAGTTTAGGTTTAACGTATTTTAGAAGTTTCTAGTTTCAAAATTTTTAAGATTCATTGTTTGAGTTTTCATATATTTCATATTTTAGAATTTTTTATTCAAAAAATTTGGAGTTTTAATTTTTCATATTTTATTTCTTATTTCAAATTTAATGTTTTTATAATATTTAGTATTAATCTATTTTTTGGTATTTTGATACCCTTACTATTTTTTTTAAAAATGAAAGAAAAAATAGATTCAAAAGATAAAACTAAGGGGTGAAGCATTCAGCCTTTCGAGAAGGATAACCATCCCAGTACTACTCCAACTCATGTGTACTTAACCATGGAGTTTCTTCCAAGCTTAAGCCCACATAGCTTGTCACACCATTTAATCTAGGGTAGTCCAATTAAAACTTACTTTGGTTTTTCATAGGCCCCTTTGGTTTCTTCAATGGACCATAGACCTTGTAGATCCATAACATCACACCATGTGGTGTAATCATATTTATTCTAAGTCTAAGATAGTTCATATACTTTAAAAACATAATGAAGCTTGTGGATACACTAGATCATGCCATATGGCATGATATTATTTCCTTGATCCCAAGGATGTTATGTATGCTTCCAAGCCTCCCACAATATCTCAGATTTATAAGATTTTTAAAAGTGTCAAGATATTGCTTCGCCAATATCATAATGATCACTAGCTAATGTGGACATTAAATTAGGCCCAGATGAATGAATGGATTCCACATCATGCTAAAGTAATTAATATATTGCTTCACAACATGCTGAAATTCACATCAATGTTTCATGAGCTTAAGTATAATGGTCACATAGATAGTCACAAATCTAAGATGCATTCTCTTCAAACCAAACTATTCAAATTTTCTAAGAATTTTAATTTTGGGGTTTTTTTAGATAGTTTGAGGGTGATAAAATTAACTGGTATCTTTAAAAATGAAATATCAAATAAAATAATAAGTTCTCTAATAAAATATCCATAATATAAGAGTCAACATTAAGAAAGAATTAACTTTTTTTGAAATATTAGTAAAGCCCTACTGCTAATGAGTTGTGTTATCATGTAAGGACTCTAGGGTAAATCATTTTATCATAAAGGTTTTGATGTTGAGGACGTTATTAATATATTTCATTACATTAACTCCCTTAAAAGGCTTGAAATTGACTATGTTTATCTACAATTAGATCTTAATACTTAGTATTTCATATATTAAATAGATTAATCATGTATTTAGAAAAAAATACACTTTTCAATTACTAATTTTATGGTATTTTTTATTTTTGCTTTGAAGATTTTAGCTTAATCCATTTTTTAGTTAAATTTAAAAAAATAAAAATATAATAGCTATCATTTTTTCACAGTCTAATTACTAGTTTTCTATCTTGTAGGATCAGATGTACAAGGATCAGCCACCTATTAATATCTCAAAGGTCCACTTATCTAGAGCACTTTAGGCAAATAGATCACCCTTTGACCTTATGCATGCCCAATATGATGGAAAGTGGAATGATCCACCTTTCCCATCCTAGAGGATGATCAAAACATAATGAAATGATGATAGACATTCTAGGTGAATGGATGCTACCACTAGTAGCATCTAACTTCTTTAGATCCCTAATTTAATTGAGGTAGTCAGATGCTTGTTTTATCAACTAAGACTCTAACAATATTCCACATGGCATAATATAAGAACTCTATGGTATTTAAGACATTTAACATCGAGCAAGGACCTATAGATATTAGAGTGAATGAGATATTTTTAATTGTTAATATCTCACCATGCCCTAGTCCAAAGAAAATTTAAGACCCTATGACCCTATATAAAGCTATGAGTTAGTGAGAAGTAGAAATGTAATAAGAGTCTTGTATATTATGGAAATTTTAGATTTCTTGAAGTAAGGAGAAGTGGACACAATGAATGAACTTTACAAGGAAGATATTTAGAACTCTACAAACATGAATAGAGGATGAATTTGACATCCATCCTACCTATCTAGGCTATCAATATCTAGAAATTTGACTGTGAGTCCAATCAAATCTATGTAGTCATGGAATATCATGTCATTTAGTGTAATAAGGATAGTTTAAATACATCTCTAAGTATGTTAGATAGTGGGTTGAGTCATATGAAGGAACACACAACAAGATAATAAAATCTAAGATCATAAAACCTAAGATTATGAAACCATAAAAAAATGCCTTAAATAGGTGTGATCATCATAGTAGAGCATATGGTTAACTATCAGGAGGAACATTTGAGGCTTGAATATAAATCTGGTTCTAATATTTAATATAATGGTAACCCATCGATAGGACAAACCTATAACTTAAAAGTATTTGAATTTTAATAAGGAATTATTCTAATACTATCATTTTATTAACATTATTAGAAAAAACTTCATTCAAAAGAGGTGTCATTATATTCAATATGAGCACACATTTAACTTGTTTCTTGATTGTTTATTATTTCATTTTTGTGACCACATGGTTAGTGGGTGAGATTGGATTGAAATATATATGAGGCTAGCCGTAATACTGAGTTAGGGGTTGGTTGTTTTAGTATTAGAGTGTAAAATAGTAGACCAAACACTTATTTCCTATAATTTATTACTTTCTTAGTTAGTTGTTCATGTGAGCATCATAGTTTTGAAACATTTTTTTGTACTTCCCTTGATTATGGTGGAATTAAACATTATTTTTGAAGTAAATATCTATTAATTGAAAGGTTTTGAAGACTGTTGTTCATTATATGTTAATGTACATGGTTATTTTTTATATATTAATTCATAGTTAAATACCTTATACTCTTTCATCATATTTGTTCATGTTTGTGTACATACAATATAGGTAACATATTAGTTCAATGGGTTTCATCTAAGTCAAATGAATCACAATTGATCTAGCTACAAAACAAGCTTATATCTTTTTTTTTCTCCTTTTTTCTCTTTTTTTATAAATATGTCAGAATAGGTAGATTATATTCAATTTTAAAACATTTGCTTACATGTGTATCTTTATTAGAAACCTTGACATTATTTCCAATGCATTGTTGAATCTATATATGTAATGAATAATTCTTACATCAACGTATTACCATGATGAATCCAAACTAATGATTTTACACCCAATTAATCCATAGTACTAGAATTACCTATCATTTATTTAAGAGTTATTATTAACATACCCCTTGAAATGGAATAATTACACATCAACCATTAGGTTAATGTGCAAACCAAGACCTAGAAATAATAGACATTGGGAAAATTTTGCCTCCTTTTAGAAGAGGTTAGGTGGATTTCCACCCTACCTGTTTTGTAATGTCATATGATCCATCAATAGATTTGTGTTAGAAGGAGGGCCTGATCCTTAATTAGTTTAACATCTAATTAAGGATCAGGAACATGTGTATCTTGATTAGAAACCTTGACATTATTTTTAATGCATTGTCGAATCCATATATGTAATGAAGAATACTTACATCAACCTATTTCCATGATAAATCCAAACTAATTATTTTACACCCAATTAATCCATAGTACTAAAATTACCTATCATTTATTTAAGAGTTATTCCTAACATACCCCTTGAAATGGAATAATTACACGTCAACCATTAGGTTAATGTGCAAACCAAGACCTAGAAATAATGGACACTAGGAAAATTTTGCTTCCTTTAGAAGAGGTTAGGTGGATTTCCACCGTAGCTATTTTGGCATGTCTTATGATCCATCAATAGATTTGTGTTAGAAGGAGGGATTGATCCTTAATTATTTTAATATCTATGAGTGGTTATTATTTGAAACCAATATTTTTTCCTTGACATTAAGAAAACATTGCCTACACTAAGACATTCCATGTTTTAAAGCTAGAAAATATAAAGATTATCATGAGTTAAAACTATATTGAGGGTGAATTTGAATTTTTACAACTCACAAAGCATAAAAAAAACTATATATGGCAAAGGGAAATCGAAGACTAGATATACTCATTTAACTAACAATTCACCTACAACTATAGTTTTATTTATCAATCCTTTTGATACCCCTAAAAACACACCAATGGTTATTACTTGTCTTGGTGGAGGTAACTACCTTGTAAACATTTTTGGGATTGTTCATTCTTTTTCAAATAATCCAAAAAAGTTCTTCACAAAATATGTGTAAGGTTGGATGTGAATTAATGAAGAATATAGACAAAAATTTAGAGATGTTATCATAATAAATCAAGTCCAACATTAGGATGTGGCTTTCCACTTATTTCCTTATTACTTGGATGAGGCAACTTATGGTTGGTATATTGTCTTGATATATAGATCCATTACATGTTAGAATGATCTAGTAACCATGTTTGTTAATCACTCTAGAGTACCTATTGATTCTAACATCATGTATCATGACTTTATTACTTCCAATAAATAACCAAATGAACCAATAAATATGTTTTACACCTATTTACATAATCTTTATAAGAGTTTAAAATACCTATATACCCAAACAAAATTGGTTGATATATAAACTTACTTAAGAGAATTAGACCCAATGACATCTATGTTCATTATGAGAACTCAAAAAAATCGTGCATCATTGTCTTTATACTACAATGAAGCCATAAATATTGAGAAACAAATGATGCTAGAAGGATATGTTTGTGATCCATTAACATCTTTAGGATAACTATGAGTATAAAACTAAATCCTAATTATTAATAAATAAATTATGATTAATACACAAATGATGAATCTAATATAAATAAAACATGACTTAAAATATAACTCCCTTGATTAAAATAATTCAAAGTAAATTTGTTCTTTGAAATCAGATATTTCCACATTTAGGTAACCAATCACTTCTTCCAACACCCTACAACAACCCTATTTTTATACCTAATATGACTTATCATACTGGTCCAAATCAATATTAACAAGAGGTACCATCATTTTTAAATAATCAAAAAACCTTCTTCTAAAATTCATAATCTATTAATACTTCATGTGTTTTTATTTTTAAACACTATGACACATGTACCAAACATAATTTTTTAGAATTGTATAGGGAATAATAAGAATACAAATGCAAATCTTGAGATAGGAAATACTTGACATTTGGTTAGTAAATTGATAATGATGTAGTTTATTTATGAATACAAGTATCTTAGAATTAAATTAATAATAACCCTCCTTAAAAAAAATTCCAAAGGACTACTCGCCAAATAAATATGAAGTCTAATAATGGAGGTGTACCTTCTCCCATTGAGAATGCAAATCATACCATTAATAATTATATAGATTATATGAATTTAAATGATTTGGCCTTACCCACATGGTGTAGATTGCATAATATTATGGTTCATGTTGAAATGGATTGTGCAAATTTTATGTCAAAATAAAATATCATAGTTTAGTTTATTGGTACATCCTTAGTTTTATAAATTTATCAATTCCTAGGTGAAAGTGATAACGAGTCAAAATATAACATTGATGAAGTTCAAGATTTTAGGTAATTTTAAAGAAGCAATAATTACATGATGAGAATCAAATTGGAAACACCTTTGACAACTTCTATTCCTTGAAATAACAATCATGTTCCACCTGATGAAAAATGCAAAAATTAATCCATTTCTACAAAAAAAGCCTAAAACATATTTACAATATAAGAACAATACCACTCATTTACAAATTGATAAGTCACTATAGCATTAAAAACATGGATAAAACATTGTAAAATACTTAAACAAAACTAAATATAACAAATAAATGTTAAAATTATTTTTAATGTCTCATGAAAACAACTATTGTTGATATCTCTGTCTCCTCTAAAAGAAAAATAAATTAGTAAATAAGAAAATTCAATGTTATTTATAATGAAAAGACTGAAACTCTCCATTTTCTTCTAAAAATTAATATTTTTGATAAAAACATATATAATGTTTTGGTCTATTTAGGTGCTTTAGGGAATATGATGTTATTTTTAGTTTGTCCAAAACTAGGATTGACCACTACCAAAGCAAAAAGGTATGTGATATATCTAGATATTTGATATTTTAAACTCATGTGAAATTTGAACCATATTAAAATGTAATTAGATTTAGATCCTAAGGTAGAATAGGTCATTAATATTTAAGTAATTGATATCCCTAATGCATATGGTATGCTCCTGAGTAGAGATGGTTGAGGACAATGAACAAATATATAGTGATAAAGTTTCTCATAGACGGCTCCCATGGCATGGTATACAAAATTAGGTTGAGATTGTTAGGGAACTAAAAATGAAACATTTTTCAATGAATACAATAATACTAATGAGGTAGTATATGAGGAATATTATCTCAATGTTTATACTATTATAAATAGATCTAAGGAAATATTATTCACTCGTGTTGTTTCACTAGGTAAGTAATAAATGATAGAAAAATATATTAATTGTTTTTATATTAATGATATAATACTTGTTTCCAAAGACTTAATTTTTTAAAATTTAAATGTTAACATTTTTTTCATACAATAAAAATAAGAATTTCTAGGTATTCAACTAGCAAATGAGATTGAGGAGTTAGAAAATCTTGATGGAGAAGATACATTTTATGAATTTGATCTATATGTATCATCTAATTTCATTCATATATATAAACATTTGAATCAATTTAAATCTTAGCAAAGGTATAATTGTTCACCATGCCTCTCATCATTCAAAATAATACAAATATAAATAGTGGGTAGTTCTAAGCAAGACAATCCAACTAAGGATGAGGAGTTCACAATGATAAAGTTCATATTTCAAAATAAATTGTCACAATGATGTCCAAGAGATTTTGACACTATACATGACCTCTTCACAAAGTTCAAATGACTTAGGTTATAGTTTAAAAAAAATAGTATTGATAAAATGGATGATCAATTGATTCTTTCCATCCTTGATAAATTGGGATAGGACTATTATATCTTCATTTCTACCTTCCATGCCACCAAGCATGCCCTTGGAGCTACATGAGTGATTTCATCCTTGGAATATTTCAATGTTCACTTGACATGGGATTAATAGAATATTATTCAAATGGGTACACTAAAGTCTTAATTAAAAGCCTTAATTGTGAGTCATTAAAAAGGTAAGGCTTATAACCACAAGGATAATAAACAAAACTTGAATGACCCAGAGCAAATAAAGGGTAATAAATACTATTTTAAGTTAAAAGAATCAATATAGTCCTCCTATTCATATGAGAAACCCAATAAAGAGCATCTCATTTATGCCTACTATAATAAATATGATCATGATGTAGCCAAGTGCATGAATAATCATATTGACCAACTAACTAAAATGCTTGAGAATAACAATATAATTTTCCTCAATTCTACTAATCAAATTTCATCATCATAGGAGTCTTCTAATGTAAAACACATTAGTAAGATCAAATTAATTATTATAGTTGTGTCTTATCCATCTACATGGGTTATTTATTCACATGATTCACACCAGATGGCTTCATCACATGATATTTTCTCATCTTTTGAACCTTATTTTATGCATTAAATCTTGTTATGTGATGATAATTCCATAGAAGTTAGTGGGAGAGGATCTATTGAAGTGAATGATGGTAATTTTTAGTATGTTCTATGTGTTCCCTCATTATCCATTAATCTTCTATTTGTTTATCATGTTACTTAGATTATTTTGGGGAAAATATTTAAACTCACAACTAATATAATGGTTATTAATGAATCATACAATGATTCCATATTTATATTTGGGAAACCAAATCATTAATCATGATTACATACTTTTTCATATTTTAT
>JARHVA010001890.1:437500-505000 GCA_037957365.1 Torreya grandis
TAGTCTATTAATTATAAAATAGAATTTTTCCTAATTAATTAAACTATAATCAAATAAGAGTATTTAACTTTAAGATGAACAACTTCATGATCAAATCAGGGATTTTATATGGAAAATATCATGATGGTATTTACCTAAGATGTTTAAATAGAGTTGAATCAGTATAATAACTTAAATGTTTTCATGAAAAGTATGGAAGTGGTCATGGTTTTAGGAATCTTACAGTCCACTTAATCCTCTAATTAGGTTACTATTGGCCTTAAATTTTCAAAGATGCTTATTCATATGTGAAAAACTAACATACTTATCAAGTTGTATAACACAAAGAACACCACCGTGCTATGCCTTCATAGCCAATTATTAAGGTTTGAATGTTTTCTAAATGGGAATCAATTTTTTTGGTGATATAAATGTAAATTCATCACATAAACATAAGTTTATATTGATATCAAATAACTATTATACTCACTCGAATGATGCTCAGTGTTTCAAAAATTACATAATGAAGGTCGTAATTATATTCCTTGAGGAACACATCATCACTAAGTTTGGAATGTCATTTAATTTGTTATTTGATAATGGTCATTCATTTTCTTCCTTGTAATTCATAGAATGTTCATAAGGTAATAAGGTAATCCTCAAATTATCCTCTAATTATTATCTACAAGGTAATGGTGTTGGTGAATCTACAAATTAGAATCTTGGATAAAAATCCTCAGGATTGGCATAACATGTTGAAATTTTCATTTGGTCTGATAGAACTAAAATCAAGTCAATCCTAGAGACTTATACATATCACCTAATTTATTTTCAAGAGTTAATTATTTGTATGAATTTAAACATCCCTACTTTACCATTCATGAAAAATTATATTAAAAATGATGATAATATTGAAGATAGGAATCTAAATGTAATATAGTTAGAGGAAACATCAGATGAATCATAATTGCACTTTGAAAAGAAACAATGATTTTTCAAGAGATTATTTGAAAAGAGAGTCAAAATAAAAGCCTTTACGATTACTAATATTATCTTTTTATGTGATAAGGATCATAATAAGAAGGGATAACATATTAAATTTGATGCCCTTTAGCTGGGCCTATCTAAATTTCTTAAATTTTAGGTAAGAATATAATCAGGCTCAAGAGTTTGATAGGTGAGGATGTCTCACTACCTATTAATGGATAATTCCTCAAACATTATTTTCAATCACGAGTGAGCCTTTTATGGTCTTGTAAATAGTTTTTTTGATGTTGTGTGTGATAGTTTTTTTAGTTTGGTTTAATGTTTTCTTTGTTTCTGTTTGATGTACACAATATATTGTTGGTATGTTGTTGACATTTTAATTAATTTTTGTCCACTTTGGTTCTAATTCACTTCATTCATGTTGATAATAGAAGAGAAAAAGGATGTTTATTGGTAAGAAACCCTCAATAACATTTTTTTACTAAGTACCATACTTCTATTGGCTTGTGAGATTCTCTTTATGAATTTAGTTTTAAAATAATTGGATTCTTACATTTGATGAATTTATTTACGTTTTAGTGTGTTTGGATAGATTTTTTAACTTCTTAAAGATATTCTCCTGAAATCTTACACAAAATACACTCAAAAAAATTTATGGATTTGATATAATGAAACTGTTGTACCCAAAATCTAGAGTGAAAAAATAAATAATATTACCTTTTATTTTCCATGGTGTTCTCCAATTTAAAAAAATCTATTATCCAAAATACCTAATTTATGGGTGACTCAATTTTAATATCTATTTAGCATATATATGCATGGATTACAATAGAGTAAATCATTGAGTGGGATCAGAAAAAAAATTGGGTCTATGGATGTAGGATGGTAGTGCATAAATGTCCTAGTATTCATCCCAAGGTAAAATTCACTAGCTTGATGGTCTCATCTATAATAACAAGGTCAAGAAATTTACATAAACTAGAATGAAATAATTAACACATAGTGATGGCCAATGTGAGAAACTAATTTTATTCTACACCATTTCCTTATTATCATTTAATGAATTTTTTCATGTTAATTGTGTTGTCTTAAACAAGATATTCTATGTTCATAACCACATTTATTTATTTAAAAATATTCAAGAGAAGTTTCTAGTAGATTTGTCATTTTTGTTTCTTGCACAAAATGCACTAATTTCACCTTGAGAAATCATCAATTCTTTTTTTCTTTTATAGCATGGTATTTTACTTTTTGTAATTTTTTGCCTTGGGTCTATAGTAGTTGTTGGTCTAATTGAAAATAATTTATTTATGGTGGTAATAATCCTAATTAAGTTTGATTTTTTATTCTTACCAAGTCCAAAACATAAGCTAGTATCTCATGAACATGGTCTAAAAGGATTGTAACTATGGATTTATTGATGTAACTATAAGAACGTGCCTAGAGTGTGATAAGTCCTAGTTTATGAATTTTTAGGTTTTGGGATGAATTGAAATTTCCATTTCTAAACCATTAATCCTCAATTTAATGAAGATTATCTAATTATTGTATATTTTTTGTTATTTTCCTTGAGTAATTTTTCCTTATAATGTCTTATTTTATTATATTCTGCTAAACATTTGCATTTGATGAACTTTGGAAACTCAGTATCTGAGTGAACTATTAGACTAAATTGCAACTAAGTGTTGATCAAATGGGACCATTATATCAACTTATTCATCCTTAGTCTCTTTTGAGTTAATTTGATAAGGTGTGTTAATGATTTTCATGACCTTTTCATAGGAAGTATAGTCTATATTTAATCCTTGTGAAAGAAAAATAGCCAATAATATTCATGGTCTCTTTTTAAAACATAGTTACTTTTTAATACTAGTCTATTTTGGGCTTTGAATTAGAAAAATGACTATGATATCCTCAATAAATTATTTTCATTTGATTTTTACATAATCATTTTGATCAAATTTTAAATTTTAAAACTAATGATTATTGTCCTTTTTCAACCAATGGTCACTTTCCTTCCCATGAGCCCTTGAGAAAGCAAGGAATTTTTACTTGTCACTCGCTTGATTCCTTGAGCCTCTTTTGAGAAAGTATTTTTTCTTAGTTTTTACAGGTGCCTTGATTGTTGATACATGGTGTAATTTTGCTTCATGTTTCCTTGACATCCTTTTTTTTTTAATGCACCATAGACATTCTAGATGCATGATAACATGCCGTGTGGAATAATCTCATTTTTTTGGGGCCTTACGATATTCTATATTATTTGACTAGTAGTAGATCTCTCGGAAGGCCTAGTTCATGCCATGTGGTAGTCTTGTATTTATTTTATCCATGGTATTTTTTGTATGCTACCATTTCTTTCATGAGATTCTAGATGAGTGAGATTTTGACAAATGTCAAGATCTCACTTTACTAAGATTATAGAGATCATCATCCCAGGTGAACATTAAATTACACCCTAGATGAGTATATGGATGTTTTTTGGACTTAAATTCTAATTATATGAGATTTTGGCATCCATGTTATCATTAAATGAGTTTAAATTTGATGGTGTTCTAGCCCTTCAAGATTGTCACATAACTAGGATACTTTTACCTTGGACCAAAATTTTAAAATTTACTTAAGTTTATTTATTTTGGGTTTATTCCAAATAGTTTAAGGGTGGAAAACATAACTAACTTATTTTAAGAGGAAATCTTAAACATAACAATAATTTATCTAATAAAATATCCATAGTAGAAGACTCAAAGCCGAGAAAGAATTAGAATTTTTTATAATTTTAGTATATCCTTATTATAAAGGATTTGTGCTATCACAGAAGGGTTATAAGGTTATTATTAGTCTCAAAAACTATTTTGTCTTCATGATGTTATTAAAATATTTCATTTCATTTCATTCTCTCCATTAAAATTCCTCTTACTATTTTTATTTGTTATTTAATATTAAGACTTATTCAATCATTTGTTAAATGGATTAATTGTGTCTTTGGGAAAAATCCCCTTCCCAATTGCTAATTTTACATGATTTTTTTCCTTTCAATATTTTTTTTGTAATCATTTTAAGTTAAAAATGATAAATTTATGTTTCCCAGCTAGTCTTTTTCAAAGTCCAACAAATAGTTTTCTATCTTGTATGTTCAATTAATCCATATAACCACACCTATCAAGATATTGGTGTTTAATTTTTCTGGAAAACTTACAACAAATATATCACACTTTGAACCTTTATTACTGGGATGATACCATGTGTCATAATCTCACTTTCTTGAGCCTTTGAGATGATGAAGATAATGTAAATATGATAGACCTACTAAGTGAAAATGATGTTTCAACCTAGAAGCTTATCACTTCTCTACATCCTTAGATCAATAGAAGAAGTCATATGGATGGATTATCAAGTGATCCCCTTAGATTATACCACATAGTATAATCTATAGAATCTGATGTAGTCAGGAAACTCAATATCAAGAAAGCACATGTAGATCTTTGATTGAGAAGATAATGTCATTTGTCAAGATCTCATTGCACACTAGTCCAAATAAAAGTTAAGACACTGGGACCGTTAATGAAACTGAGAGTTAGCGAGAAGTATACATGTAATAAGACCCAAATATGTTATGGGAATTCTTTATTTCCCTAATAAATAAGTATTGGACATGTGGAGTGACCTTTCCAAGGAAGATATGAGGATCTCAAAGAACATGATACATGGTAAAATTTGATGCCCATCTTGTCCATTTAGGCCAATAAGATCTAAAAATTAGAATATGAGTCTAATTATATCCATACAATCATGGAATATCTTATCATCTATTGCAATAAGTATCATGGAAACATACTACTAAGTCAAATAGTGGGGTGAGTTAGACAAAGACATGAAAATCAAGTTCAAACAAGATAAGATCACAAAAGTATAAAGAAATGGCATAAATTAGTGTTATCATCACAGTAATGAGTATGCTTAATTATCAGGATGAACATTCATAGCTTGAATATAAATTTAGTTCTAATATTTAGTATAATGATAACCCATCAATAGGATAAATATCAAACTTGAACCTATCTGAATTTGAATAAATAAATATTCTGATATTGGTACATTATCAATATTTAATGAATAAAGGGGCATTCAAGAGAGGAGGTGCCATTATATTGACTATGAGCACACATTGAATTTATGCCTTGATTGGTGCCTATTATTTAATGTTTATAACCAATGGGTGAGTGGGTGAGATTGGATTCAAATATATATAATACTTTCCATAACTGTGAGTTAGGGGTTGCTTGTTATAGTATTAGAGAGTAAAGTAGTACACTAGACACTTAGTTTTAACAATTTTTTATGCTTTCCTAGTTAATTTGTCTTTTGAGCAATGTTGTTATGGAGCATTTTTTTTATAATTCACCTTATTATGATAGACTAAAAAATTGTTTTTCATGTAAATATATATCATTCGAAAGGCTATGAAGACTATTATTAATTATTTGTACATGTATATGGTGATTTTATCCATATATATTTATAGTTGAATTTCTAAAAGTATTTAATAATATTTTTTCATGGTTGTGTGTATTTTGGGAATGAAATACATTGGTTTCATGGAGTTTAACAAGTTTGATTATTCAAAATTATTCTAGCTACAAAATAGACTTATGTCTTTCTCTTTCACCTTCTCTTTTACTTTCTTTTTAGAAATCTGTTAGAGTATGAAGATATGAATCAAATATGAAATTTTTAATTTCAAATTTATCTTGATTGTAGACATTTTTATTATTATTACTATACTATTGAGTGCATTTATGTACTAAACAATACATACATCAATTGTATTCCCATGATAAATCCAAACTGATGACTTTATAGCCAACTAATCCATAAAATAAATATTGCCTATTTTTTTTCTAAATATTAATCTAAATACACCCTTTGAAATGGAACTATAACATATTAACTATTGAATTACCCTAAAAATGAAGAGCTAGTAATAAAAGACCTTGGAAATATTTTATCTCCTTTCAAGAGAGGTCAGGTTGATTTTCACCTTACCTAAGATGGTGTACCAAATGATCTAGCAACACAATTTTTGATAAAGCCCTAAAAAATCTTAGCCACTCCTTTTTACCTCATATTCCAATGTGACACCTCATTTGAGGATTGTAATGTTAAAATAGAATAAATATTAAGAAATAAACCTTAAAAGGTGGCCACTATTTAAACTTAAAATTTTTTAGTTAGTTTATTAACATTAACTATTAACTTGATTCCATTTTAATTATTGTTGTAATTGAAATAGTTAAATTTTAAGATTAAATAAATGACATAATAAATTGATTAGTTATATAAAGATTAATGATTTAATTAGTTATTTAATCATTTAAAATTAAGTACAATAAGAAATTCAAAGGCATAATAACTTAATAATAAAAAGAGACCTCTCTTTACAATTTTTAATAATAGGTCTCCATATTTGACAATCCCCAGACCTTTGTCCCTATTAATATTAAATCAGTGCTTAGTAATCTCAATTTCCTCCCTCAATTTTTGCTTATAAAAATGGGTTTCCACTTTGTTGATCTTGACATCTTCAATGCATATTTCATGCTTAATTTTTCATGAGTGATCCATGACAGATAACATTTCATTCCTTTCTAAATAAATTTTAGCATTGTTTTCCTTAATTCAAATGAGCATTCAAATTTTTAGATGCCACTACACATACTATGTTCTAGATGGTCTTAGGTTGACACTATTATCAATCAAAACTTATTAAATGGAAGGAAGGTGGTTTAGATACTTTGGTGTTTGAGAAGTTTAAGTATTTTGTTAGAAATAACTTCAACATAGGGTAATCAAGCTATCCTTAGAAAATATTGGTGTCATAAACATACTTTTTCCACCATTTTAGTTTCATAAGAAAGTAATGTAGATCTCTATCTTCAAACATTTCCATGAAAAGGTTGGGTACTAGGAGAAAAAGATAGAAAACAATATTCATGCCTTCACATTGTTCATAGACAACACCTTTAAAGGAGAAAAAGGTTGAATTAAAACGTAAGGATACTGATGAGGTTGTCCTCTCATTAGTGAAACTTAGGACAAATTCTATAGCTTATTGAATAATAACTTTTGTGAAGAGGTATAATACATCAAAACTGACTAATAACTAATTATTGTCAACCTTTTTTGCTTAGAATATTGCATGGAATCCCTTGAGTCATGGACAAAAGAGGAGTTCTGGCCTATAAGAGGTTTTAGACTATTTGCCAAGAAGGTTGCAAGAACATAGGTGGGGGAGTCAGTGGTTTTGAAAATTAGTCTTAAAATATTACATTCTCTATCGATCTTAAGAGCATTGTATAACCTTTAATTAATCTCTTATTCCAACCTAATGGTGATTTGAAACATTGAGAAAATAAAAATAAAAATCAAAAACTATATATATATTTTTTTATCGATTATGAAACCATAAAATATCAATAAAGATATTAATGTTTTTTCAGCAATTTAATTTTCATATTTTTAGGTTGATATTTTTTAAGATGAAAAGTTATATATTCATTTTTTCAGGTCTTGGTGGTTGTAGGTTTTTACTCCTTAATTTTTTAATTTCGAGTTTAAGTTTTTTAATTTTTATTTTTCAAAGTTTTTCATTTTTCAAGGTTTATTGTAGAGTAACATAATTTTATATCAATCTAATTTTTCTATTTTTTGAGGTTTACATTTTCACACATTTCAATTTCAATGGTTTTAGGTTTAAATTTTTTGGGTTTCCATGTTTCATGTTTTTTTTGAGTTTTTGGGTTTATGAGTTTTAAATTTTAAGGTTTTAAGGATGTCCATATTTTTATTTTTTAATGCTTTTGGATTGGATGCTTTCAGCATTTAGAGGCATTTAAAACAATATACTATTAGTGTTCTATGGATTTTAGAGCTTCAAAATCTAGGTTTTTCATGATATATAACTTTTTACTATTTTTGTTTTGGAACATTAACATTTTAGGTTTTGGGATTTAAAATTTTGCATTTACCTAGTTTTGATGTAAGGTTTAGTTTTTAGGTTTTAGTCTTTTCAAATTTCAAATTTTTAAGTTTTTTAGTTCTCGATTTTTAACAAAATTTTATGGTTCTTGATGTTTCAAAGGTTTTATATTATATATTTCTTGTGTTTTGAGTTTTATTATTTATTTTTAGTTTTTCTTTATGTTTTTAAGATGTTAAATTCAAGTTTTAAGGATTTTATTTTACAATGTTTTAGGGTTTGTGTATCAAATTTCATAGTTTTAAGATTTAAGGGCACTTTATATCTATCTAGTTTTATTTCTTTCAGGATTTACAATTTCAAATTTTCTTCCTCAATATTTTATGGTTTCCATGTTTCAATTTTTGAGATTTAAAATTTTCAAACTCTAAACATTTGGGTTTTTGGATTTTTAAATTTTTTAGGTTTTCAAGTTCATATATTTTGGGTTTTCTTATTTTCAATTTTCAATATTTCTTTTTCATGTTTTGAATTTTAGATTTAGGTTTTTTAAGATGTTTAATTCAATCCACTTTCATATTCTTAGTTTTTTAGTTTCTCATTTTAGAGCATTGGTATTGGTGTTGGTGTTCTCAGCTTTCAGCTCTCATTTTTTAAGGTTTTTAATTTTAACGTATTTTTAAGGTTTTTTGGTGTAGGGATTTTAGGTTATTATTTTAAGGGTTTTTTATTTTTATGTTTTTAGTTTTCTATTTTATGTTTTAGGTGATGTTTATATCGATGAAATTTTCATATTTTTGAGGTTTACGATTTAAATTTTTTGGGTTTCAATATTTGAAGTTCACATTTCTATATTTTGAGATTTTCAGGTTGATGGATTTCACTTTTCATGTTTTTTTTTATGCCTTTTAGTTCATTGGTTTTAGGTTTTGGGAATTTTAGGTTTTGGGTTTTAGATATTAGGTTTCACGGGAATTTTAATTTTGGTATTATTGGGTTTAGAGTTTTTCAAGATTGATGTTTTGGGTTTTCCATTTTGTTGTCAATTTTATTTTTTAAAGATTTATGATTTTCAGGTTATCCATTTTAAGTTTTTAGAGTTGGGTTTTTATGGTTTCTGGATTTCAAAGTTTTCCAATTTTACGATATTTGATATCAATCTACTTTTCTTTGTTTTACAATTTTTAAGTTTCATATTTTCACATTTGGCAGTTTCAGATTTGAAATTTTAGGATTTGTGAATTTAGGTTTCAAATATTTTGGAGGTTTCTAGTTTCAAAACTTTTAACATTTATTGTTTGAGTTTTGATATTTTTGATATTTTGGATTTTTTATTCAAAAAATTTGGTGTTTCAATTTTTCATATTCTATTTCTTATTTTATATTTAAAACTTTTATAATATTTTATATCAATCTATTTTTCATGTTTTTATATTATAATATTTAAAAAAATTAATTAATAAATTTTCAGTGTACAATTTTAATTTTAACTAATTTTGAAGGTTTGCATTTTTGGTGTTTTCTTAGCATTTGACTTAGGTTAAGGCACATGCCTCAGGAAATGAATGCTAAGATGTTGAGTCCCATCGAAACTTGCTTTGTTTTTGTCAACTAGTTATCGCCAGTTGGTATGTGGCATATCTGGAATCCTCGTCACCTCGTCTTGCTCAACTATTTGTTTCCACTTCTATTTACCGTCCTCCGTTATGGACTCAGAATTATAAATTCTCAATCTCACCATAGAAATATACGGTATGCACTCTTTCTTTCTAGTTTCCCTCACGCTACAGAACCACCCACCTCCTAGCCTGTGTACATGGATGCAACAAAATGCGCATTGAATGTCTGTTCTTGTTGATGTCAGGAGCTTTAACTCCTAATTTGTGTATATGAAACTTAGTTATATCTCTCATATCACGTCAGTATGTCTCAGCATGTCAGTATTGATGTACAGTTTTTACAACCAAACATCTAATAAAAAGAAGTGAAAATATTTATAATTAACTAGAAGCATCATTTTAAAATCTTTTGTACATCTTATTAAGATAATAAGTTAGTCTTGGCACATCTAAACGAATTTCTAGCAATCCATCTACATCTAAACGAATTTATAGGAATACATCTAAGCCATCTTTTAGAAATAAATTTAAGCGACTTCCTCGGAATCAGCAATTTTTTCGTAAACGTTTGTCAGTGATTGGGTCTGGAGAACAAATTGATTATAAAAATATTAGCTTAATTAGTCGATTTATTAGCGAGCAAGGAAAAATATTACGTCGTCGAGTTAATCGATTAACTTAGACTCTGCAAATGGATTTCAATGCTGCCCGAACTGAGCACTTTTAAAATGACGTTAGAGGAATTTTAACTCATACGAACGTACATGTCAAAAATAAATTTTATTGTATTGTTCCTTACTGTCATATTTTTATTAGTAAATTTCACTGGGATTTTGTCAACCATATCAGTAAATGTGAACTGCTCAGAGAACCCAGGATGCAGCTGATACCGCAGGAAGAGACCATACTACGGGGCTGAAGAAGGCTAACAGTGCGATAAGAGGGCACTGTTTAGCCAATTATGCAGAGTCTAAATGGCGCAAAAGTGCACTTTTCATACATGTGATCGGCCACTTAAATGGAGGAGTGGCCATTGGCCATCAGATTTTAAAGAATCTTCATTATGATATTATTTACCGCCTCCCTTTTTTTTCAATCTCTTTTGGTTGGTGGTTTCCGAAATGAAAGAATGTTTTGGTAGTGTTGACCATTTTTGGTCCAATAGGGTAAAAATCGGTCCCCTTCTTTCCCTGTTGTTCTGGGCCAATTAATTTTTTGATTTTGCACGAGTCTTGCAAATTTTTATGGACTCTGTAGGTCCATTTCTATGGACTCTGCGAGTCCATTTCTACAGACTCTGTAGGTCCATTTCTACGGACTCTGCAGGAAGTTCCTTCGACAAATGAAGAATCAGTTCAAAGAGTGCAAGTTTTTTACAAAGCTCCTTTGGACTTTTGTCTGAAGAAATTTATAAGGAAAGAGAGCTAAAATAGTTCAAAGACACTTTTCTTTAAGGTTTGAAGAGTCGTTCAACGACATAATCTTTCTAAGAGTTAACATCTTTGAACCGTTGAACCATTGAACCAGTTGAATGCTTTGGTTCAATGCTTTGGTTCATCGCTTTGGTTCAATGGCAAAGTTCAATCCGCTGAGTTCATTGTGTTGGTTCAATCAAATGGTTCAACTACTGAGGTTCAATCAAATGGTTCGTCAGCTTGGTTCAAACACTTGGTTCACTCAGTCGGTTCAGCGACTTGGTTCAGTCGGCTTGGTTCAAAGTGTTGGTTCAAAGCTTGGTTCAAAGTATTCATTCAAAGCTTGGTTCAACGCTTGGTTCAAAGGAATGGTTCAATGCAAAGGTTCAAGAGAATCCCCTGAAGGATAAGTGCCCTTGCAGAGGGCAGTTCTAGACTCAAGAGCCCTTGCGGAGGGCAAAGAACACTTTCAAGTAGGACACAGAGAAGGCTGCAAGGGTAAGTTCTTTCAAAAAAAATTCTAAGGCAAAGGAAATGCCCTTCGAAAGGGTCATTTTCATTTTTCCCGAAGGGCATTTTCAAGGCAGTTTGAAGGAGCAAAGGAAGAAATCCTTCAGACTTTTTGTCTGAAGGAATTCGGAAGGGTAACAAAGCCAAAGAAAAGAAAGAAAAGACTAAGGCATTGAATGAATTCTTTCAAACTTTTTGTTCGAAGGGATTCCTTTAGACAAAAAGTTCAAAGAAATTCAGAGGAATGTCATGGAAGGAAAGCCGACGGAAATTCCAAAGGCAAAGCAGCCGAACAATTCTTGCAAACTTTTTGTCCGCAGGGAAAAAAGTATGTGAGAAAAAAGCCTGTGGGAAAAGCCTTAAGCAAGAAACCCGCCCGAAGGGTATCTGCCCTTGCAGAGGGCTTTCACCAAGGAAAAGGACTTTTCTCAAGACGCTAAATGGTCACTTCCCCTTTTGGAAGGATTGACAAAAGAAGTCCGTAGAAAAGGCCAAAACAAGAAGTTCGAAGGAAAGGAAACAACAAGACGCTGAGAGAAAGAGAAAGGCTGAAGAAAGTCCAAAGGGTGATGGGCCCAAGGACATCAAAGTCAAGCATGATGAACTAGCCGTTGGAAATTCAAACACAGTGATGAGCCCATGAACGTCAATTTTACACTAGGAAAAGTAAGGGCACGAAAAGCGCCAAGAGGCAAATGTGGAAGGATTTGACATGCTTTTCTAGGAGCAGTGGAACATGCCACGTGTTCCCTGCAAAGCTCGATGGAAGCCGACAGGTGTCAACATCTGAAGTCTCTCCCTTTTGTCCCATGAGAACTGTGGTGGGCCTCAAACAAATTGCTAAAAGGAGCAGAAGCTGTCAAGTGTCCTCTTCCATAAGACCTTCAAAGGGTGCCTAAAGCTTCTATGAGTCAAGCGGATGCTGTCATGTGTCATGCCCATTTCATAGTAGAACACGCCACATGTCACTTATTTGAAATTGGTAGAAAGTGGCCAAGGCAAGTAGGAAGAGCCCTAAGAACGCAATGACCTGCCAAAAGATAGCCTCGAGGGGTGAAGGAGCTAGAAAGGGACAAAACCAGGATGAGACAAGGCAAGGAAAAGACAAATCAATCCATGTGGCAAAGGGGAGGTGAGTTATTGCCAGATGGTCACCAAACGATGCAAAAAATAAATGGTGCGGCCTGTCTTCTCCATTTTGTATTTATAAAGGGGACAAACCATATGAATATCTAGAAAGAGTAGTCTATTTACAAAAAAGAGGCGCGACTGTGCTTTCACATTAATGCTTGAATGCCAAAGTCAAGATTGGTGAATACATAGCATGGTTCTAGCAAGCCTTTTCCAAAAGAATGACATTAGCAATAGTGACTTCCTCTTCCCGATGCTCTCAGCGCATATGGGCCAGCTTGTCAAGAGTGCCAAAGTCTTTTCTAGAAAGTGCCAAGTTCTCTTCTCTTTCTATATATTGTAAAACTTCTCATATTAAAGCATCCATCTATCAGCCTTAAGGCAAAACTTTGCAAAAAAATCTCTCAGGCTTGTAAGGCAGAAATCTGTCAGATTTTACCTTAAATCAGGACTTAGCATTTTTACCTCTATTTGAGCTTGCACTTTTGGATGTGTCTATGCCTTTGTCCTGTGTTAAGTCATTTTCCTTACGCTTTTACAAGGTGATTTTAGCATGTCTAGTGCATTGAGTTTCTCTTTTGCAGGTTTCCCAAAAGTGTCCATAAAGGAGTGTAGGTGCCTCTGAATAGGATGCCATAAGTGTGTCTGAGGATGCCTTTCGTAGTTTTCTTCCTTCCTGTATCTCTACGGACCCCTAACTCACTGACAAAGAAGAGTTTTCCACATCAGATGAAGTGTATGGGCTCTTTTTCTTGGTGAAAAGTGTATGTTTTGGGCTGAGTGGGTCATCTTTTTTGGTGTATCACCCCTTTTTTAGTTTAGGTTTAGGTTCTATTTTTAGCATCTCTCTCTTGTCATCTGCCCCCCTTTTTTTCATTTATTTATTAGCAGTAAAGAATCCAAGGCCTAAAAGATACATCAGAGGGAGCTAGCCCTTATCTAGAGACTCTCCCCTCCAGGTTTGTTGGTCCCACAAGTGAGAGGGGAGTTTCCATTTTGATGTGTGGAAGGTAAGAGCTCCTATCAGGGTGAAATCCATTGTGTCAACAGTTTTTGGCATGCCTGGTGGGACCAACTAGGACAAGTTGTGTCCAAAGAGTTGAAGATTTTTTGGTGTGTTCTTCAACTAACCAGCCTTTGGAGGCTTTTCTACCAACACCAATGGTGACTTCGAGTTGAATCAGCTGGTTATGCAATCCAGGTGCCATCAAGAAATCACATTTTTGTATGTATAATCCCTTTGCCCAGCATAATGGGTCTTTTATTCCTTCATTTGATTATGATCAAACTCAAGATATTCAAGGAATCACCTCAAGTAGCCCTCCTAGTTGCCCTTCAACGATAAGGGAGGTGGCACTGGAGTTTGAGAAGTAGGTAATGGAAATAGATAGATTAGATGAGTAGTACATATATCAACAGGTGCTGATGTACAAAGATGTGTGTTTGTTCAGGCAAGCTCAAGCCTTGCAATCCATGGAAGAAGAGGTAACAAAATGGATGAATCCATTCATGCAAGGCAGTCAGCCTTGCGCACCCCCTCCTATTCTAAAGAAAGCCTCCTCTTGTGCACCAAATCCTTTCTATCAGATAGCACTTGCTCAGTCTAGCCCATCCGATTCATCAATCAACCCTGCCCTTAACCCTATGCACCTAGCTTTCTAGCATGCCTCTCTTCAGACATCTCTCCCTGTACATGAGCAGACCCTCCCAAATCTTCCCCAACCTCAAGTCTTTCAACATGATCTCCAAATTCCAAGTTGGAAGAAGGAAAATCATGAACCAGCCCAAGACCTTGGAGTTTCCAATCCCAAGATCATGAGCTGGAAACAAATAGTAGAATCATGGGGAAGAAAGGAAGAGGAGGAGAAAGGTTTTACTCAAAACCTTGAAGATGATGCTGCTTCTACTTCTGATGATGATTGTGACCTCCAAGAAAGGCTCTTTCAAGAAGATCTAGCTAGGAGAATTACAGAGTTGGAATCCAAAGCAAGATTCCTCAGCCAACGTGTGATGGACCTATCTAAACACACACCATTTACACACCTCTAAGAAATCTATCAAGCCACACCTGATATAAATGAAGTGCTAGCCAAATGGAAGGAGGATAATCATTCAATTCTAGCTCAAGGACTGCCTCCTCTTCCACATGGTTTTTTCACTTCACCTCTTCTCAAGGAGGAGCCTATTTTATAGGAGGCAAGTGAGGAGCAAAAGATCTAATTTGCAGCTCATCAGGGGCCTATCATGAGCGACAATGAAGAAGTAATCATCATTAATGCTCCTTATGAAGATATCATCAGCAATGGAGGAGACTTAGCGCATGCATACATGCAGATGTTCTAGCAATACGAAGAGGGACATAAGCATGGTGAGCTGTCTCCCCCCTTGTTCGATGAACTTCCTTGTTGCTTAAATTAGGAGGATGACTATGCTGAGGAGCCTAAATTGGAGGAAGACTAGATGGATGCCTTTGAACATCTAGAAACTCTGGTCCTTGAGCAAGAAAATGAGAGGCCGGTCTCTCTTTAGGAAAGCCTTAAAGAAAAGGGTTTTAAACAAAGAGGTGATGTTATATAGGATGAGCAATCAATTTGTGATTCCATTTTAGACATCAAAACAATCACCCTTCTTCAAGAAGGCCAAAAGGAAGCAGAGGATGAGTTTGACAGGGCCTTCAATGAAGAAGAAGGAAATGGCTCAAACCATGATGCATTGCAAGGGGACTATGCACATCAAAGGGCTTATGGTGATGAGCCAGCAGCGATTGGTTTCTTGGTAAAATGTACTAGCATGAAGAGCTAGCATTCAATAAGCTTCCAAGAATAAGAAGAGTATGTATATGTTAAAAGCATGTTTGATTCTGATCCACTCGGATGTAGGCCAATCGGGGTGACAGGCAAGAGGAGCAGGTCACCAAATCTCCTTTTCATTCAACCACTTGTCTAGCACCATAAGTCTTCTTCCCAGGAAGGGGACTTAAGAAGCTTTCCCTTTGATCTAGGAGGGAGGCAAATTTTTTTGGTTAGCTATATATAGTAGTTTGTTTTCAATTTCTTTTCTTGCTTTCCCTAAGTGTTGTTTGCACAAGTAGTCTTTTTAGTCTTGTGTGTGTTTTCCTGTGTCTGGGGTAAAAGCTTCATGTTTGATTCTTGGATCTATCAAGGCGGTTACTAACTCTTTCAAAGCTACATATGACTCCATGCCTAATGGACTAAAAGGTAATTGGTATCTAAGCATAGTAGGCATGCTTCCCTTGGGAGTCACCAATTTGTTAACCATTTTTGGTCTAATAGGCCAAAAATTGGTCCCCTTCTTTCCCTATTTTTTAGGGCCAATTCATTTTTTTATTTTGCACGAGTCTTGAAAATTTCTACGAACTCTACAGGTTTTATACAGACTCTGCAAGTCCATTTCTATAGACTCTTCAGGTCCATTTCTATGGACTCTAGAGGTTTTCTACAGACTTTGTAGGTCCATTTCTACAGACTCTGTAGGCAGTTCCTTCGACAAATGAAGAACTAGTTCAAAGAGTGCAAGTTTTTTACAAAGCTCCTTCTGATTCTTGTCCAAAGAAATTTATAAGGAAGAGAGCTAAAATGGTTTAAAGACACTTTTCCTTAAGGTTGGAAGAGTGGTTCAACGACATAATCTTTCCAAGAGTTAGCATCTTTGAACTATTGAACCATTGAATTGGTTCAATGCTTTAGTTCATTGCTTTGGTTCAATGGCAAAGTTTAATCGACAAATTTCAATTGGCTGAGTTCATCGTCTTGGTTCAATCAAATGGTTCAATGGCTAAGGTTCAATCAAATGGTTCATCAGCTTGGTTCAAACACTTGGTTCACTTAGTCGGTTTAATGACTTGGTTTAGTTGTCTTGGTTTAAAGTGTTGGTTCAAAGCTTGGTTCAAAGTATTGGTTCAAAGCTTGGTTCAACGCTTGGTTCAAAGGAATGGTTCAATGCAAATATTTAAGAAAATCTCTCGAAGGACAAGTGCCCTTGTGGAGGGTAGTTATGGACTCAAGAGCCCTTGTGGAGGGCAGCGAACACTTTCAAGGAGGCCATAGAGAAGGCTGCAAAGGTAAGTTCTTTCAAAAAAAATTCTAAGGAAAAGGAAATGTCCTTCGAAAGGGTCATTTCCATTTTTCCCTAAGGGCACTTTCAAGGTAGTTTGAAGGAGCAAAGGAAGAAATCCTTCAGACAAAATTCTGAAGGAATTTAGAAGGGCAACAAAGCCAAAGAAAAGCAAGAAAAGACTAAGGTATTGAATGAATTCTTTCAGACTTTTTGTCCAAAGGGATTCCTTTGGACAAAAAGTCTAAAGGAATTCAGAGGAATGTCGTGGAAGGAAATTTGATGAAAATTCCAAAGGCAAAGCGGCTGAACAATTCTTGTAGACTTTTTGTCTACGGTAAAATTGTCCACGAGGAAAAAATTCCATTGGAAAAAAGCCCACAGGAAAATCCTAAAGCAAGAAACCTGCCCAAAGGGTATGTGCCCTTGCGAAGGGATCTCATCGAGGAAAAGGACTTTTCTCAAGAAGCTGAAGGGTCACTTCCCCTTCGGGAAGGATCAACAAAAGAAGTCTGTAAAAAAGGTAGAAACAAGAAGTCCAAAGGAAAGGAACCAACAAGAAGCTGAGAGAAAGAGAAAGGCTGAAGAAAGTCCAAAGGGTGATAGGCTCGAGGATGTCAAAGTCAAGCACGATGAACTAGCTATTGGAAATTCAAACACAGTGACAAGCCCATGAACATCAATTTTACACAAGAAAAAGCAAGGGTGCAGAAGGTGCCAAGTGGAAAACATGGAAGGATTTGACATGTTTTTCTAGGATTAGTGAAATGTGCCATGTGTCCCTTGCAAAGCTCAGTAGAAGCTGACATGTGTCAACATCTGCGATCTCTCCCTTTTGTCCCACGATAACTATGGTGGGCCTCAGACGAATTGCTAAAAGGAGTAGAAGCTGCCAAGTGTCCTCTTTTGTAGGACCTTCAAATGGTGCCTAAAGCTTATATGAGTCAAGCAGATGATGTCATGTGTCATGCTCATTTCACAATAGAATGTGCCATGTGTCACTTATTTGAAATTGATGGAAAGTGGCCAAGGCAAGCAGGAAGAGCCCAAGGAATGCAATGACCAGCCAAAAGATAGCCTCGAGGGGCAAAGGAGCTAGAAAGGGACAAAATGAGGATGATATAAGGTAAGGAAAAGACAAAGTAGTCCAAGTGGCAAAGGGGAGGTGAGTTATTGTCAGATGGTCACCAAATGGTGCAAACAGTAAATGGTGTGGCCTGTCTTCTCCATTTTGTATTTATAAGGTGACAAATTATGTGAATATCTAGAAAGAGCAGTCTATTTGTAGAAAAGAGGCACAGTTGTGCTTTCACATTAATGCTTGAATGCCAAAGTCAAGATTAGCGATTACACAGCATGGTTCTAGCAGGCCTTTTCCAAAAGAATGACATCAACGACATTGACTTCCTCTTCCTGATGCTCTCAGTGCACATGGGCCAGCTTGTGAAGAGCACCAAAGTCTTTTCCAAAAAATGCCAAGTTCTCTTCTCTTTCAATATATTGTTAAACTTTCATTTGAAAGCATCCATCTCTCAGCCTTGAGGCAAAACTCTACCCAAAAATCTCTTGTGCTTGTAAGGCAGAACTCTGCTAGATTTTACCTTGAATCAGGGCTTAACATTTTTACCTCTATTTGAGCTTGCACTTTTGGATGTGTCTATGCCTTTGTTCTGTGTTAAGTCATTTTCCTTATGCTTTCGCAGGGTGATTTCAACATGTCTAGTGCATTGTGAGTTTCTCTTTTGTAGGTTTGCCAGAAGTGTCCCTAAAGGAGTGTATGTGCCTATAATAGGCTTCCATAAGTGTGTCTGAGGACACCTCTGGTAGTTTTCTTCCTCCTTGTATCTCTACGAACCCCTGTCTCACTGACACATAATAGTTTCCCACATCAGATGAAGTGTATGGGCGCTTCTTCTTGGTGAAAAGTGTATGTTTTGGGCTGAGTGGGTCATCTTTTTTGGTGTATCACCCCTTTTTTAGTTTAGGTTTAGGTTCTTTTTTCAGCATCTCTCTCTCTCTTTTCACCCCCCCCCCTTTTTTTCATTTATTTGTTAGCAATAGGGAATCTAGGGCCTAAAAGATACATCAGAGGGAGCTAGCCCTTATCTAGAGACTCTCCCCTCCAACTTCACTAGTCCCACAAGTGAGAGTGGAGTTTCCATTTTGACGTCTGGAAGGCAGGAGCTAGGCATCCTGCTAGGGTGCAATCCACTGCATCAACAGGTAGGTCCGAGATAAGAAATAAACATGATATTTCTCATCATATCCTTTCTTCTAGATTGGTTAATTTGAAATTTGGAATTTAATTAGATCTTATAGTTGTATCTAAACTTGGTTGAGGCATTCACGAACTTAAGGTTTAAACTATTCAAACATAAACCTTTTAAAGTCCGAAAGAATTAAGTAATTAATGATTAAAGTTGATGGTCGATTTTGTTTGTTATGAATTTTTTATGACATTTTGATTATTCAATATTTTTTTTCAAATATTTATATAATGTATAATAAAAAATGAAAAAATATTAAAGATTTTATTTTTATATATATAAAGAATAAGGTTTTATAATATTTAATATTATGTGCAAAATTTAATTGTATATTCTATCTAAAATATAATCATTAGTCATCAAATTTAATCAGTAAATAATAATAAGTAGAAGTAGCTATTGTCTCTATATACAATACATATGGACAATAAGAAAGATTAGTATGTTAAAAAAATTATTTTACTTATGTATATTATAAAATAAATATAAATAATAAATAAAATATAAGTTTTTTTTATTTTTCATAAATGTAATCGTATGATTAATTGGCCCATAGTTAATCTAAAATACAAATAAAATTTATCAATCCATCAATAAAAAATCAAAATATTAATAAGTTAATTTAATAATTTTAAATATAAAATTAATAATAAAATAATTATTAAAGAAAATTGAAAAATGGAAACATATCTACTTAATACTTTGAAACTCGAAATAAATTGAACTATTGTTAATTATAAGATTTATAATGATTTTAAAATGTAACTAAAACAATCAAATTTCAATTACATCATCAGTAATAAAAAAAAATTAATAATAAATATATTAATCAAATTTGAAATTAAAATTATAAATAAAAAATTTAATAACAAATATATATAAATAAATATAATAAATTGAGTTTGGAAACCGACACATGTATGTCGAACTAAGTTTGGAAACCTTTTTATTTTTAATCATTGTCTATGCACGGAACATCTTATTACTATCCCTATTATCCAATAGAAGATTTAAAGATGTAGATATTGCTTAAAATAAAAAGAAATTGGGCATAATTATACCTAAAAGTATTAAATTTAACATTATATAATTTCAAAACCTCGTGTCTATAACTATTTATATATATTATTTATTAAAAAAATAGTAAATAATAATGTAATTTGATATTTATGTAATTTGTTAAATTGATATTAAATTAATGTTTTAATTAAATTTATTTTATATGTAAAAGTTATATGGAGATTGAATTATTTAATATAAATATTATTCACTTTTATAATATTAATTTATTATTAAATAAAATATATTTTTGTAAAATTAAATAAAGATATATATTTTTTTAAATTTTGGACTATTACGTTAGGATGATCTTATGTTAGAAAGCAAGGTTTGATTGGTATCTATTCTATTAAATTTACCTAGAGCATGATTCAATTTCATTTTTTTATATTATTATAGATTTTACTAACAATAAGAAATAATTCCTTAGTGGACTCTTTGTGAACCAAACATCTTCACTAATTAAACTAATAAACATACATGACATAAAATTTTAATTTCATATTTATTTTATTTTTTCATAAATAATTATAATATATATTTATAATATTAATAAAAATAAAATATATAAAAATAAAAATCATGAAACAACTATTAATTTTTATTACATATAAATTTTACACCATATATAATCATATCTTATAGCATGATTTTGACCTTTATATTTTTATCTACATCAAATGATATCTTTTCCAAAAAAAAAGAAAAAACCAATTCAAAATATAAATTAATATGATTGTAATCATGACTTGTATTTTAATTGAAGTTTGAAAAATGAATGGACACAAATATTCACATCCCATATTAAAAGTCAATTAAATGAAGATGATAATTAAAATTGGTAGAAAACAACATCACAACATTAAAAATTTATTTGCATTTAAAATATCATAACATGTAAACGAAACTCAGAGAGAAATTTTCATCATCCAATTATCTAGTACATAAAATTAACGGTAAGTATTGGTAGTACGACATTTGATACTGTCATTGGAAGAGTTATTGACTGTCACATTTTTATGATGTAAATTATGTGTGTTTATGATCATAGAAGATGCTCAAAGATGCTTGATATAACGAAATGCTCAAAGATGCTTCATAGAAGAAACCACGAACTGCACCATATAATCCATAAAATATTTTAAATCTACTTTTGGCTATAGACATTAGCTGCATCATGCAGTACCAAAAAAAGTCAAGAAAAGTAGGAATGATATAAATGCAAGAAAAAAATTCTAGTAATAATTTGATTTCAGTATAAAATTTGTGATCTGAATGAATTGTTTCATGGATATTTTACCCTCCAATATAAGGTTTATAATTTTAATTATTTTCTTTTTATAATAGTGAAAATTAAACAACAATAATATATGTTTATATATATATTCATATTCCATCCTATAAAAGTTTTAAAAAACCCGAATAAACGATGACACCTTGATCATGTAGCCCTTTCATCTCCATTAGAACTTTTCATGTTACTATTTCTAGGATACAACTCATCAGGAAGAGAAAACATAGGCTTTGGTTAAAATTTTTGCCATTTCTAATCTTTAGTATTGCCTAAGAAAAATCTCATCGCCCTAAGTTTAATTCTTTATCAAAAGGATAAAACTCTAATAGATAGTCAAGATCAACCTATAAACAATACAAAGTAGTTATATTTTCTTATACAATTCAGCATCCAATTTTCTAACAACTCGGAAAAATATCTAATGCAAAGTAATCTGAACCTAAAATTATGCGTTTAATATATATAGATTAGAAACATGCACGAACTTTTTTAATTATCTCACGTATCCATTCCTTTATAGGTGCCTTATTATAGTTGGTAGTGGTAATAAAATATATTAGTTTGGATAAATAATAATAGAAAAATGGCTTTTCTTTTGTGGTAAAAAATTTTATTATAAAAAAATCAATTTAAGAATGATACAATAAATATTTGCGATAAAATAAGGAGATGAGAGAAAATTTAAAAAGCCAAGCAATCAAAAATTCTCTAGCTAGATACAAGAGAGAGCACAAAAAAATATATGCCCAAAATATTTATAAATAAAATAATAAAATATTTAACATCCCCAAATAATTCATAGGTGTAAGAAGTAAGCACTACAATGAAAAAAACATAGGGAATTATTTGAAGACCTTGAAAATTTGAAGGCATAATAAGATGAAACTTAACCCATATTATCTTTAAAGATGATTAAATATCTAAAAATACCTAGGTTACATTTACAAGCACTGTCAATATATATATTAACATATTTTTTGCTGAGAGGCTTCCAAAAACCCTTTAAGATATTGTTAATATGAAGAGGGAGATTTAAGTTATTCATTAAATTTCATTTGAAGAGATTATGATTTTTTTATCTCCAGTGATTTAATTTTTTGGAGGTGAAAATTTAAGCTTAAAAATATCATTAATGAGCATTTGAATTTTAAGAGTAAGGATTTATTCAAAGAGGGATAAGTTACTAAAAACTATATTCTTTCTTTATTTACACAAGCTCCAGATTATTAGAGACAAGGCCATAACAAAAATAATTTTATCTTAAACCCCTTCCTCTTCTATATTGTTAATCAAAAGTTCCTAAATAGAACCTCTCACTACCCAAAGTCTCTTCATTTTATTAACAACCCCAAATTATCTTTAAAAACTTAAAATGATGGAGAATTCAGTTTGGGATTTCAGAATTACTTATATAGAAGACTCACCAAGAGAGTACATGAAAATAATTCATTTGATGTATGTCACACAAAATATATTTTTCATTCATGATAAACCATAAATATACATAGCTTTAGGAAGTCCCTATAGAATTAATACTTATCATATTGTTTCAAATTAAAACTGATGGAAGGATCTCCATTTGATTTTAATAAATTAATATCCTTAAATTTACTAATATGTATATATTTCTGTAATAAGTTGACACAAATAAGAAGACCATCTTAGAAAACATTAATGGTTTTCATTGATCTAAAACAAAGGTACAATGGTAATTTAGAAGAGGAAGGGGTTTAAGATAAAATTATTCATTAAATTCCATTTGAAGAGATTTTATAATTTTTTTATTTCCAGTGATTTAATTTTTTGGAGGTGAAAATTTAAGCTTAAAAATATCATTAATGAGCATTTGAATTTTAAGAGTAAGAATTTATTCAAAGAGGGACAAGTTACTAAGAACTATATTCTTTCTTTATTTACACAAGCTCCAAATTATTAGAGACAAAGGCATAACAAAAATAATTTTATTTTAAACCCCTTCCTCTTCTATATTGTTAATCAAAATTTCCTAAATAGAACATCTCACTACCCAAAGTCTGTTCATTTTATTAACAACATCAAATTATCTTAAAAAACTTAGAATGATGGAGAATTTAGTTTGGGGTTTCAGAATTACTTATATAAAAGACTCACCAAGAGAGTACATGAAAATTATTCATTTGATGTATGTCACACAAAATATATTTTTCATTCATGATAAACCATAGATATACATAGCTTTACGAAGTCCCTATAGAATTAGTAATTTTTAGACAAGCCCTATTGGTGAATTAATATGAGAAATTAACTTATCATATTGTTTCAAATTAAAACTGATGGAAGGATCTCCATTTGATTTTAATAAATTAACATCCTTGAATTTACTAATATGTATATATTTTTGTAATAAGTTGACAGAAATAAGAAGACCATCTTAGAAAACTTTAATGGTTTTCATTGATCTAAAACAAAGGTACAATGGTAATATATAAAATTAGTCAGTTTTTCTAGAAAGAAGCACCATTATAATATCTATCTATACAGCTTTAGAAACCTTATAAAAATAATGTAATATCTATCTAGGTTATGTTGTTTTTATAGCTGGAGAAATATAGAGGGTTTGAGACCATGCTTAGACTATGCTGCACTATCATTCCCCCCTTATTACATTATTTTAACAAATGTATTCCTTGAATAGTTCAAATTTTACCTTCTCAAGAGATTTGGTAAGGATATCTTCTATTTTTGCCTTTGTAGGGTAGTACTAGAGCTAGATATGATGATTTAAAAATTGTTCTCAAACGTAGTGACATTCTACATCTATGTGTTTTGTCTTTTCATGATAAACAAGATTCATAACAAGTTTTAACGCACCTTGATTGTCACAATGAATGATAAGTGGATCCTTTTGTATAGATCCCATATCTACTAGTATGTGATGTAACCATATCACCTGGCACATAGATCCACATGTGGCATGATATTTTGCCTCAATGAATGAAAGAGAAACAATAGATTGCATCTTACTGATCCATATGATTGGTCCAGATCCAAGATGGAATATGTATCCTAACATTAACTTTCGATCATCAATAGATCTGGTGTAGTTTGAGTCAATGTATCCTTGTAAGAATAATTGAGTATTCTTCTTATATTCTATACCATATTCAAGTGTACATCAAACAAATCTCAGAACATGCTTTGTTGCAACTTAGTGACATTTCTTTAGTTCTTGCATAAATTTGGAGAGATAACTCATAGAAAAACATATATCTGGTCTAGTGTAGTTCAAGTAGATGAGACTCCCAATGATCTATCTGTAGAAAGTTGCATCCACTTGAGGTGAATCCTAGAATCGAGAGATTTGTAAACCTTTCTCCATTGGTGTTGAAAGTGGCTTACAATATGACATTATATATGTTTTTAATAGTGTCTTGGTATATTTAATTTGGGAGACAAAAATGTGACTTGGTTTTTGCCATATTTCCAAGCCAAGAAAGTAACGTAGTAGGCCCAAATTGGTCATGTTGAAGGATCTTTTGAGGTCATTCTTCACAATATCAACCTGATCTTCTGAACTTCCAGTGATCATAATATCATCCACATATAGAACAAGAATGAAAATATTTGTTCCTACCTTCTTTATATACAAGTCAATATCTGAGGGGCTATGATTAAAACCATGATATAAAAGGTGATCATTTTTTTTCGTGTACCATGCCCTAGGAGATTTTTTTAGTCCATAAAGTGATTTGATGAAATGGCATACCATTTTAGAATGATTTTCATCAACAAATTATTCTAGTTGGGTCATGTATACTTTTTCCTTTAGATCACAACTAAGAAAAGCAGTTTTGATGTCTAACTACTAAAGTCGCCATTTGTTATGTTGCTAGTGTAGAAACAACTTTGAGGGTCTTGATCTTTATAGTGAGTGTGAAGGTCTCTTTGTAGTAAACTCCCTCTTTATGAGCATATCCCTTTGCTACTAGTCATGTTTTATGTTTGTTGATGGATCCATCTGCCTTTTATTTTGTTTTGAAAACCCATTTATAACCTATGGGTTTCTTTCCTATAGGTAGATCAACTGGTTCCCAAGTCTGATTCTTCTTGAGTGAGTCATACTAAACATCCATTAAGTTCTTCCATTATTGTTGATTTAAGGATTATCTAACATTACCAGGTTCAGAGCTATCAACAATTGTAATCATGAGTGAAAAAATTATTTCATGTCTTGTCTGGCTCCTTGTTTTGACTTCAGATGAAGTACTGAATGGAGTTGGCATATGGGATTCCTGGATGGTGATTTGAAGCCACTTTAGATGAGATCTATACTAACGATGTTAATAAATTATTTTCTAATGTGTAGATTTATCTGGTGGTGGATCTAATTCTCCAAGATCAACATCAACTCTCATTATGGCTCTGGAGGATCTAATTATCCAAGATCAACATACAACTCTCCTTACAACTCTAGAGTTTCCTCATTATCTAAATCAGGAAGTAATTTATGATAAGTGATTGGTTTTGATCCATCATTCTACACCATTGAGTCAAAAGATGACTCGTCAAATACCACATCTTTGCTCTCATAGATTTTTCTTGTTTCTAGATACTTAAGACAATATGCCTTTGAGCTAGTATCCTAATAGGATGCATGATAGTGTTTTTGACTCAAGTTTCATCCTCTTCTTTGATGGTATATGCATATAAGCTGTGAAACCAAACACAAGTAAATGATAAATCAAAGTTTTTCTACCACTTCATACTTCTTATAGCATTTTATCCTTCAATAGTTTTATTAGTGCCTAATTGAGAAGATAAATAATAGTTTAGACTACATCTACCCAATATCAATTCTAAAGCTTAGCTATTGATGACATACAGTGATCCATATCCATCACGGTGTAATTGATTCACTCAAAAACACAATTATACTAGGGCATGTAGGGAGCATTCAAATTTTGTTTTATACCTTGCTAGTTAAAAAATGCCAAGAATTTATTTGACATGAATTCCCCCCCCTCCAATATGAGTAGAGGTGAAGTAGAGATTGTCCTATCTCCTTCACAACCTTTTCATAAAAGATCTTGAAATGATGAAGTGATTCACTCTTGGCTAGGAAGAATACCCACATCTTCTAGGAGTAGTCATCCATGAATAGTTAGAAGTACATGTATCTTGAGAATGAATCAAGTAGTGGGCCACATAGATCAGTGTGAACCACCTCCAACCATTTCTTAGCATGAAATGAGATTCCTTTGAATGGATCCCTATGTTGCTTACCTATAAGGCAACCAGGGAAAATGGGCAAGGAAATAGATAGATTAGAAACTCCATGTACCATCCCTTTATTACTTAACTCATTTAATGAACTGGTAGATAAATAACCATACCGATAGTGCTAGAGGGTAGTAGATTCTAATATTGAGGTAGATAATGCTATTACAAAATATGAAAAAATATCCAATGAAAATTATTTGTCTTTAAGAAAAGCTTTAGCAAGAACCTTACCTTTTCTTGATATTAGGCAAGTTTTGATGCCATTTTGGACAAGAAGTTCCACCTTTAGATGGTTATTCAGTAGCTAGCTAACTAATAAAAGATTAGATGTCAGACCAAGAATGTATAGTAATTTTGTTAATGTACATTTTTGCATTCTGAGAGGAATGGTAACTTATCTTATTCCTTCTACAATGTAGTCTTTGTCCTCTATGATCCTAAGTTGAACTCTAGTGGGCTGGTTTGTTGATGAATCAAATAGCTTCTTGTCACTTGACATATGTTTGGTTGTACCAACATCAATCAACCAAATATTCCTTATGGGCTATGAGGTCTGGGACACTAGTACCAAGATCTTGTCTCCATCAGATATCTCTTTTTTAGATATATCATCTTGTTGAGTGGCAATATATCCCTTCTACTTCCATTGATGGGGATGTCTTTTTAATTTTTGAGAATCATCTCACCTTGATGTGCTAGTAGACACTTGTTTTTGGGCATTATACCATTAGTTGTCTATGTCATGAGTATTGGCTTCATAGATATACACCATTTCTTTGAATTTTGAGATATATGATGTCAAGACTATTATTGTTATTGATGTTTCTCTAGATGCTTCTCTAAAGGCCCTTTATGAGAGTTCTAACCATGTTTTCTCTTTGAGATAAGAGCTTTATATTCGAACCCATCTTGGACTAAGTTGATAACTTCTTCTTACTGCAACAAGTTCACAAGATCTTTGAATGATACTAATTGTTTGGTGACATTTAGTGTCATGATGAACACTCTTAATTTGGAAGGTAGTGTTCTTAAGGTAATTTGGACCAAGAGATCATCTTCAACCTTATCGTTGAGTGATAGTAACTTCATTCGTATTTTAGCCACTCAACGTAAGAATTACTCAATATTATCATTAGACTCCATGGTGATTGTGTGAAGCCTTAATTGCAGATGGAGGATCTTCATCTTATTCTTTACCTCATATATGATTGCTAACTTATCCCATGTTACCTTTGGATTATCAACGTCTCTGATATGTGGTTGAACATCGTCAATGATGCTTAGCATGATTAGCATGAAGGTTTTGGTAGTAGCCTTATCATAATTTTCGTGTGCATCTAGATTAGTGGGATATTGCTCATCTCCTACCATAATTCCCCATAGTCCTTTGAATTGAAGGATTGTTTACATCTTCATTTTCCATGTAGCATAATTTGGCCCTTTAAGAAGTTGGGTGTTTGATAGAAGTAACTTTGGAGTAGAGATTGAAAAAAAAATACATATATTTTATTATTATAAAAGAGACTTACAAGTCTTATTGATGAGACAATAGAGATTGAATATGATCAAAATATTGACATGCTAAAAGATGGTGACGTTTCCTAGGACATTTAACCTCATCTTTAGTATCATCATCATATCTGGCTTTGAGTTCTACTTAGATTTTCTTTCTTGATAGATTACATTGAATAGGAATTACTTTAAAAGACCTTCATAGATTATTTTGTTTAATTGAATATTTTTGCAATCTTGAAGGGATTTTAGCAGGGCAAAATAGAAACTAGTGCTCTCATCAATGTGGTTTTCTATTGCCTTTGAGTATCCATTATTAATTTTAACTATTCTAATTCCCTCTTTGATGTTAGACATATATCATTATTATTTGAACACTCTTATTTTGCTACGATCTTCTATTCAGACTTGTTAGATATAATTTATTTAATTTTTTTTCACATAGTCATAATTTAAAGACCTCGAGGCATATATATATCCTCTTAAATATATAATATATTCTCAATCGTAAATAAAACATAATTTATTATCAATTTGAATATCACACTAATCTACTACAAACCTCACTTATTAGAAACCCAATTGTCTCCTTCTCTTCCCTTTCTTCCCCTAGCTCTCTCTACAAGCTTTGACCAATAGGTAGATAGGTCACATAGGACTACTGTAATGTATACGTCATTGTATTTTCTCCTAAGGCAAATCACAGCTTAGGAATGCTTCATTGATATTTTATCAGGATTTCCAACTCCCACGACCTACTACACTTCCTTTTTTTTCACTACTTTACTTCTTGTGGCATTTTTCTCCCCACATCAACTTTGTTTGTATTTTCTTTTCAATTTCACTTTTATAATTTCCAAGACTTTGCTAGTTTTCATTGAATGACTATTGGTTGTGGCTTATCTCAATGATTTACACACTGGTACATCGATGCTGATCTCTCTGAAGTCATTTGCCAAGCTCTGAACTGAAGCTCTGATACCAAAATATTAACAAATAGAGAATGTTTTTCATTTATCAAAACTATACATTACATGAATAGTTTTACATTATGATGGATTTTTCTAGACCCATTGATCCAAACTATCGAACCATTACTTATTACCTATGTTGTGTTGTCCATGATGGTCACCTTTAAAAATAATGTAATACTTATCCAAGTTGTGATGATATTTCAGCTAAGCTATTGTGAGAAACTCCATCAAAATGTATAAATATGCATGTGGATCTCAATTAACATGATACATGGTAAAATTTGATGCCCATCTTATCCATTTAGGCCAATAAGATCTAAAAATTAGATTTTGAGTCTCATTAGATCTATACTATCGTGCAATATCTTATCATGTAGTGCAATATCTTATCATGTAAGTAAAATAGTGGGATGAGTTAGATGAGGACATGAAAATCAATTTCAGACAAGCTAAGATCATAAATGGATAAAGAAATGGCTTAAATTAGTGTGATCATCACAATAAAGAGTATGCTTAATTGTCAGGATGAGAATTCATAGCTTGAATATGAATTTAGTTCTAATATTTATTACAATGATAACTCATCAATAGGATAACTATCTAAATTGAACCTACGTGAATTTGAATAAAGAATTATTCTAATACTGGTGCGTTATCAATATTTAATGAAAAAGGGGAATTCAAGACCGTAGGTGCCATTATATTGAATATGAACACACATTAATTAGTGCCCATTATTTAATGTGTATAACCAATGGGTGAATGGGTGAGATTAGATTCAAATTTATATAATGCCTACCATAAGTGTGAGTCAGGGGTTGCTTGTTTTAGTATTATAGAGTAAAGTAGTAGAATAGACACTTAGTTTTAACAATTTTTTTGGTTTCCTAGTTAATTTTTATTTTGAGCAGTGTTGTTATGGAGCTTTTTTTTTATAATTCACATTATTATTATAGACTAAAAAATTGCTTTTCAAGTAAATATATATCATTTGAAAGGCTATGAAGACTATTATTAATTATTTACACATGTATATGGTGATTTTATCCATATTTATTTATAGTTGAATTCCTCAAAATATTTAATAATATTTGTTCATGGTTGTGTGTATATTGGGCATGCAATACATTTGTTCCATGGAGTTCAACTAGTTCAATTAGTAAAAATTATTCTAGATACAAAATAGACTCACGTCTTTCTCTTTCACCTTCTCTTTTACTTTCTTTTTATAGATCTGTTAGAGTATGAAGATATGACTCAAATTTGAAATTTTTCATTTCAAATTTATCTTGATTGTAAACTTTTTTATTATTATTGATATACTATTTAGTGCATGTATGCACTGAAAAATACATAGATCAATTATATTCCCATGATAAATCCAAACTGATGACTTTATAACCAACTAATCCATAGTAGAAGTATTGCTTATTTTTTTTTTTCTCTAAATATTAATCTAAATATACCCTTTCAAATGGAATAGTCACACATAAACTATTGAGTTACCCTAAAAATGAAGATCTAGTAATAATAGACCTTGAAAATACTTTATGTCCCTTTGGGAGAGGTCAGGTGGATTTTTACCCTACCTAATTTGGTGTACCAAATGATCCATCAACATAGTTGTTGATAAATCCTTATAAAATCTTAACCTCTACTTTTTACCTCATATCCCAATGTGACACCTCATTTGAAGATCGTAATGTTAAAATAGAATAAATATTAAAAACTAAACCTTAAAAGGTGGGCTGTCTTTTAACCTAAAAGATTTTATTTAATTTATTAACATTAACCATTAACTTAATACCATTTTAATTATTGTTCTAATTGAAATAGTTAAAGTTTAAGATTAAATTAATGAGGTAGTAAATTGATTATATTATAAATATTAATGATTTAATTAGTTTTTTAATAATTTTAAATTAATTATAATAAGAAATTCAAAGGCACAATAACCTAATAATAATAAAAAAACATATCTTTCAAATTTTTAATAATAGGTCTCCAAATGTGACAATCCCTAGACCTTTATCCCTAATAATATTAAAGTAGTGATTAGTAATCTCAATTTTCTCCCTCAAATTTTTATTATAAAAATGGGTTTCCACTATATTGATCTTGGCATCTTCAATGCAATTTCATGCTTAGTTTTGCATGAGTTATCCATGACAGATAATGTTTCATTCCTTTCAAAATAAATTTTATCATCATTTTCCTTAATTATCATGGTGAAAGACATTCCCATTTCTCCAATATAAATGGTTCCACATGAGCATTCAAATTTTTAGATGCCACTACACATTCTATGTTCTAAAGGGTCTTTGGTTAACCCTATTATCAATCAAAACTTATTAAATGGAAGGAAGGTGGTTTGGATACTTTGGTGTTTGAGAAGTTTAACTTTTTTTTAAGAAATAACTTCAACATAGGGTAATCAAGCTATAGAAAATATTGGTGTCATAAACATACTTTTTCCTCCATTTTGGTTTCATAAGAAAGGACTGTAGATCTCTATTTTCAAACATTTCCATGAAAAGGTTGGCTACCAAGAGAAAAAGATAGAAAACAATATCCATGCCTTCACATTGTTCATAGACAACTCCTTTAAAGGAGAAAAAGGTTGACTTGAAACATAAGGATACTGATGGGGTTGTCCCCGCATCAGTGAAACTGAGAATAAATTCTATAGCTTATTCAATAGTAACTTTTGTGAAGATGTATAATACATCAAAACTAACTAATAACTCATTATGTGAAATTCCATGAGTCATGGACAAAAGAGGAGTTCTGGCCTGCAAGAGGTTTTAGTTTATTTTCTAAGAAGGTTGCAAGAACATAAGTAGGGGAGTCAATTGTTTTGAAAATTGGTCTTAAAATATTAAATTTTCTATGGATCTTCAAAGCATCGTATAACTTTTGAGTAATCTCTTATTCCAACCTAATGGTGATTTGAAACATTAAGCAAAAAAGAAAATAATTCAAAAACTATATATTATTTTTATCAATTATGAAACCATAAAATATCTAATAAGATATTAATTTTTTTTCAACAATTTAATTTCCATATATTCAGGTTGAGAGTTTTAAGGATGAAAAGTTATATATTCATTTTTTTAGGAAATTGGGTCTTGGTGGTTGTAGGTTTTTGTTCCTTAATTTTCTAATTTTAAGTTTAAGTTTTTTAATTTTTATGAGTTTTTCATTTTTCAAGGTTTATTGCAGAGTAAAAGAATTTTCTATCAATCTACTTTTTCGATTTTTTAAAGTTTACATTTTCACACATTTTAATTTCAAAGGTTTTAGGTTTAAATTTTTTTGGGTTTCCCTGTTTCATGTTTTTCATAGTTTTCAAGTTTACGAGTTTTACATTTTAAAGTTTTAAGCATTTCCATATTTTTATTTTTTAACGTTTTTGGATTGGATGCTTTCAAAATTTAGAAGCATTTTACAGAAATATACTATTAGTGTTCTATGGATTTAGAGCTTCAAAATTTACGTTTTCCATGATATAAGTTTTTATTATTTTGGGTTTGAAACATTAACATTTTAGTTTTGGGATTTCAAATGTTACATTTATCTAGTTTTTATGTAATGTTTAGTTTTAAGGTTTTAACATTTTTGAATTTTAAATTTTTATATCTTTTAATTCTCGATTTTTGAAGAAATTTTATGGTTCTTAAAGTTTCAATGATTTATATTGTATATATTTTGAGTTTTATTATTTCTTTTTAGTTTTTTTGTTATGTTTTTAAGATTGAAGATGTTAATATTCAAGTTTTAAGGATTTTATTTACAATGTTTTAGGGTTCAGGGTTTGTGTCTCAAATTTCATAGTTTTAAGATTTAAAGGCACTTTATATCTATATAATTTTATTTCTTTCAGGATTTACAATTTCAAAATTTTCTTCTTGAATATTTTATGGTTTTCATGTCTCAATTTTTTAGGTTTAAAAATTTCAAACTCTAAACATTTGGGTTTTTGGATGTTTAAAATTTTTAGGTTTTCAAGTTCATATATTTTGGGTTTTCTTATTTTCAAGTTTCAATATTTCTTTTTTTATGTTTTGAATTTTAGATTTAGGTTTTTTAAAATGTTTAATTTAATCCACTTTCATATTTTTAGTTTTTCAGTTTTGAATTTTAGATTTAGGTTTTTTAAAATGTTTAATTTAATCCACTTTCATATTTTTAGTTTTTCAGTTTTTGATTTTAGAGCATTGGTATTAGTGTTGGTGTTCTTGCCTTTCAGCACTCGTTTTTCAAGGTTTTTTCGTGTAGGGATTTTATGTTATTGTTTTAATGGTTTTTTGTTTTTATGTTTCAAGTTTTCTATTTTATATTTTAAGTGAAGTTTATAATGATGAAATTTTCATATTTTTGGGGTTTATGATTTAAATTTTTTCAGGTTAGATTTTAAGATTTAAATTTTTTGGGTTTCAAGATCTAAAGTTCACGTTTTTATATTTTGAGGTTTTCAGGTTGATGGATTTCACTTTTCATGTTTTTTTAATGCCTTTTAGTTCATTGGTTTTAAGTTTTGTGAATTTTAGGTTTTGGGTTTTAGATATTATGTTTCACGGACATTTTAATTTTTGTATTATTGGGTTTAGAGTTTTTCAAGATTGATGCATCGAGGTTTTTAGGTTTTGGGTTTTCCATTTTGTTGTCAATTTTATTTTTTCAAGATTTATGATTTTCAGGGTCTCCATTTTAAGTTTTTATGGTTTCTGGATTTCAAAGTTTTCCAATTTTAAGATATTTGATATCACTTTACTTTTCTTTGTTTTAGAATTTTTAAGCTTAATATTTTCACATTTGACAGTTTCAGATTTGAAATGTTAGGATTTGTGAATTTAGGTTTCAAATATTTTAGACGTTCCTAATTTCAAAACTTTTAACATTTATTCTTTGAGTTTTGATATTTTTTATATTTTGGATTTTTTAATTCAAAAAAATTTGTGTTTCAATTTTTCATATTCTAATTCTTATTTTAAATTTAAAACTTTTATAATATTTTAGATCAATCTATTTTTCGTGTTTTTATATTATAATATTTTTAAAAATAAATTAATAAATTTTCAGGGTACAATTTTAAGTTTAACTAATTTTGAAGGTTTGGAATTTTAGTGTTTTCTTAGCATTTGAATTAGGTTAAGGCACATGCCTCGGGGAATGAATGCTAAGATGTTGAGTCCCATCGAAACTTGCTTTGTTTTTGTCAACTAGTTATCGCCAGTTGGTATGTGGCATATCTAGAATCCTCGTCACCTCGTCTTGCTCAACTATTTGTTTCCACTTCTATTTACCGTCCTCCGTTATGGACTCAGAATTATAAATTCTCAATCTCACCATAGAAATATACGGTATGCACTCTTTCTTTCTAGTTTCCCTCACGCTACAGAACCACCCACCTCCTAGCCTGTGTACTTGGAATCAACAAAATGCGCATTGAATGTCTGTTCTTGTTGATGTCAGGAGCTTTAACTCCTAATTTGTGTATATGAAACTTAGCTATATCTCTCATATCACGTCAGTATGTCTCAGCATGTCAGTATTGATGTACAGTTTTTACAACCAAACATTTAATAAAAAGAAGTAAAAATATTTATAATTAACTAAAAGCATCATTTTAAAATCTTTTGTACATCGTATTAAGATAATAAGTCAGTCTTGGCACATCTAAACGAATTTCTAGGAATCCATCTACATTTAAACGAATTTCTAGGAATACATTTAAGCCATTTTTTAGAAATAAATCTAAGCGACTTTTTCGGAATCAGCGATCTTTTCGCAAACGTTTGTCACCGATTGGGTCTGGAGAACAAATTGATTATAAAAATATTAACTTAATTAGTCTATTTATTAGCAAGGAAAAATATTATCTCGTCAAGTTAATCGATTAACTTAGACTCTGCAAATGGATTTCAATGCTGCCCGAACTGAGCACTTTTAAAATGACGTTAGAGGGATTTTAACTCATATGAACGTACATGTCAAAAATAAATTTTATTGTATTGTTCCTTACTGTCATATTTTTATTAGTAAATTTCACTGGGATTTTGTCAAACATATCAGTAATTGTGAACTGTCAGAGAACCCAGGATGCAGCTGATACCGCAGGAAGAGACTGTGCTACGGGACTGAAGAAGGCTAACAGTGCGATAAGAGGGCACTGTTTAGCCAATTATGCAGAGTCTAAATGGCGCAAAAGTGCACTTTTCATACATGTGATCGGCCACTTAAATGGAGGAGTGGCCATTGGCCATCAGATTTTAAAGAATCTTCATTATGATGTTATCATTTACCGCCTCCCTTTTTTTCACTCTCTTTTGGTTGGTGCCGGTGGCTTCCCGAAATGAAAGAATGTTTTGGTAGGTCCGAGACCAGAAATAAACATGATATTTCTCGTGATATCCTTTCTTCGAGATCCGTTAATTTGAAAATTGGAATTTAATTAGATCTTTTAATTGTATCTAAACTTGGTTGAGGCATTCACGAACTTGAGGTTTAAACTATTCGAGCATAAACCTTTTAAAGTTGGAAATAATTAAGTAATTAATGATTAAAGTTTGATGGTAGATTTTGTTTGTTATGAAATTTTTATGACATTTATTTATTTAATATTTTATTTCAAATATTTATATAATTTATAGTCAAAGAAAGAAATATTAAAAATTTCATTTTTTAATATATAAATAATGAGTTTTTATAATATTTAATATTCTGTGCAAAATTTTATTTTATATTCTATCTAAAATATAATCATTAGTCATTAAATTTAATCATTGAATAATAATAATACGTAGAAGTAGCTATTGTCTCTATATACAATACATATGGACAATAAGAAAGATTATTATGTTAGAATTATTATTTTTTTTTTATGGATATTATAAAATAAATATAAATAATAAATAAAATATAATTATTATTTTAAATTTTTTAATAAATTTAATTGTATGATTAATTGACCCACACTTAATCTAAAATGCAAATAAAATTTATCAATCCACAAATAAAAAATCAAAATATTAATAAATTAATTTAATAATTTTAAATATAATATTAATACTAAAATAATTATTAAAGAAAATTGATAAACAAAAACATATCTACTTTATAATTTAAAACTCAAAATAAATTGAAACTATTATTAATCACAAAATTTATAATTATTTTAAAACGTAACTAAAAAATTCAAATTTCAATTAAATCATTAGTAATAAATTTTTTAATAATAAATATATTGATCAAATTTCAAATTAAAATTATAAATAAAATATTTAATAACAAATATAGATAAATAAATATAACAAATTGTGTTTGGAAATGACACGTGTACGCGCAACATTTTTATCTTTAATCATTGTCTATGCACGGAACATCTTATTACTATCCCTATTATCCAATAGAAGATTTAAAGATGTAGATATTGCTTAAATAAAAAGAAATTGGGCATAATTATACCTAAAAGTATTAAATTTAACAATATATAATTTCAAAACATCATGTCTATAATTATTTATATATTATATTTATAAAAATTAATAAATAATAATGTAATTTGATATTTATGTAACTTGTTAAATTGATATTAAATTAACATTTTAGTTAAATTTATTTTATATGTCAAAATTGAAATGTAGACTGAATTATTTAATATAAATATTATTTACTGTTATAATATTAGTTTATTAATAAATAAAACATATTTTTGTAAAATTAAATGAAGATATATTTTTTTTAAAATTTTGACTATTACGTTACTATGATCTTATGTTAGAAACTATGATTTTATTGGTATCTATTTTATTAAATTTTCCTAGAGTATGATTCAGTTTTATTTTTTATATTATTTTAGATTTTATTAACAACAAAAAGTAATGTTTCTATGGACTCTTTGTGAACCAAACATCTTCACTAATTAAATTAACAAACATACTTGACATGAAATTTTATTTCATACTTATTTTATTTTTCATAAATAACCATAATATATATTTATAATATTAATAAAAATAAAATATATAAAAATAAAATTCATGAAATAATTACTAATTTTTATTACATATAAATTTTACACCATATATGACCATATCTTATAGCATATTTTTGACCTTTATACTTTTATCTACATCAAATGATAATTTTTCCAAAAACCAATTCAAAATATAAATTAATATGATTGTAATCATCACTTGTATTTCAATTTACGTTTGAGAAATGAATGGACACAAATATTCACATCCCATATTAAAAGTCAATGAAATGAATATGATAATTAAAATTGGTAGAAAACAACATCATAACATGTCAACGAAACTCAGAAAGAAATTTTTATCATCCAATTATCTAATGCATAAATTTAACGGTAGTTATTGGTAGTACGACATTTGACACTGTCAATGGAAGAGTTATTGATTGTCACATTTTTATGATGTAAATTATGTGTGTTTATGATCATAGAAGATGCTCAAAGATGCTTCATAGAAGAAACCAAGAACTGCACCATATAATCCATAAAATATTTTTAATCTACTTTTGGCTATAGACATATTAGCTGCATCATGCAGTACCAAAAAAAGTCAAGAAAAGTCGGAATGATATAGATGCAAGAAAAAAATTCTAGTAATAATTTGATTTTAGTATAAAATTTGTGATCTGAATGAATTGTTTCATGGATAGTTTACCTTCCAATACAACGTTTATAATTTTAATTATTTTCTTTATATATATATGATAGTGAAAATCTAAAAAATATATTAAGAAAAAAAAAGAAAATAATAATAATAATAAATTTATGTTTACATATATTCATATTCCATCTTATAAAAGTTTAAAATGGGCAAGTATTTTGCATTTCAGCATTAAAAAATCGGAAAAAAAAAAAAAAAAAAACCCCAATAAGCGATGACATCTTGAGCACGTAACCTTTTCATGTCCACTAAAACTTTTCATGTTACTATTTCTAAAATACAACTCATCACAAAGAGAAAACATAAGCTTTGGTTAATTTCTTTTTCCATTTCTAATCTTTAGTAATCCCTAAGAAAAATCTCATCGCCCTAAGTTTAATTCTTTATCAAGAACATAAGAACTCTAATAGATAGTCAAGATCAACCTATAAACAATACAAACTAGTTATATTTTCTTATAAAATTTAGCATCCAATTTTCAAACAACTTGGAAAAATATTTAATGCAAAATAATCTGAACCTAAAATTATGAATTTAATATATATAGATTAGAAACCTCACGTATCCATTCCTTTATAAGTGGCTTAATATACTTGGTAATGGTAATAGAATATATTAGTTTGGATAACAATAATAAGAAAATGGCTCTTATTTTGTGGTACAAAATGTTTTGACTAATAAACTAATCCAAGAATGATACAATAAATATTTGGGAGAACATAAGGAGATGAGAGAAAATACAAAAAGCCAAGCAACCAAAAATTCATTAGTTAAATACAAGAGAGAGCACAAAAAAACATAAGCTCAAAATATTTATAAATAAAATAATAAACTAATAACAAAATATTTAACATCCTCAAATAATTAATAGGTGCAAGAAGTAAGCACCATAATGAAACAAATATAGGGAATGTAGAAAAATGCCAATGCTTTAAGCTTTGATAACCAACATTAAAAACATTCTTCAAATACTAAACAAATATCATTAATAAAAAAACTTTGAATATGATATAACCCAAGTTAAAATCCATTTCTTTTAAAATCCATTTCTTTTATAAGCACCTGAAACAAAGTATATCCAAGAATCCAAAACAAGAAGGGAAACCATAAATTATGATAAACTCTCTAAAATCTAGATCACTAATTAGAATGTTTTTAGTGGGTCAAGTATTCTATAATTAATTATTTTGATTCTTCCTAATCAGGGGACCTTCATAGGACTAAAATTAATTAGGAGGAAGGTGAAGAGATCCAAATTTAGTTAGGAATTCCATAAGGAGTCTTGGTCTCAAGAGAGTTGTTGGAGAACAAAATATATTTTAAAAAAAGAATGACATGGATCATATTTGGAATTATTGAATTTAAATACCAGTAATAACATTTATTGATATAATAGTATTAATAATCTAGAGAGAATCACCTTCCATAAATAATTTTTTAAAACTAGGTTTAATAGAAATTATCAAACCATTAAGAAGAGCTAGTGTTTTAGTTGAATTATTTGAAGACAATGAAAATTTGAAGGCATAATAGGATGAAACTTAACCCATATTATCATTGAAGATGATTAAATATCTAAAAATACCTAGGCTATAATTCCAAGTGCTGTCAAAATATATATTAACTTATTTTTCACTTAGGGGCTTCCAAAAATCCATTAAGATTTTGTTAATATGAGGAGGGAGATTGAAGTTATTTTTCAATAAATTCAATTTGAAGAGATTATGATTTTTTTAATCTCCAGTGATTTAATTTTTTGGAGGTGAGAATTAAGGCTTAAAAATATCATTAATGAGCATTTGAACTTTAAGAGTAAGGATTTATTTAAAGAGGGATAAGTTACTGAAAACTATATTATTTCTTTATTTACAAAAGCTCCAAATGATTAGAGACAAGGCCATAACAAAAATAATTTTATGTCAAACCCCTTCATCTTCTATATTGTTAATCAAAAGTTCCTAAATAGAACATCTTAGTACCCAATGTCTGTTCATTTTATTAACAACCCCAAATTCTCTCAGAAAACTTATAATGATGGAGAATTTGGTTTGGGGTTTTATAATTACTCATATAGAAGACTCGCCAAGAGAGTACATGAAAATAATTCATTTGATGTCTGTCACACAAAATATATTTTTCATTCATGATAAACCATAGATATGTATATATAAATTTAGGAAGTCCCTTTAGAATTAGTACTTTTTAGCCAAGCCCTATTGGCGAATTAATATGAGAAATTAACTTATCACATTGTTTCAATTCAAAATTGATGGAAGGATTTCCATTTGATTTTAATACATCAATATCCTCAACTTTACTAATATGTATATATTTTAGTAATAAGTTGATAGAAATAGGAAGATCATCTTAGAAAACTTTAATGCTTTTCATTGATCCAAAATAGAGGTACAATGGTAATATATACAATTAGTCTATCTTTTTGGAAAGATGCAACATTGTAATAATTATCCATACAGTTTTAGAAACCTTATAAAAATAATGTAATATCTAGGTTACATTATTATCCTAGCTGGAGAAATTTGAAGGGTTTGATACCATACTAAGACTATGTTTCACTGTCATTCCCCCTTTATTACATTATTTTTACAAATGTATTACCTAAATAATTTAAATTTTACCTTCCAAGAGATTTGGTAAGGATATCTTCTATTTGTGCATCTGTAGGGCAGTACTGGAGCTAGATATGATGATTTAAAACTTGTTCTCAAATGTAGTGACATTCTACCTCTATGTGTTTTGTCCTTTCATGATAAAAAAGATTCTTAACAAGTATTTACACACCTTGATTGTCATAATTAATGATAGGTGGCTCTTATTCTATATATCCCATATCTACTAGTATGCGATGTAACTAAATGACCTCGTACATAACTCCACATGTGGCATGCTATTTTATGTCAATGGATGAAAGAGAAATGATAGATTAATTCCTATTGATCCACGATATTGGTCCAGATCCAAGATGGAATATGTATCCTAATGTTAACTTTTGATCATAAATAGATTTGGTGTAGTCTGGGTCAGTGTATCCTTGTAAGAATAATTGAGTATTGTTTTTATATTCTAAACCATATTCAAGTGCACCTAAAACATATCTCAAAACATGCTTTGTTGCAACCCAATGAAATTTCTTTGATTCTTCTATAAATCTAGAGATATAGCTAAAAAAAAAACATATATCTGGTATAGTGTAGTTCAAGTAGATGAGACTCCCAATGAGATATCTATAGAGAGTTGTATCCACTTGAGGTGAATCCTAGAATTAGGAGATTTGTAAACCTTTCTCCATTGGTGTTGAATGTGGCTTAAAATATGACATTCTATACTTTTCTAAGAGTGTTTTGGCATATTTAATTTGGAAAAAAAAATGTGACTTGGTTTTTACCATATCTCCAAGCCAAGGCAGTAATGTAGTAGGCCCAAATTGGTCATGTTAAAGGATCTTTTGATGTCATTCTTCACAATATCAACCTAATCTTCTAAACTTCCAGTGATCATAATATCATCCACATATAGAACAAAAATGACAATATTTATTCATACCTTCTTTATGTACAAGTCAAAATTTGAGGAGCTATTAGTAAAACCATGATACAAAAGGTGATCATCTATTTTGGTGTACCATGCCCTAGGAGCTTATTTCAGTCCATAAAGTGATTTTATTAGTTGACATAACTTTTTAGGATGCTTTTCATGAACAAATCCTTCTAGATGGGTCATGTATACTTCTTATTTTAGATCACCATTAAGAAAAGCACTTTTGATGTCTATCTTCTAAAGTCACCATCTGTTATGTGCTGCCAGTGCAAAAAAAACTTTAAGGGTCTTGATCTTTGTAGTGAGTGTGAAGGTATTTTCATAGTCAACTCCCTCTTTTTGAGCATATCCCTTTGCTACTAGTCATGCTTTATGTTTTTTGATGGATCCATCTAACTTTTATTTTGTTTTGAAAACCCATTTATAGCCTATGGGTTTCGTTCCTATAGGAAGATCAACCAATTTTCAAGTCTAATTCTTCATCAATGAGTCATATTCAACATCCATTATTTTATTCCATTGTGGCTTATTTAAGGCTTCTCTAACATTATCAAGTTTAGGGCTGTCAATAATTGTACTCATGAGTACAAAATTTACCTCATGTCTTGTCTAACTCCTCATTCTATCTTCAGATGAAGTACTCCATAGAATTGGCATATGGGATTCCTGAATGGTGCTTTGAAGCCATTTGGGATGAGATCTCTACTACTAATGTCAATAAATTCTTTGCTAATGTGTATATTTATCTAGTGAGGGATCTAATTCTCCAAGATCAATGTACATCTCTCCTTGTGGCTCTGGAGGATCTAGTTATCCCAGATCAACATATATATCTCCTTGCAACTCTAGAGTTTCCTCATTATCTATCTTAGGAAGTAATGTATGAGAGTTGATTGGTGTTAATCCATCATTCTACACCATTGAGTCAAAAGATGACTTTTCAAACACCATATCTTTGCTCTCATATATTTTTCTCATTTCTAGATCCTTGAGACGATATGCGTTCGAGGTAGTGATGTATCCTAATAGGATACTTGATAGTGTTTTTCACTCAAGTTCCATCCTATTCTTTTCTGGTATATGCATATAAGTTGTGAAAACAAGCACATGTAAATGATAAATTGAAGGCTTTTTACCACTCCATATTTCTAGCATTTTGTCCTTGAATAGTTTTATTGGTGCATAGTTGAGAAGATAAATAATAGTTTGGACTACTTTTACCCAATAGCCATTCTCTAGCTTAGCTGGTGATAACATACAGTGAGCCATCTCCATCACTATGCAATTACATCACTTAACAACACCATCATATTAGGGTGTGTAGGGAGAAATCAAATTTTATTTTATACCTTGCTAGTTCAAGAATGCTAATAATTTCTTTGATGTGAATTCCCCTACTCCATACAAGTAGATGTGAAGTAGAGGTTTTCCTATCTCCTTCACAACCTATTGATAAAAGATCTAGAAATTATGAAGTGCTTCACTCTTCTTTAGTAAGAATACCCACATCTTTTAGGAGTAGTCATTTATGAATAGATGGAAGTACATGTATCTTGAGAATAAATCAAGTAGTGGGCCACATATATCAGTGTGAAGAACCTCCAATCATTTCTTATCATAAAATGAGCTTCCTTTGAATGGATCCCTTTGTTGTCTACCTATAAGGCAACTAGGGAAAATAGGCAAGGAATTGGATAGCTTGGAAACTCTATGTACCATCCCTTTAGTACTTAACTCATATAATGAAGTAGCAGATAAATGACCATATTGATAACATCAGAGGGTAGTGGATTTTACTATTGAGGTAGATAATGCTATTAAAAAATATGAAACAACATCCATAGAAAATTATTTGTTTTTAAGAAAAGCCTTAGCAAGAACTTTATCTTTTCGTGATATTAGGCAAGTTTTGATGCCATTTTTGATAATAAATTCCACCATCAGATGGTTATTCAGTAGCTGGCTAACTAATAAAAGATTATATGTTAGACTAAGAATGTATAGTACCTTTTTTAGTGTATATTTTTACACTCTGAGAGAAATTGTAACTTGTCTTATTTGTTTTATGATGTACTCTTTGTCATCTATGATTCTAACTCAAACTCTAGTGGGTTGGTCCATCAGTAAATCAAATAGATTCTTATCACTTGACATATGTTTGGTGGCACCAAAATTGATCAACCAGATATTCCTTCTAGGCTATGAGGTCTAGGAGACTACTACTAAGTGCCTATCTTCATCAAATATCTCTTTTTCAGATATATCATCTTGTTGAGTAATGAGTTATGCATTCTACTTCCATTGATGGGGATGTCTTTTTGATTTTTGAGAATCATCTCGCCCTGATGTGCTAGTAGACCCTTATTTTTAGGCTTATACTAATAGATGTCTATGTCATGAGTATTGGCTCGATGGATATGACACCATTTATTTAACTTCTAATATTTATGATGTCAATACTATTGTTGCTATTTCTATTTCTATAGTTGCTTCTCTAAAGGCCTTTATGAGACTTCTAACGATGTTTCCTCTTTGAGATAAGATCTTTATTTTCAAACTCATCTTGGACTAATTTGATAGCTTCTTCTTGCTACAACAAGTTCACAAGCTCTTTGAATGGTACTAATTATTTGGTGACATTTAGTGTCATGATGAACACTCTTAATTTGTAAGGTAGTGCTCTCAAGGTAATCTGGACCAAGAGATCATCTTCTAACTTCTCATTGAGTGCTAGTAACTTCATTCATATTTTAGCCACTTGACATAAGAATTCCTCAACCTTCTCATTAGTCTCCACAATGATTGTGTGAAGCCTCGATTGCAGATGGAGGATATTCATCTTATTATTTACCTCATATATGGTTGCTAACTTGTCCCATGCTACCTTTGGATTGTCAACATCCTTGATATGTGGTTGGATGTCATCAATGATGCTTAGCATGATTAGCATCAAGGTTTTGGTAGTAGCCTTATCATACTTTTCATGTGCATTGAGATTGATGGGATCTTGCTCATCTCCTATCACAATTCCCCATAGTCAAACTCAAGGATTGTGCACATCTTCATTTTCTATGCAACATTATTTGGCCCTTTAAGAAGATGGGTGTTTGATAGAACTAACTTTGGAGTAGATATTGAAAAAAAGACAAATTTTTATTTTATTATTATAAAATAGAATTACAAGTCTTATTGATGAGAGAATCAAGATCAAAGATGATCAAAATATTGATGTGCTGAAAGATGGTGACATTTCTTGGGATGTTCAACCTCATTTTTAGTATTAGCATCATATCCAACTTTGAGATCTGCTCTATATTTTCTTCACATGGTATCATACATTGAATAAGAAGTAGTTTAAAAGACCTTTGTAGATTATTTTGTTAAAATGAATATTTTTGCACTCTTGAAGGGCTTTTACTAGGGCAAAATAGAAAATAGTGCTCTCTTCAATGTGGTTTTTTATTGCCTTTGAGTATCCATTATTAATATCAACTATTCCAATGCTCTCTTTGATGTTGGACATATACCATTGTTATTCAAACACTCTTTTTGTGCTACACTCTTCTATTCTGACTTGCCACATATAGTTTTTTTTAAAATTCTTCACATAGTCATAATTTAAATACCTCGAGGCATATATATCCTCTTAAATATATAAGATATTTTCAATCATCAATAAATGATAATTTATTATTGATTTTAATATCACATAGATCTATTACAAACCTCCATTATTAGAGACCCGATTGTCTCCTTCTCTTCCATTTGTTCCCCTAGCTCAGTCCACAGGCTTTGACCAAAAGGTAGATAGGTCATGTAGGATTACTATAATTTATATGTCATTTTATTTTCTCCTAAGGCAAATCACTACACAAGACTACTTCATCGATCTTTGATCAGGGTTTCTAACTCCCATGACTTGCTGCACTTCCCTTTTTTTTCACTACTTTCCTTGTTGTGGCTTTTTTCTCCCCACATCAACTTTGTTTTTATTTTCTTTTCTTTTTCACTTCTGTAACTTGCCAGACTTTGCTAGTTTGCATTGAAGGACTATTGGCTATGGCTTATCTCTACAATTTACACACTAGTACATTGATGTTGATCTCTCCCATGTCACTATGACAAACTTTGAACTGGAGATATGATACCAAATTATTATCAAATTGAGAATGTTTTTCATTGATGAAAACTATACATTACATGCATATTTATACATTGTGATAGAGTTTTCTAGACCCATCGATCCAAGCTATCGAGCAATCATTTATTGCCTATGCTGAGTTGTCCATGTTGATCACCTTAAAAAATAATGTGATACTTATCCAAGTTGTGATGATATTCTAGCTGAGCTTTCATGAGTGTTAGAGAAAAATCCATCAAAATGTATAACTATGAATGTAATGTATAATTCTGATTAATGGAAAACATTCTCAGTTTGTGAATAATTTAGTATTAGCGCTCCAGTTTAAATCTTAGCATAGTGATATGAGAAATTAACTTATCACATTATTTCACATTAAGAATTTATGGAAGGATCTCCATTTGATTTTAATACATTTAATATCCTCTAATTTAGTAATATGTATATATTTTTGTAATAAGTTGATATAAATAATATCAGAGAAATGGTTGTCTTCAAAAATACTTGGATTTTTTATTTTCTTTGAGGGCCCCATGCACTTTTGGTTTTAAACAAATATTTTTAAAAAAAGGGGTCCTTGTATGCTCTAAAATCATCTAAAACTTCATACTTAGATTTAAAAATAATAAACCCAAACTCTCCTAGTGTAATCATTAACAAAATTTAAATCATACTTAGCATTGGTAACAGAAGTATTTTACAATATACGTAAAATGTCACTAAGAACTAAATAGAATTTTCTAATTGCATATCAATATTTTTCATTTTAGAAAAAAATCTATGTGAATTTTACTATCCACATATCCACTATAAACATAATTAGTATGAGGAATTTTAGAAAATCCATGCACCATATCTAATTTATATATGAGATAAATCATTTGGTAGTTAAAACCACCTATTATGTCATGCCATAAGCCATTATCAACAAAAGAAACTAAAGCATGGGTGTAATTGGAAGAAAAGAATATTGTAAATTTAAACAAATCACCTTTATCTAAAAATGTGGTAGAAGTAAATTAAAAATCTATCTTGGTTGATCTAAAATGATAGATTAAAAAAACAATACACATTATAATATTTTTTACATAATTAAGGAACATAAGCAAAATTTAACTCTATAAATCAGGCATAAGAAAAAATAATGTAACTTATCATTAGGAACTGTAATAGAACCAATTGATTCTACATGGAATGAAACATGATTTGTATCACTTACTTGATTTTAGAATAGTTCGGTTCTAAAAAGGTAAATAAATAAACATTTAAATCATATGTTGAGTACCAAGAGAATGAAAAAACTATTTAATAAGAGGAGAAAATGTAATATACAAGTAAAAGATCACTTGGATTAGGCTTTAGAAGTGCTTGAGTTTTTTAACTATCAGTATCATTAGTAGTTATTTTGACCTTATAATTTTTTGTCTCTTTTTCTTCTAAATAAATTTTATTTATCATGATCATCCTTATTATAATACTTACACTGTAGCTTTTTCTTAGGATTTGGGTTAAACTTATATATTTATTTCCATTTTTATTATGAGACCAAGAATGATATTTGGTATTTTTGTGTTCATTTTTAGACATACATATATGATAATTTTATTTAATCCTACAAAAATAAAGTAATTTTGGTTCTTCTTGATGTATAATTATAACATACATCAAACATCAACTAGGTTACTTAACTAGGAATAACTAGTTTGTAGTGAATATTTTTAATAACTTTTTGAAAAGGTATAACTATGCACTTTTTCATAATAGAATGAATAAAATTAAAAAAATAGTAATATTTAAACCTATGATTTATGACATTAAGTAATAAATGTTTGCAAAAAAGTATCCATTATTTTAAAATCAATATGTTTTAAATCTATAACTTGATCTTGAAATTAATTTTTCCTAGATTCATTCATAACATCATAAACATATTTATGTTTTGACTAAACACTATAATTAGTAATTTAGTCAACAAAATTAATGTTTAATGATAAAACAATGAATGTGTGACCATCCTTTTATAAACACATAGTTCATGTTCAAACACATAGTTCTAAAATGTATTTCTCTATTTCTATGTGAATTATCCTTAACCTTAAGTAATTATGATTTTGAATATTCTTATTCAGCATTGAAAATAGTCTAAGATAATAATTTTAATGATTTACACTTCCATATTAGTGGTCTCTACTTATTAGATAAGGACACTCTTTGAGGACATCCTTACTTGTTCATAGTATCTGAATCTTTGAGTCACTTCTACCAAATAATGACCTATTTATCCAATTCAAATTTACCTAAAAAGTTATCACACTACTTTTTCAATCCTTATTCAATTAATATATAAAAAATTACTATAAATATATCAATTATAACAATTTGTTCAGTATAACCTCGTCTTCCCAATTATGAGTTCATATCCCAAGTAGCCTTGAATTAACTCTAAATATACTTTCAACATCACAAGTCAGTATTGAATTGCATACATACAATAGGATCACCATCATATAACATTACACTAATATTTCACACATACCAATATAGTGTGGGATAACTACATGGAGTTTGATCCCTATTTAAAATATTACTATGTAGGCAATGCTAAGCACAAGGGGTGTATAGGTCAAGAATATATCTCCCTTAAAATGTGCCACTACTGATGATGCAAAAGTTACGATCTTATGTGTCCCTTGATAGGCAAAACTCCAGAATTGATGTAAAAGAGTAATACAAAAATATTATCCTTATAAGATGTTAAAAACATACAAATTTGAGAATTAAATGTATATAAATTTAAAAGCAAAACTATTCAAGACATGAAGGATATTTATCAAAAACCAAGTGAATCAGCCTAGGATTACAACTAAAAGTTCTCAGATCTCATAAATTAGGTTAATTTTTAGTTTCAAAATATATAGAAAGATACTTGGTTAATTAAATTCCTATGAAATATGCTTAAATTAAATATTACATTAAATCAATTCTATAAGTGGATTGATGCTAGATCCACTATGATCTAGGTTAGGTAGAAAAGATTATGAAGAAAGTCTATAGCGTACTATAAAATTAGATTCCAATATAGTTGTTGTATTGCATGATATGGATGAAATACATGATAATAATAAACCAAAACTATATATATGGTGTTTGAAGTTATATCATCAAGGACATAATATTAATGACTATCCAAAAATAATGTGAAATTACAATAGATCTTTCACAGTTGGATACCCCACCACCAAGTGTCATTTACTATACTAATATATACAAAAACCACCCAAATTTTATTTTACATTTAAAAAATGACATAATCATGATGAGAAAAAATATAGATATATTAAGGATATGAATGAATACATCACCAATATTGTCTTTGTAGAAGCTATGAAATAGTTTCTAGCTACAAAAATGGGAGTTCCAAGCTACGACGTTGAGATAAACCAAACTATGGAATTTGATCCTATGTGGATGACACAATCTACTCAGCCTCAAGGTCTCATAATATGGGCACTACTTTCACCTCATTATTAGCTTGGATGGACACCTTCATCCACAGTAATTAGAATGGGATCTACCTTCCCCTCAGAGATAATATGGGGATATGATGGCCATTAACGATGACGTTGGGGTTATCCATAAATATATAGAGGGTATGAAGGAGGATGCAAATAAGGATACTAAGGAGGCAATTCGTATTGCATAAAAGTAAAAATATAGGAAAGAAACCCTATTTTTTTCTACATGTGTGTGGAATATAAACACATAACATGAAATTATCCCTACAATTCATAGAGATGGAATATATTTATTGCATAGCTTTAGGAATTCATATCACATAGTATTGTCATATACTAGAAAAGTAAATAGAATAAAAACTAGCATGAAATTTTAATATGGTAAATTGGCATCAAAATTATCTTGCAATTATAAAAGCTACCATCTAGAACCTATATAGAGAGTAAGGATTTACACCATTGGAGATGCCATAAGAGCCTCTATTTAGAAGTTTTTTCAAGAAAATTATCCACATCCTATCAAGGAAAACATTTTTATATATGATTTAGGGAATTTAGTGTATAACCTACAAAATATGAATGCTTATAAGGGATATGTTGTGGTTATAGATGCACAAATGTATGGGTATATTGTTTTCATGTACAAGGACAAGGTAGAGTAGTTAGAAATTTGACATATATTTTTAAGATGGTAAATATTCTATGTGATGATGACATATCACATAATATTACTAGCCTATTACATAATTTTTTAGACTATGCAAAAGGAGGACAACCATGAACTAAAAGGGTAGTATGGTATGTCAAAAAAAATAAACATTAGGATGTTAATTCCTAAATAGATATGAAACTTGGGAGATATGAAGTTTCAAATTTTGTCTTAAGACTTTAAAATCACATTGAATATGATTTGTAGGTCTACATGTGAGGCCATCGGATGATCGACACTTAGCTATATCCTGGTTACATTGAGTCTCATAGGTTATACTTACTATAATATTGGAATATGTATAAATAATTTTTTTGATTTGAAGGTGCGGGTAATTTGAAATCATTTGTATTAATACTAATGAAACACACTACCATACACTACTTGGGAAAAAGTGGGCCTATGATAGTCATATGACCAATAATATAATATATAATAGATTTTAGGATCATCAAGGGGACAAGATAATCATCATACCTTTGAAAAAAATTAAATTCAAGCTATATATAATTACTAGGAAACCTGCATTACCCTATGCTTACATATGTTATTTTCTTCTCCAAGCATCTCTCCTCTTTCAGGATAACAAACCACTAAGCCTCTATCCTTTCTACCTAATCAAATTCTTCTTCAACATAAAAATGGTTTTCATGCTTTCAAATTTTATATCCTCAACATGGACTTATTAATTATTTTTATTTTGTACGTACATACAAAGATGATAATAAATTATAAATTTTAAAAACTTGAGGCTTGTTTGCATCCACCTTCTCCTTCTTAGGTTATTTTTTCTCCTTGACTATCTTATTCTACTTAAGGTAATTCTCACCTTGTTCTTGTCTACCAACTTGTTCCTTCACATTAACTTATTCATATCCTCCGCAAAGCACCTATATATCAACTTATTTTTATTCTCATTGTCTCTCATGATAATATTTTTTCTAATCTCCATCAGTATCCTTATAGGCCACTTAACTATCTTCTTTTTCATTACCCAACCATACCATTGGCTTTACTCTTCTCTTATTAGCTCCACTAAGAGATTTATCCTTTGTAACCTATGATCTATCTTACTCATCTCCTCTTCAATAACCAAACATATTCTCTTTGGGTCTTCCTTCTTCTTTCTCTTATTGTTTCACTCTAACTCAATTAAGCCATTCCATTCCTTTGCCTTATCTATATTCATATCCTCTTAAGTAATTCTATTTTCACCTTTATTTGGCATTTCAACCTATGTTCTCTCCTTTATCTTGTCTATTGACATTCATTTCCAAGTCTTTTTCACCTTGGAATAACTCTTCCTCTTGGATTCTTTGCTCTCTCTCTTCCTAGGGTTGATTTTATACCATAAACTTGTACCCTATAGGTTTCTAAAACAATTTTTCCTCTCTTACTATATTAATAAAACTTACTTTCATGTGATCTCAAATTTAACCCTGAACAACCTTTAATAATAAAAATTAATTAACTATTCCAAGAGCTTACCTGCTCTAATACCACTTGACATAGAGATAATACCTACAATCTCTATTTAATTACCTAGATTTAATGTCTTGTCATTGATCTCTTTCTTTAACCTCTAAATTTCTTTGTCATCTAGTTACCTTTACTTTCTTTTAAACCCTTTCTATCTCTTATTTTGCCTAGGTTCATAAGCCTCCTTATTATCTAGTCCTTATTAAGTCACTCCGAAACACATCACCCTTCATCTAGATATACACTCTTCACTCCCTATCACCAACATCATCTTCTTATGCACAATTTTCATCACCTTATTATCCTTATTTTTATCTTGCCATTCTTCCATAGGCTCATAGTCCTAATGAATGATTAAAATGTCATTATACACACTAGGGCTCATTTGGTCCCCCATCTAATGCATTTAACTCCCTTACAAAATCCAAATAAATAATTCTATCCCCAATATTGAAATCTCAAACAACCACTCTTTCCTTTTTTGTTTCCTAACTCCTTTTAGCCCTATTTATGGATAAATCCAATAGGTGTGAATAATTTATAAAGTTTCCAAATAAAATAAAACCTATTTCAGAAACTCTTTATCCCCATTCATATTCACAAAATGTTTTAACTCATAAGTATCAATTAAATCCTATAAACTCAACCACCATAATTATTAATTAGGTTCTCTTTATGCCTAATGAACTACCATACCTTGAGTGACCATACTATACAACAAATTACCAACCTAAATACTAAATGATTCCTATAAATAACATTAAAACTCTTTAGATTCTAATTTTTAGAAATTTTGGCTACATGAAAATAATGTTATTCAAGATTTCATTTTCAAACCCTAGGTCTAATGTTGACAGGCATGTAGGTGGTTGAGAGCATCCAAAATTGGATAAAATGAGTTTTAGGATACTTAAAACCTTTAAAAGACTTGTGTGAGGTCTGTTCCTATTTTCTTTACCTTTTCCAATAGGTTTCATGTCATTATCAATCACCATTGAGGTCCAACAAACACTATTTCTAAGTAATGGGTACACAATATGAATGTGTGTGAAGGTTTATCCTTATTTATTGCACTTATAATATATGTCTAAAAATTCAAGTTACTGTTTATAAAAAATAAACAAAATGTCTACTATTTTTAAGACCCATAATAATTTAATAACTATAAAAATGACTATCAACAAGATCAACATAATGATTATTCTTGACTATGTGTTGAAAATGAATTGACTCTTTTCTAAAAATTCTTCTGTGAGTCCAATCCATGAAAAGATAAAAATAAATGAAGATTGATCATAGGCCATGAATATCATAGCAACACACAAATACTTTAAAACCTTAATTTCTTTATTAAACTCATTACATACAAATAACCATGCATATAATTTATGCAAAGGTAAGCATAGTCTTCAAATTTCTATGTATTCTTTAGTCCATCTCTATAACCTATGAATCTATCCATTATACTAATATAATACCATTATCATTACTCACTCACATACATTTCAACCTCTTAGTATGCCAAAAATGCAAAGAAAACTCCTTAGAAGGGTATCTTCCACATAGTGTGGTAGTTATAATTCAAGATTCTTGGATTATATTGCTCTTTTCATGATTTTGATGTTGAAACACATTTTAACATATTCATAGAAGTTTATATGACCGATTATAACATTTACCATCATATAAATTTCTTAGAAAACCAAAATATCACTCAGAATCCTAGTTTTAAAATTTACATTTTAAAATCTTGATTTTTGGTAGGAAAAACTAAAAGGAATAGAAACACACAAATGAAAATAATCATACAGACTTCAATGCATCATAGGGAACCCTATGGGACCCTTAACACCCATATAAAACTATAAATGTCCACTCATGAACTTTCAAACACATTACCATTCTATGTCACCTTGTGATTCTCTACATCATTTTTTATATCATAAGTTGAACTTATAATATTCATTTTATTTTATGACTCCAATAAAATGAATTCATATGTATAATATGTATTTAAAAACAAAAAAATTGCATGTTTTACATAAAATAAGCAAAATAATAATAATAATAATAATAATAATAATAATAATAATAATAATAATAATAATAATAATAATAATAATAAAAAATTCACACATAACATGTAGATTAACAAGATTAATAATTATTAAGTTGTTTATTAAAGGGTAAACATTAGTCTTCCGTTGATATCATTTATGAGTAAAAACATTTATTTTTACAAATTAAAAATTTAAAAGGTAAAATCATTCTTCTATCAATGTCATATGAATATATGTGATTTTTTTCAATTTGGGTTTTGAATATGATAGTCATATAAATTATAATTTTTTAAATAGCTTTTATTTTATGTTTTGCTCAATGTTTTATATCACCCGCTATGATCATAAGGAGAAAAAGATTCATGATTAATTATAAATATTGCACTAATTAAATATGGTATGGAGAATGGTCATATGAGGTATTGATTGAGATGGGAGCTTGTTTTTGCTTGCACAACACACCATGATTTCACCTTGAGAAATCATGTAATCTTTTTCTTCTTTGGATCTTGGGCTTTTGCTTTTGGATGTTTATACCTTAGGTCTATATAAATTATTGGTATTATTGAAAAGAGTACTTGGAATAGGTGTTAATAATCTTGATTAAGTTTACATTTTTGTTATTACTAACTCTAATGAACTTGGTATGAAAGGATTGCATCTAAGGATTTATTGATGTAATTATATGAACTTACCTAAGATATGATAATTCCTTGTCTATTTTTTATTATGTTTTATGTTGCATTTATTTCTATAATTAAATAGCATTTGCCTTGGATTTTATTTAGATTATCTTATTATTTCATAATTTTGTTATTTTCCATGAGCATCTTGACCTAATAATGTCAATTTTTAGTTTATTTCATTGAGCATTTACATTTTTTTAAATTTTAAAACATGGTCATTTAGTGGACTATCAGACTAAATTATATCTGAATGTTTATCAAATGGGATCATTTTATCCACTTATTCATATCTATTTAATATCTTTTATTCTTTTTGAGTTTATTTGACTATGTATATTAAGTATTTTCATGATCTTTTCTCATGTAGTCTAGTCTATATATGATCGTTATCAAAGTGAAATGACTAATAATTTTCATGGTCTCATTTTAAAACTTAGTTGCTTTCAAATAGTAGTTTGGTTTTATCTTTGAGTTAGATAAATGACTTGTTGGTTCTCAGTTGTACACCTGTTCTGCTTAGCTTTGCAAACTTTAGAAAATGTTAAATAAATATGAAAACACATTGATATCTCATTTTATATGGGAAAGGGTCTACCATCAAAAATGGATCAAATGTATAAAATGATTGGGAGGCATCGACAAAGGGTATGGTAAGTTCCTTGCTACTTCTAGGTCTACCTGAATGAAGGTGAGAAGACCTATGGGGTAGCTTTCTCACATAGAGTGATACTAAAATTCAACCTCCAAGGGGATTTTTGGCACAAAGAACAAATATGACCAGGGGATAACCAAGTTTGCACACTCCACCCAGGAAGGGTTAACATAGACTGAATAAATACACTAGTTCACATACAAGCTACTGATGATAGATGTGTATACAATACATATGGACAATAAGAAAGATTATTATGTTAGAAAAAATTATTTTATTTATGGATATTATAAAATAAATATAAATAATAAATAAAATATATATTTTTTTAAAATTTTTTTAATAAATTTAATTGTATGATTAATTGCCCCACACTTAATCTAAAATGCAAATAAAATTTATCAATCCACAAATAAAAAATCAAAATATTAATAAATTAATTTAATGATTTTAAATATAATATTAATAATAAAATAATTATTAAAGAAAATTGATAAACAAAAACATATCTACTTTATAATTTACCTAGAGATGCCTTTTACCACTCATTTGCAAATTTGAAATCTTCTTGACAACTACCCTTCCTTATAAGTATGCCAAAAAACAACCTTGCTATCGCAATGATGGCATTTGAACACACTAGACCCATGACTGCTTGAAAAATATTCTTTGAAGTGGTCCATCATGATCTTGAAAACATTTAATATTTATCCCATGGAGGTGTTTGAACAAATAAAGTAGTAGAAAATGCAAAAGTTAGGTCATTTTTACCTTTTTGCTTTTTGGCTCCAACTTAATTTTTCACACTTTGCATTTTTCATATTTGCTTTTTTAAAATTTGTTTTTTAGGGTTACTTCCACATTTTTAATGCATAAATGCATTACTTTTCACTTTTTGATTTTTTTTAGAGATTCTGGTCCCTTTCACAAATTTGTAATTTTTCTTGATCTGGGCAAATCTAAGTCGCATTTGTAATTTAGTAATTCTATTGTATTGGGAAAATCTCAAACTCTGTAGCAATTTACAAATTACAGTATTACAATTCGTAGTTGTAGTTCCCCTAGAAAGTTCCCTTAGGGAAATTGGAACTATAGCTGTAATTTACAATTTATAAATCTACAAAATTGAAAATTATAGTTGAAGTTCTCATTTCCATGAAAGCTTCCTTAGGGAAATGGGAACCCTTGTTGTAATTTTCAATTTGTAAATTTTCTAATTGCAATTCACAGTTACAATTCCCCCTAAAAGTTCCCTTAGGGAAATGGGAACTCCAATTGTAATTTATAATTTCAAAATTTACAAAATTGCAAATAGCCTTGAAAGTTCCCATTTGCACTAGGACCCTCAAGGAAATGGGAACTCCAACTTCAATTTGCAATTTTGCAAAATTGTAATTGGCCTTGGAAGTTCCCACTTGCATTATGAGATTACGTTGACCGGCATTGACCTAGAGGTTTGGCAGATGCAAGTGTAATTTACAATTTGCACATTTACAAAATTTCAAAATTGTATTTCTCCTCCAAATCTTCCTAAAAATCCTCTTGAATTGACTTTTCTCCATTTTCTTTGACTGGAAGATTTGGGAGAGATGACTGTAATTTGGAACTGCAATTTGGAGACTTGCATTTTTCAAGTTGCTTATCCCACACAATTCTCCTAGGGATTTTGGGAGCCTCATCTGGAATTTTTTGAAATTTACCATTTTAGACTTTTCACCTACTCCATTGCAACCTGGTTTAGTAGAATACAGTATTGAAGATTGTACAAAAAACTAGATCTCCTCTATTGCCATTATTTGCTTGAATAACAAGTCATTCTCTTTTTGAACAACGCATTCGAATATAAGGCATTCATTGTATGAAAATCTTCATTGCCCTGCAGACTTGGACATTTACAAATAATCAAGATCAATAACATTTTGAACCCTGATTTTCCTAGCGTATTTTATAACATCAAGCATAAAAACAAGACTACACTTCAACAAATGGATGTGTGCGCTCGACAAATTATCATAATTCGTTAAAACTCCTAGGCATTGTTTTAGCAATTTGTGGTAGTACTTTGCTTGGCAATATACAGCCAATGCTCTCATCCTCTGGTTGAGCTATTCAATCCCTCCAACAACAATAATACATAGCAGAAGAAAGCCCTGAAAAAGGATCACTAAAATGAGAATAATGATCCCCAAATGCCATTGCACTTCTGTAGTAAGAAAGGTACCCACTTGCTCGTAATAGGTGCCAAAAGTAGTTTCACTAAACCCAAAACCAAAAAGACCAAGTGGTGATGTTGGAATTCTTCTTCAATTGAAAGCGTAACTGAACCATATAATGTATCTGGCATCATAGCATCAGTAAATTTGGTGTCATAAGGTGACATAGTGCCAGTGCATAGACCTTTCTTAAGTGTTTTCCACTCATGCCTTTTATATACTGCCCCAATCCAAGATAAACATTCCTATAAATACACAATTCAAGTTTTGAATGTATTATTAACATTCCTTCTGGATATTACACCATGACCTTTAATTAATCATCCACTACAAGCAACTATATTTCTCGACATTGGTGGAACGTCATAGTTTATCACAATGCTTATACCTTAAATATCGATCCCTCTCACAACCACATCTGTTACAACTAACACAGGGGATGTACCGGTTTTGAAATGAGCAAGAACCAATCTCTCGACATCGTCTTTCACCAAGAACTCACTCTCCCTTTAATTTTATTAGTGGAAATAGCCAATCTGTAACAAAAAAGTCCAAATATCCTTGGATAGATAGCTTTTTTGTGTCAAGAGAATTTAATTCCAAATGATGGAACCTCTGTAACTCCACATTTGATGGGGGGGGGGGCCTCAGGTGCATGCTTCAAATTATGCTAAGAGTTGATAATGTCATGAGAAAATTTTAGAAACTGAAATATATTTAATTATCCATCTGACTAATCAATATCCTATAGGGGATTCTCAACTGCATTCGACTTATTCTTTCCATACACAAAACCATGGTCTTTTCCACGAAACCCTATTGTCTAAGCGTAAAGGACACGCAAATGCACTCCAAACATTGATTTCCATAAAACCTCTACGACTGCACAGAATACTAACATCTGGCCTACATTTGTTTGGGCGGGAATTTTAAATTGGTTCTCTTCCAATAGGCACACATCTCCAAGTTGCTGAATCCATCAATGGAGAAACAAATTGCAATTTAAAGAGAAGTTAAATTTTTGGTAAACGGTTGAAGTTCTGTCGTGCTCTTCTCTTTCCATGGGATCCGAAAGTGCATATGCAAATTGCACACTGGTCTCCTTTTTCTGCCAACCCCTATGCCTTTTTGCATTTTGTCTTTTCAAGACTTGTTTTTTGAAAATGTGTTTTCCCGAACCAAAATCCCCATGGAGTATTCCCGCCTCATTTGCAATTGTTTTTGGCCTCCCATACTTCTGACGGAAATGTTAGACACCTTACACAATTCGGTCAACATTGCATATTGACCCCAAAATCCTGCCATCTACGACACGTTTCCCTTTGCAAAACAAAACTTCAATTTAATTTGAATGTTTACGTGGTAGGTATCTAGTGTTGTCATGGGCAAAACAATGCCGCAGACCTTTAATCCCACATGGACTGGTCATGTCATTTGTTGGGCTCAACAAAACCATAGTATAGTTTTATTTTTTATGCCTACGTGGCTTCACCCTTCCACCGTGGACCCCTAATTCCCATTCCGTTTGCTCTGAAAAAAGCATGAATACGTGGTGTTGATTTAAGCACCAACATGACTATGTTTTCTTCATTACCTTATTTTTCGTTTCTTCTACCTTAGTCATTTTGATCAAAGTTTAAATTTGAAAAGTAATGGTGATTGTCCATTTTTCACTGAGAATAACTGTCCTTCCCACGAGCCCTTGGGAAAGATCGGATTATTCACTTATCACTCTCTCACTTGTTTGATTCTCTTTTGAAATAGTTTTTTACTTAGAGCTTTTGGGTGCCAAAGATGTGTATGTGTGACACAATCCTACTTCCACACTTCCCTAGGGCCTTTTGGTTTCTTCAATGGGCCATAAACCTTCCAAATCCACAAGATCATAACATGTAATGTAATCAAATTTATCTGAACCTAAGTATAGTTAATATACTTTCAACTGATAGTAATGCTTGTGGATAACCTGGACCATGCCATATGGCATGATATTTTTTTTCTTGATCGCAAAGATTTTATGTATAATTCCAAGCCTCCCGCAATATATTAGATTTTTAAGATTTTGATAAGTGTCAAGATATTGCTTCACCAATACATAGAGATCATCAGCCGAGGTGGACATTAAACTAGGCCTAAATGAATGAATCAATGCCATGTAGTATGAACCACCAAATATAGGACATGTTGACATCCACATCAGTGTTTCAGGACCTTAAATTTAATGGTCACCCAACCTATTAAGATCGCCACAAAATTATGATGCTTTCTCTTCAAACTAAACTTTAAGTTTGCTAAGTATTTTAAATTTGGGTTTATTCCAAATAGTTTGATGGTGGATAACTTAACGAATTTATTTGAAAAGGAAAGGTAAAAAAAATGACAAGTTTTCCAATCAAATATCCATAATATAAGAGTCAACATTGAGAAAGAATTAAAATTGTTTGCAATATTAGTAAAGCCATTGTGCCAATGAATCGTGTTATCATGTAAGGACTCTAAGGTAAATCAAGTTATCATAAATTGTTTGGTCTTGAGGACATTATTGAAATATTTCATTTCATTTCATTCCCTCCCTTAAAAGCCTTGAAATTGAGCATGTTTATTTACTATTTGATCTTAATAATTTGTTTTTCATTAGTTAAATAGATTAATTATCTTTGGAAAAAATACCCTTCTCAATCACTAATTTTATGGGAATTTTCATTTTTCCTTTCAAGATTTTAGCCTTATCCATTTTTAGTTAAATTAATAAAATTCCATGTTTAATTGTTATTCCTTTTTCAAAGTCTAATGACTAGTTTTCTGTCTTATAGGTTCATACATATGAGGATCCACCACTTGTCAATATCTCAAATCTCCACTTCTCAAGAGAACATTAGGCAAAGAGATCACCCTTTGACCTTCAAGGTGACAAGGATGATTCCAAGTGGCATGATCCAATTTTCTTAGCCATAAAGATGATCAAGACATAGTAACAAGATGATAAACCTTCTAGGTGAATAGATGTTACCATTTGGAAGCATCTAAATTTTTTGGATCCTAAAATAAATTGAGGTAGTCAGATGGTTGTATTATTAATTGAGTCTTTGACAAGATGCCACATGGCATAATATCAAAACTCTGGGGTAGTCAGAACATTTAAACTCAAGTAAGGATGTATAGAGATTTGAGTCAATGAGATATTGCTAATTGTTAAGATCTCACTACCCCCTATTCCAAAGAAAATTTAAGTTCCTTGGACCTTTAGTAAATCTGTAAGTTAGTATGAAGTCACCAAATAATAATCTAATATATTATGGATATCTTACATTTATTGAATCAAGCAGAAGTGGACATAAGGAGTGACCTTTTCAAGTAAGATATGTGAACCTCCACAAACATGATCAAAGGATAAAGTTGATGTCCTTCTTACCCATCTAGGCTGTCAAAATCTATAAATTATACTGTGAGTCCAATTATATCTATGTAGTCATAGAATATCATGTTATCTAGTGCAATAATGATTGTGGAAATAGATTCCTAAGTAAGTCAAATAGTAGGTTGAGTCAGATGAAGGAATGCACATTAGGATCACAAACAATAAGATCAAAAAAGCACAAATAAATTCCTTATATAGGTGTAATCATCATAATAAATCGTATGGTTAATTATCAACAAGATCATTCAAAGATTGAAGATAAAGTTGGTTCTAATATTTAATACAAGGATAACCCATCAATAAGAGAAAGATACAACTTAAACCAATGTGAATTATAATAAAGCATTATTCCAATACTATCATATTATTAATATTAATGGAAAAAAGTTCATTCAAAATAGGAGGCATCATTATATTAAATATGAGAACACATATATCTTATATCTTGATTGGTGTCTATTATTTAATGTTTTTAGCCACCTAGTGAGTGTGTGATATATGATTAAAATCTATATAAGTCTATCCATGAGAGAGAGAGTTAGGGGATGGTTGTTTTAATATTAGACTATAAAATAGTAGACCAAATGCTTACTTCCTATAATTTCATTCTTTCCTAGTTAGTTTTTCTTGTGAGCAGTGTTGTTGTGAAGCATTTTTCTATACTTCCCCTAATTATGGTGGACTCAAACACTATTTTTCAAGCAAATATCTAATAATTGAATGGTTCTGAAGACTCTTGTTCATTATATGTGCATGTATATGGTTATTTTTCCATATTTATTCATATATGAATACCTAAGATTCTTGCATCCTATTTTTCATGTTTTTGTGTGTATGTGATATAAAACATATTCATTCCATGGGGTTCATCTAAGTCAAATGAATCAAAATTGTTCTAACTACAAAATATGATTATATATTTATTTTTATCTTTCTCTCTCTCATCTATCTATAAATATGTTAGAGTAGGTATATTATATTCAATTTTATAATATGTGATTACATGTTTATCTAGATTAGAAACCTTGCCATTATTGTTAATTTATTATTGAATCCATATATGCAATTAAATATACTTAAATCAGCCTGTTCCTATGATAACTCAAAACTAATGATCTTCCATCCAACTAATCCATTTATGCAATTAAAAATACTTAAATCAGCATGTTCCTACGATAAATCAAAACTAATGATCTTCCATCCAACTAATCCACATTTCCACAACCAGGTAAGAAATAACATCTTCCTACACCTTACAAAAACCCTATTGTTACACCTAATATTGCTCATCATACTAGTCCAAGTCACAATTAGCAAGCACTCACATCTTTTTTAAAATAAAACACCTTCTAATATGGTTCATAATCTATTAATAACTCATGTAACTATAATTTTTAACACTATAACACATGTAACCAACATAATTGTTTAGAATGGAATAGGGAATAATAATAATGTAAATTGTTAGATAGAAAACTTGTAACATTTTGTTAGGAAGCTGACTAATGATGTAGTTTATTTATGAAGACAAATACCTTAAAATCAAATTACCAATAACTCTCCTCAAAAAAGAAATTTTAATTTCCAACTGACTACATACCAAATAAAAACCAAGTCTAACAATATATGTGTACATTATCTCCTTGACAATGGAAATCACACCAACAAAAATGCTATAAATTCTATAAAATTAACTTATGTGGTGTTATCCACTTGGTATATATTGCATAATATGATAGGTCATTTTGAAAATTATTGTGTTGATTTTATTATAAACTCAAATATATTTCAAAAGGAAATGGAAAATTTAGAAATAGTTCCTCTGGATAAAATAAAACCAAAACAAAGTTGGAATGAATGTAGGTACAACTTTAGTTTTATAAATTTTTGAATTCCTATGTGTAAGTTATAACAAGCTAAAAAATAACATAGATGAAGTTCAAGATTTTATGAGACTTAAAAGAAGAAATAGTTACATGTTGACAATCAAATTACAATCAACTTAGATAAAGTATACTCCTCCAAATAACATCCATATTCCACCTAATGAAAAACTCCAAATATAATCCATTTCTTCTAGAATGCCTAACACATATTAATAATATAAGAACAATGTCACTCCCCTACAAGATGATAAGTCACTAAAAGAAAATGAAATTGGACAAAAAATTGTAGAAGACTTGAAGGAAACTACAAATAGCATATCAATGTTGGAACAATTTCAAATGTCTAATAAAAGAGAATTATTGTTGAAATTTGTGCATTTGACCATAAACTTGTTATAAAAAATTCATATTTTCATTGTAACTAAATATAAATTAGTAAATAATCAAATGCACATGTTTTTGTTTATAAAGAAAAGACTGAAACTCCCAATTTTCTTCTAACAATTCATATTCTTGGTAAAAAGATACATAATTTTTTGGTGGATTTAGGTGTTTCTATCAATGTAATGTCATTTCCAATTTGTCTAGAGCTAGGATTGACCCCTCCCAAGTTAAAAAATATGGTGTTATATTTAGAAAAATTAAAATTTAAAGTGGTTGGAAAGTTGAACCATATTCACATGTAATAAAATTTAGGTCCTATGGTACAATAACTCATTTATATTAATTTAGTTGATATCGCTAATGCATATTATTCTAGGAGATTGAATGAATATATGGTTATAGAGTTTTCCATATGCGGATCCCATGGCATGGTATACCAAATCAGGTTAAGATCAATAGGGAATAAAAAATGAAACATTTTGATCAATGAATACAATAATTCCATTGAGATACTATATGAAGAATATGATCTATATGTTAATATTATTATAAATAGAAATAAATACATAATTTTAATTGGTGTTGTTTTCCCTGATATGTAACAAATGATAGAATAACAAAATAATGGTTTTTATGATAATGATAGAATAGTTGTTTCTAATGACATAGCCATTGAAAATATGAGTGTTGCAAAAATAATAAATTCTATGTATTCAACTAGCAAATGAGATTGATGAGTTATAAAAAAATTCATGACGAAGTTACATTTTATGCATTTAATTTATCCTGATCCTCTAATTTTTTCACGTATCTAAACATTTGAAATACCTTGAACCTAAGGCATATTAGTCAATCATTCCTTTTAACATTGAAAACAATATAAACAAAAGTTATTGGCAGTTCTGAGCAATTCAATCCAAGTGAGGATGAGGAGTTCACAATGATAAAGCTTGGAAACAACTCTACACTAAAAAATTCTACTCATACTTTAGAACATAATTTTTATTTTCTTAATGTTAGGATTACAAATACTATAACCAACATTACTATGACACTCATATCTTAAAAAATAAATTAAAAAAAGAGATTCAAATATGATACTAAATATTGATGTTTTCAATCCCAAACAAGGTTTTGGTGCCGCAGTTGAACTTGTCAATCTATTGGGGAAGAATTATTTTGATGAGCTCATGTTGCAGTTTATTTATACAAACAATGTTGTTTAATATTAGGCATTGATTCATAGATGTCAATTTTGTCTCAAAATGGAAGTCAAATATCTAAATGTGTTATGTTATTCTAAGCATGTGGTTAATCACATTATAAGCTAATATGCATATAATGGAAAATGTCTATCAAGGTACCAAAATCAAGTGTGGAGTTTGATAGAGGAATTTGATGTATTTAACATACAAAAAATAGACATATGAGGAATAATATAACAAATGAGATAGCCACAATTGCAAGTACTTTAGAGCCAATTTCTAATTCCCACTTGAGGATATTTTTAGTAGAATTGGTCTCCATTGTTTGTATCCTAGATAATACAAAAAAAATTCAACTATTTGATTATGATTAACATGTTTTTGACTATATCACAAACACAGATGTGTTTGAATCTCAAATCATTGATGAACCTAATAAAGATAAATTTGGGCTAAATGTAGAAGGTGTGTTAAACCTTAAACAACCATCCTAAAAGGTATGGTATTTATGGAAAGGTTATTTGACATGGACTATCAACACAAAATAGAGAAGGCAACCCATTTTTCCTATTATGAAATCTTGATTTTTAGTTTTCATGTCATAGATGTATGTTTCATTGACCTAACATATTAAATATTTACCCTTTCTCTTATTTAGCACATCTTCTAGTGTCCTTAGCTGATCCATATTTTGAAAAATAACAAGAAAAAATTGTCTCTTTTTAGTCATCAATTATATAGTATGTTTTTAGGTAACATTTATAGTGCATCACATTTATAAAGTACTGAAACCCAAGGATCGATTATAAATATGGCCTAGTTTTGTGACTATCAATTTTGACCATTTCAAAATGTTTCAAGTCAATTTCATGGATTTCACATAATTATTTTTGTTTGGGGTTTATAAATATGTTTAGTCAGGTATTCATAGATTTTACATATTAATACAAGATCTATAGGTTTTAGACATGGAAGAAATTATGTACTTGTTTGCACCTGTCAGAATTCTCAACTTCTCTTTTAGTTTCCATCTCTAATAGTTGTTAGTAGAGTGATTGCCTCTAATGCCAAAACTTCCAACAATGGATCTTTACACCTTATCATAATATATTTTCCTAATGAAATAATAATTAATTGCATCGATAGTGATTCACTCTAATGTTGAATGTTTTGAATCCTATAGCAGTCTAAAACACCAACATGCCAGATCTTTTGATTGGTCTGGTAGTATAAAAGTATGGCATCATACATACTACTTGAAATAACAATCTTAAACCTAGATGTCAAATTTTTTTACTACTCTACTCATCCTAAGCCTTATCCCCATAGTCATATGGGAGTTTATTACTTGGAGACAACCAACCCATGGGACCTATGTTTTCCTAAAAACATTATGCCAAAATTTTTACACACCCAAATTTATGGACTATAGAGAATTTATTTTAAGCACAAGATCAAAAAACTTTCATAAATGATCAAACATGTGGATTTAAAACTTTAAGATGCAATAAAATTTAAAATATTTAAATCAAAGAAACTATTCATATAAATTCCATAACTATCAGTTGATATCTCCTTTTAAACACATTTTTATTTAAAGTGTGAGTTTTTTCAAGTTCTATGCATTTGTTATATTCTCATGAATTTAAAAATTGATCCTATATATATTTAAATGGTTTCATATCCTTGTATATATAACACTAATAAATTTCACACATACCTAACTAATATAATGGATTTGTCTCAAGTTTCACTTCTTACACCATTTAAATATCACGAGTAGAGTTAAAAATACGAATCTGCTTGAGGAGTAAATTCTTAAATAGGATCACTATGGGTAAATAAATTAAATTGACACTATATGTAGATAAGGTGGATTTGTACAACATAAGTGATGAAGGCTATGGTTTTACTATGTATGTCTATGTCTCTTGACTTACTCTTTCATATTGAATATGTAACTTCTCTTAATGATGCTTGGACCAAATTATAAAAATTATTTGGGAAGATGGACATAACAAGGGGTCATGATTTTCTGAATGAGCACATAAATAATGTCAATGATACTTTGACACAAAGTTAATATAAATAAAGTTGTAGTTGAAATTATGTGGTATTAACAAAAAGGATGATTAATTGATCCTTTCTTTCATTTCCAAATTAAGGTTTGATTATTCTATCTTAATTTTCACTTTACATGCCACCAAGCATTCCCTTGGATCTAAATGGACAATGTCATCCTTGGATTATTCCATTAATGACTTGAATTGGGGTAATACAAGCTTATTCAAATGGGTACGCTGAAGTCCTCTAAATTGCATGCCTTTATTCTAAGTCACAAAAAAAATAAGGCTCCTAGAAGCAAGTATAATAAACGTAAATTAAATGACTCAAATAAAATAAAGGGTACTACATATTATGATAAGTCCAAATCATCAACAAAACCTCCTATTCTTATGAGAAACCCAAGAAAGAACAACTCACTTATGCCTGTTGTAAGAAATTTTTGCATGATGAAACCAAGTACATGACTAAGCATATCAACTAACTAACTAAGATGCCTGAGAAGCACAATATAAGTTTCATTGATTATACTAATTATATTTCATCATCATAGGAGTATTCTAAAGTCAAAGACAATAGTAAGGGAAAATCACTTGTAATAGTTGTGTCCAAACTTTCCACATGGGTTTTTGATTCTAGTGCTTTGAAACATATGGCTTCCTTATAAAACATTTTTTCATCCTTAGAGCCTTATTCAATGACTTCCATAATTTTAGGTGATGATACTTCCATAGAAATTAGTTGGAAAGGATTTATAGAATTTTATTATTGGACATTTTAAGATGTTCTATGTTTTCCCTCATTATCCACTAATCTCATATTTGTTTATCATATTACTCCCATTATATTGGGAAAAATATTTGAATTAACACATAATTTAATGGTTATTAGGGAAGCATAAAATGACTCCATAGTTGTCTTTGATAAATTATATCATGGATCATAATTATATACCTTCTCACATTTTACTCCTGATCAACCCTCTAATCCATTTCTCACTCATTCAGATGGAGTGAGTAAATATGGCATGATAGATTAAAACTTCTTAAATATCTCTAATTTGAGTAAATAAATTATCATGACATGTTTTCAAGGTTTCTATGTGTTTTTTTTTATGATAACATTTGCCAAGGTTGCATATTTGGTAAGCATCCTAAAGATAAGAATATTAAAGGAAAATCATGGAGAGCTACACAAATATTAGACCTAGTTTGCAATGACATTATTAGACCATTTCTAACTCCATTCAAATGGACTCAATACATGCATACTTTCATGTATTGTTTATAAATTTATAAATGGGTGTACTTTCTTATGAATAAGTCTGAGGTCTTTGAACAATTTAAGGACTATAACGAGCTTATAGAAAAAAGTTAGGTAAATCCATCAAGATTTCATGTACAACTGGTAGTGGTAAGGAATTAATAATTTTGAACAATTATAGACTTCAAATGGTATTGAAATACAACATATAGTTCCATATAGTCATCATCATAGTGGTGTTATAGATCATAGGAAAAAGGTTCTTAAAGTAAATAGCCAACAATATGTTATACTCCATGTCTATTGCATCTTAATATTGGGAAAAGGCCATCAACTATGATTTTTATATCAATAATCAATCTCCTCAAAAAAAACTAAAGGTACTAACTCATTTTGAAACATGGAGTGGTCACAAACCCATAGTGTAAAATGTTTGATAGTCTAGATCTCCTTTTATGACCTAAAATCCAAATAAGAAACATAAGGTAATGAGGAATGAGAGTCAAACATGC